>CAUYUJ010014416.1:0-242500 GCA_963575745.1 Prorocentrum cordatum
CGCCGCGCCAGGCGCCGCGCGGGGCGCCGCGCCGGGCGCCGCGCTGGGCGCCGCGCTGGGCGCCGCGCCGCTGCCCCTGCCGCCGCCCTAGCCGCCGCCCTTGCCGCCGCCCTTGCCGCCGCCCCTGCAGCCGCCGTACTTCGCCGCATAGCGCGCGCGGTCCTGGCCGCCCCGATTGCCCCATGCGCCCGCCTTGGCGCCTTGGCGCGGAGCTGCTGCCCGCGCCACTCGGAGGGTCCACCGTCCTTCGGGCCTGCGGGGCCGCGCTGATGCCAGCGCATGCCGAAGGCCTTCGCCGCCGCCGACTCCGCCCGCATGTCCATGACCTGCTCCATCGTGTAGGCGTTCTCCCGCGCCTCGCATGCGTCAGCCCACCGCTGGACCGATGCTGCTGTAGCTGCTTTTGCTGCGGCTACTGCTGCTTCAGATGGTGCTGGCGCTGCTGCAGATGGTGCTGCTGATGGCGAGTGCTGGGTCCGCGTGCGCGTTGCTGGCGGTGGTGCTGCTAGGTGCACTGGTGCGCCAGGCGCGGCTGCTAGTGCTGCTGGTTGCGTTGGTGCGCTGATGGTGCAGCTGGGTGATGCTGGTGGCGCTGGCGCGGCTGCTAGTTGCGCTGGTGCGCTGGTGGTGCTGCTGGCGCTGGTGCGGCTGCTGGTTGCGCTGGTGCGCTGCTAGTTGCGCTGGTGCGCCAGGCCGCGGCTGCTGGTTGCGCTGGCGCGCTGCTGGCGGCGGCGGCGTTGACGGCGGCGCTGGCCCAGCCGCCGCGAGGCGGCAGGGGCGACTGAAACTCATCTACCGCACAGCCTACGCCCGCGGAGGCGGCGCTGGGCCCGCGCGCCCCTGCCCCTTCCACGGCGCCCCCCCCCGCGCGGGGCCCCGAGTGGGGAGGCCGCCGCGCGTCCTCCGCCGCGCCCGCCCCCGCCGCCTCCGCCCCCGCCACGTGCGCCCCGCCGACGGACTTCTCCGCCGCGTCCGCCCCCGCCGCCTCCGCTGGCTCCGCCGCCTCCGCCGCCGTTGGCTCCGCCGCCTCTGCATCCGCCTCCGCAGCCGCGCATGGTGGCCCCAGCGCGGTCAGGAACGCTTCTGCTGCGTCCATGAACGCCTCCGAACCTGCGTCCGCCATGGCTGCGTTCTGCTGCTGGGTGCTGCGGGTTGAGCTGGTGCGCTGGTGGTGCTGCTGGGCGATGCTGGTGGCGCTGGTGCGCTGCTGGTGGCGCTGGCGCGCTGCTGGCCGCGCTGGTCGCGCTGCCGCGCCGCCGCCCGCGCCGCCGACGCTGCCCGCGCCGCCGATGGAGACCGCCGCCCGCGCGCTGGAGCACCAGAAGGCTCCCCTTCCAAAACTAGAACGGCAATGGTTGGGCGCAGATAGGCACCGCCCTCACTCCACCAAAGCGAGCTATCCGCCCCCCTCGCCATCCACCGCCAATCGATCGAAATCGCTATGCGATCGAACTCGCTATCCGCCCCCCTCGCCCCCCCCCCCCCCCCCCGCGATCGAAATCGCTGCGCGACCGAGCTCGCCATCCGCCCTCCTCGCCCTGCGCGCCCCAGCGATCGAAATCGCTGCGCGATCGAAGTCGCTATCCGCCTCCCCCGTCCTCCACCCCCCCATGCGGTTGAAACTGCTACTCGGTCACGCCTCTCACCCCTCATCCATCATCTCATTCGACATCCCTCTTTTTTTTCGCCCCTGAAATCGGCGCCCCAACCGCCGACGCATTCGAATTCGCGGGGGCTCGGCAGCGGTGATGCGCCATCGGCTCGCCCGCCCCCGCGCAAACACCGCGTGCGACATTGCGTCTATCACGCACCACCCGCCTTGCTCGCCTTGGTCGCCCACTTCTTGGCCGCTGCGATCGCCTTTCGCTGCTGCCGCACTTCGTGAACTTAAGCGCCACCGACTGGCCTGGTCCGCGCTGGCCTGTCCTGCAGAGGACCTGGCACCTGCTCCACTCGACGCAGAACGACGGCTGCGCTGTCTTATGGAACTTGCCTTTCTTGCTTTTTCTTGCATATCTTGCTAGTCTTGCCTTCCGTGTCCTTCTCGTCTTCCTTGGCCCCCGTGCCCTTCGCGAGCTTCTTGCCCGCCTTGGGTGTCTTGCCCCTCCGAGGTGATGGAAGTCGCCTACATCGCTGCCCCACCTCTCCCTCCCCATCGCCCCCAAGGGCATTCGATAACATCGGAGGTTGGGGGGTGAGATCGCAGTGAAACGGAGACCTCACCGGAAAGTCGGTTTGGGTTTCGCGTTCGTGTCGTGCGCGCGGGCGAGGCGAAGCTGCGCTTGATCCTCCTGTAGCTTGGCCGAAGTAGAAGCGAAAATCCGCTGCCCATCCGCAGGTGGCTGGTTGGGCCGGGCGGTGTCCCGGGTGTCCCGTGGTTGCCCGTGATGTCCCGTGGTTTCCCTCCCCGTCCGCCGGTGGCTGGTTGGGCTGGGCGGTGTCCTGGGTGTCCCGTGGTGTCCCGTGGTGTGCCGTTGAGTAAGGTCGATAGTGCGATCGACACGTGTCCCGTGGTGTCCCGCGGTGTTCCGCGGTGTCCCGTGGTGCCCCGTGGACTGAGATCGATGGTGAGATCGATAGTGCGATCGATAGTGACATAGATCGTCGATCGATGTGGTGCCCCGAGGTGTCCCATGCAGTGAAATCGAAAATGAGATCGATAGGTGTCCCGCGGTGTCCCGTTGAGTGAGATCGATAGTGGGGTCAGATCAATACTGAGATCGATGCCGAGCCCCGAGGTGTCCCGTGGTGCCCCAAAAAGTGAGATCAATAGTGAGATCGATAGTGAGATCGACAAGTGTCCCGAAGGGTCCCGTTGAGTGAGATCGATAGTGAGATCGATAAAGAAATCGATGTGGTGTCCCTAGGTGTCCCGCGGTTTCCTAGGGTGCGTCGATGACTCAGATCGATAGTGAGATCGATAGTGCGACCGGTAATGAGATCGAGGTGTCCCGCGGTGTTCTGCGGTGCCCCGTTGACTGAGATCGATAGTGAAGTCGACAGTGAGACCGGCACGTGCCGCGTGGTGTCCCGCGGTGTTCCGCGGTGCCGCGCGGTGCCCCGCGGGGTCAAATTTTTGCCCCCCCCCCCCCCCCCCGCACGCGCACGCGCAACCTCCTTATCGCCCGAAGGGTGGTCGCATAGGTAGCCTCCCATTGGAAGATGACTGTATATGCCGCGCTCCTCTTCGACTCTCCTGGCCCCGTGGTGCGGTGGATGACTTCCTCTTCCTGGCCTTCGCGGTCTTGGCGACCGCCCCCGTCGTCTCGGCCCCCGGACTCAGCGTCGCTACAATCGGAATGGTCGCGCTCGCCGCCGGAAAGGTCGCTCTCGTCGTCGGGCGTTCGCCGCAACTTCTTCGGTTTGCCCCCCTTCAGCAGCGCCCAGATTCTGTCCCTGGCCTCCTCCGCGGAGACGGACTTCGCGCGCAGCTCGACCTTTGGCGCGCCAGGTGTGCTGGGGGCGCTGACATCGCCGATCGGAAGGGCATCTTGCGCCGACGGCTGGCATCGCCTGTGGCTGATGGCCCCGGTGTCGCTGCGGTCGCTCCTCTCGGCGAGCTGCGTCGCGAGGTCCACCGACGGCGACGCAGTCATCGCCTTGAGCCTCGCTTTGCTCTCGCGCGCGGGAGCGCCGCCCGCCGGCGCGAGGAACTGCGCGGCGTCGAGCGGGATGCCCATGGGGCCAGCTCTGCTGAGCACCCGAGCGTAGACCTCGCCGCGGGCCTCGGCGAAATCTGTCGGGCTCGCGGGGGGCGCCGCCACGAAAGACGACTCGGCAGCGGCCAGCTGCTTGCGCGCCTTCCACGGGGTGAGCCCCCCGGCGCAAGACGTCGCCCTCTTGGAGAATCACCGGGGGGGCGCGGGGCACTGGCGCGGCGCCCAGTCGACGCCCTGCACCTGCAAGGCGATGCAGGTCGCCGCCTGGGCCGTCGGCTCGCTTATCGCGCGCCGCCCGAGGGCCCTGCGTAGCTGGAGCACGGCCCCGACGCGGCCCAGGAAATCATTGCACTCGCCCAGGATGACCTCCCACTGCTTCGCCGCCAGGTGGGAAGCGATGGCAGCGAAATCCTGCTGGGGCGCGCGCGACGAGCTGAGCAGCTGCAGCTTGGCCGCCGCGCTGGCCCGCGGCGCCCTCGCCGACGCCGTCGCGAGCGAGGCGGTCGCCGCGAGGAGCTCGCCCCGCTGCTTCGCGCGGAAGGGCAGCTCGGCGATCGCCGCCGCGAGCTCGCCGGTGTCCTCGGCGGCAACGAGCGCCCACGACAGCATCATGGACAACGCCGCGGTGGCCCGAGCATTCAGGAGCTCCTGCCACGTCTCGCTGCCCTTCGGGAGCTTCGCGAGGAAGCCGGCGGCGCCCCTCCCCCCCCCGCCACCGCCGCCACCGCCCGCGCAAGCGATCGCAATCGCCACCCTCAATCGTCTCGCAACCTTGCTCACGTGACCGCTATCGCTGTCTCCCCCACTACCTTCCCTGTCCTCCTCCCCCCTCGAACGAACGCAATCGCTATCCTCCATCATCCCGCAACCTTCAGAAGCGCTCGCTATCGCTACCTCCCCCATCAACTTCCCTCTCCCCTTCATCGCTCAAGCGTTGGCAATCGATGCCCTCCATCACCGCGCAGTCTTTCCCAAGCGATCGCTATCGCTATCTCCCACATCGCCTTCCCCAACCTCTCCCTTCCCCAAGCGATCGCAACCGCTGCTCTCGATCATCCCGCAACCTTCATCTAGCGATCGTTATCGCTATCTCCCTTGTCAACGTCCATCTCCTCTTCCTCCCTCGAGCAACCGCAACCGCTAGCCTCCATCACCCCGCAACCTCCCTCCAGCGACCGCTATCGCTATCCCCCTCATCAACCGCGCTCTCCCCTTCCTCCCGCAAGCGGTCGCAATCGCTACGCCCCATCATCCCACGACCTTCCCCAAGCGATCGCTATCGCTATCTCCCTCATCAACCGCACTTTCCTCGCCCTCCCTCAAGCGATCGCAAGCGCTACCCTTCATCACCCCACAACCTTCCTCAAGCGATCGCTATCGCTGTTTCCCTCATCAACCTCCCTCTCATCTTCCTTCCTCAAGCGATCGCGACCGGTGCCCGCCATCATCCCACCACCTTCCCCGGGCGATCGCTATCGCTATCTCCTCCATCAGCTTCCCTCTCCTCTTCCCCCCATCGAGCGATCGCATTCGCTACCCTCCGCTAGCCCACGACATTTCTCAAGCGATCGTTATCGCTATCTCCCTCGTGAACTTCCTTCTCCACTTCCTCCCTCAAGCGATCGCAACGGCTACCCTCCATCATCCCACGACCTTCCCCAAACGGTCGCTATCGCTATCTCGTCCATCAACCTCCCTCTCATATTCTTCCCTCGGTCCCTCAAGCGATCGCAATCGCCCCCCCATAATCCCAGAACCTTCCTCCGGCGATCGCTATCGTCATCTCCCCCCCGCTCAGGGGGAGAGGGGCAGGAGGAGGTGGGGGTAGAACAACGAAGGGAAACGAACACTGGAGGTTTGAGCGGCGATGGTCAATGTACTTGGCGACGCGTGCTGGCGTGCCCGAGCGGTTCTGCAGCAACAAACGGCCCCATTATTTCGATCCTCGTTCACGATCATTTTCCTCTTCACTCAAAGGATGATAAGTGGTGAAACTGAACCTGCGTCCGCCCCGCCAGGCATTCACTTGCCGAGGCGGCGACCCGCGAACTAGTTAAGGTAAGGGAACCGATTCCAGGCGCGCGAGTCGGGGAGGGGGCTGAAAAGGAGCACGGGGTTCAGTTTTGCAGAAGTGCTAGTACGTAGGGCTGAGTTACCCACGACTAAGAACAACTAAGTTGCTTAGTGCTACGCAATAAGTAACTGCGCCCGCTGCTCAAACGAATACGCATACTTATGAGTAGCACAACTGTAGTTTCAAAACCAAGCTAACGGCTACACCATCTACAAGTTCTTACACACCTTGCGCCCCTTTTACACCAGAGCAACAGTAACTAGAAGAAACTTCGACCCAGCCACATTTACTCCTCAAGTAACACTTAAAACTCCAGCTTTAAAGTAGTCCCACACTCGGCCCTGGTCCCGGCCTCAGCCCAGGCTCCCGGCCCACGTCCCGGCCGCGGCGCCCTCCAAATCTAACTGCACCTCCGTGGCCTGCCAGATGCCAAAAAGTCCGAATCTAGCTTCAAAACAGCGAACGAAGCCTGGAAGTCGCCCTACGAGGGCTCCAAGACGCCCCGAATGGTCGTGATTGGCAACCGGCGTCGTCGTCAACATCGTTAACATCCTCGCCATTTATTATATCCCTCCCTTTCCTCCTCATGATCGACACGCTCTACTCGCCCCTGCCCTTCCTTCGTGCCCCCCCCCGCGACCCTGCTCGCCTGACCCTCCTCCTCATCCACCTCTTCCTCCTGTCCCCCTCCTCTCATCTTCCTCCCCATGCTCCGCGCCCTCCTCCCCAACCTGAGGGTCGGCGGCACCGGCCGCAAGGCCTTCGCAATAACAGTCATGAGCTGATCTAGTAGACGACGAAGTGGCACATGGGACCTCATTATGAGGCCGAACAACGCTCTGCAAACACCCATGACAGAGCCCACCCGCTCGGCAGCCGAGCGACCTCCTGCCAACTCCCGCAAAAGCGCGACTTCGCACCACGATCTGCGCACCGACTGTCGCAGGCGGCGCTGGCTGAGCAGAAGGACCAGCCTCGCGTGATGTCTGCCCAAGTGGAAGGCACCGTGAGCAGGTCCCCGCACGTGTGGAGCTCGCTTCCCCGCTAGCGCGCGGGCGTCCCTGGGACAGAGCCGTGGGGCACACTCACATAGAACGGCGCGCCACGAGCGAAGCACAACGCGGCACACTGCCTTTTCTTGTCCCCACGCCGAGGCCACCGCTCGGCGTTTAGCACAGTGGGGGGCGCACAATCTTCAACGAGTGGTCGGGACCTAATGCGGGTGGCATGTCACGGCGAATATCAACGCCTGGGCCAGGGAACGCGCTGCAAACGCATCCCACCAACCTTCTAGGCTCCGGGCGTAGGAGGCGTAACAGCATGCTCTGTCCTCTTCCAAAGCCCTTCTTCCCCCGAGGGGAATGGTGCCCTTCCCCCTCCCCTCCCTGGGATTTCTCGGGATCCGGACGGAAGGGCTCGAGCGCCAAAAGGAAGTCCAATGTGGATCCAATAGAGCTTCCGATGCGCCTCCATCATGCCTCCAGGAGGCCCGACGAGGGCCACAAAATGGTCCAACATGCTGGGGGGCTTCCTGGAAATGCTACGGAAGGCTACGGGTTGTGCACAGACAGTCCCCCAGGTAGTCCCAGCTGAAGGCGGCGCCAGGGTGTTGAGACCGCCGTGGACTACTCGGAGGCCCGTCGAGGCCAGCAGGGACTGCTCGGAGGGCCTGCTGAGGCCAGCTGGGACTACCTGGGTGGCTGTCTGTGCGCAGCCCGAAGGCTTACCCTTCTCCGATTCCTGCCTCCTCCTCCTCCTCCTCCTCCTCCTCCTCTTCCTCCTCCTCCTCCGGGCCGTCCAGCCGCCGCCGGTCGTGGTCGGCGCGGCTGCCGTCCATCGTGACCGCCGCCGCCATTGCCGCCACCGCCGACCGCCGTCACCGCCGCCGCCGCCGCCAGCCGTCAGCCGTCGGTCGTCACTCGACGTCGGCGCAGCCGTCGCGGCGGCCTCCTCGTCTCCACACAAGATGCGGGCGCACGGCCGGGGGGGGCACCTCGAGGGCGACCCACGGGGGCAGGATGGCCCTGTCCGCGAGGCAGGGGTTGTACCCATGGCCTCCGCCAAAGCAAACGATGGATGTGGATACGTGCTTCCCCTCCGTGGGGCCCCAGTATATCCGTATCCATATCCACCGCCTGCCGATGTCCCCAAAGATCAGTCTCCGAGGCGGTGGTCATGGACAAGTCCCCGCCTCGGACTGGCGAAGGGCGACGACGAACACGTAGATGAACAACGTGCATCTCAGAGCGTCGACTGCTCCAGGATCGTCTCGCAACCGAAAAATAAAGGCAACTCTTCCCGACAAGCTAATGTGATTGAAGGGGCAAGGAAGGAGTACTGAAGGAGGATGACGAGGAAATTTGTAAGAGGAGACCGAGGGTTGCTGTGATGATGGCGAAAGAGGCGGGGAGGAGAGCGAGGAGGCGGGAGGGGGCGAGCCGATGAGAAGAGCGAGGAGGAGAGCGAAGGAGGAGATTGCAACGGTAGCGTCTGTCGACGGACTCGTGGCAGGGCGCAAACGAGGAGGGCGGAGAGGGAGGAGGACGAGGAGGACCAACAGGATGGACGAGGAAGACGAGCAAATTGTCTTTAGAACGATGGTGAGGTGCAATTAGGAAGACGAAGAGGAATAAGCCGCCAATTCCTGCTGGGGCAGCCGGAGCAAGAAATGGCTGCCAGAGTCGGACTGCTCGAACTGCTTTGCGAGGGCCGCGATGCGCCGGGGAGCAGACAGGTGCACCCCCCCCTCCTGCACAGCCACCCCTCGCCCTCCTCGAGGATCGAGGATCGAGCCTCGATCGTCTTTCGGCCCCTCCTCAATCGAGAATCGAGGATCGAGCCCCTGGGGCCTTTTCTGGGGGAGCCTCTGGACAATCTCGGGAGGCCTGCCGGGCTTTGCCGGGGCGACCTGCGGCCTCCCACTCTCTCCTGCGCCCGTCCCCATGCCCTCCGCCTCCGCACCCCCTCCCTCCCGCATCCCTCCTGCTCGTTCTCCTCGTCTTCTCCCCACCTAGACGAAGCCAGGACGAGGATCAATTCGAAGGAGGATGAACCCAGAATCCCTAAGATCCGGCGGCTATGTGTGATGTCTCGGGCGCCGCGGCATTCTCGGATCGTTTCGGAACGCTCTGCGAGCGTTCCAGAACGCTCTAGAACGGATTTATCCTCGTCCTAGCCCGTGCGACCACCTGATCTCGTTCCCATCACCCCTCCGACTCCACCCTCCTCCCCCTCATGCCTCCTCGCAGTCCACCGTCCTCCCCACCTCCCGCCTTCCTCACCCCCAGACAGCCGACGCCATCTACTTCCAGTGACGCGGGCCCCAAGAACTCTCGACCACTCCCAAAGGATCGGCTTCCATCCAGGGTCGCTTCTTGACAGCCCTGAGGTCCGAAATGGGCATACAAAATCCTGCGCCTGGGAACTGCTGGCCTTCTCCATGCCTTTTCGCGACGGAGGAGCCTCCTCCTCCTCCTCCTCCTCCTTATCCTCCTCCTCCTTCTCCATGCCTTTTCGCGACGGAGGAGGTTCGGCCCCCCCTGCTCAGGAGCGTACTCTCACGAGGACTTCGAATCGAACCCAGCCGTCGCAATGAAGCCTTCCCCCAGGGAGGCCGAAAGCGGCCAGAACTTATCCTTCTCTTCCCTCATCCTCCCCCCCTCCTCTTCTCTGCTTTCTCCTCCTCCTCCTCTTCCTCCTCCTCCTCCTCCTCCCCAATCCTCCTCCTTCTCCTCCTCCCCCTCCTCCTCCTCCTCCTCCTCCTCCTCCTCTTCCTGCTCCTCTCGCTCCGCACCCCCCCCTCCCGTACCCCCTACCTCTCCTCCTCCTCCTCTCTCTCTCTCACCCCCCTCGGCGGCCCCCATCCCTCTCTCTGCGCTCCTCCCCTGCCCTCGTTTCCTCTCCCCTCCTGCTCCTGCTCCTGCTCCTGCTCCTGCTCCTGGTCCTGCTCCCTCCTCCTCCTCCTCCTCCTCCTTCTCCTCCTCCTCCTGCTCCTGCTCCTGCTCCTGCTCCTGCTCCTGCTCCTGCTCCTGCTCCTGCTGCTGCTCCTCCTCCTCCTCCTCCTTCTCCTCCCCTTCCCATTATCTCCTCCTCTCCTCTTCCTGCCCCCTCCTTCTCCTCCTCCCCCCGCGCTCAACCTCCGCGTTCCCGTCCTTATTCCTCTCTTTCTCTCCCTCCTGTTCCCGGATCTGGGCGACGCGTAGATTCGCCGGCCTCCATGCTGGGCCATGAGGCTGCGAGGATTAGGCTTGTTGCTCCCTGCGCCAGTTGCAGTTTCAAGTCTCCAATTGTACAGTCTTGCTCTCTGCTTCCTGCTGTAAAGTGTTGAAATCCGCGCGAACGGGGGGAGCCCAAAAGATCCAGTTTACCACGCCCAGATTGCGTTCTCTGAATTCATGGCGTGGCGTGGGACACGTAAAAGTACATGAGACTCGCGCCCCCGAGGCCCCAAGAGGGTCCCAAGAGGGGCCCAAGAAGGGGATCACGAACCGACCATTCGATATTTTGTACCCCGAGAAGCTCCCAGGAGGCCGCCAAGAGGCCCCGAGAGGCCCCCAAGAGGCGCCCAAGACGCGCCCAAGAGGCCTCCAGGAGGCAAAAGATACCCCGCGAGGCTCCAAGAGGCCCCCAAGAGGCACCCACACCGCCTCCAAGAGACCCTCTGGGGCTCCCCACGACATCCCAACATACATACAAGAGGCCTCAGACCCACAACTCAGGCACGGTGGCGGGATGGGCCGAAGGCCACTCGGATCCGCCGCCCCTGTCGATTCATCGCAGAGGTGCCTGGCGTGCTGGATCCTTTCGGTGTTGGTTTCAATTCTTTTGCCAAACGAACTCCCCCTGGCGCTTCGGCCCGTCCCGCCGGGGTCCCGGGAGGATTGCCCAAGACCCCAACTTCCGCAAACATGATCGACCCACGAACCCGGAAAGGAATATAGGAATGTATTGCATGGCAACGTTTCAACGACACCTGATTGGGCGACGGGCAAATGCGATGCTGAACGTATCGATCTTGATGTACTGTGCCGAGGGCTGTGCTGTGCTGCGCCGTGCGGAACTGCGATGTACCATGCCGCGAGTGTGCTCTATATAGCGTTGTGGACCAAGTCCTCCCTGGCATCCGAGTCCTGAACGAGCTGATCTGGATCTTAAGCTCGAGCTGCCTCAGCAGATGGTAGCTGCCCCAGAACTAATCGACAGAGGGGACATGCCAGGAGAACGCGCCGCGGAAGGCCCCACGGGACGCGCCAGGCGACGTGCCAGGGGACGTGCCATGGGCACGCACCGCGGGACGTGCCAAAGGCACGCGCTACGGAACGTGCCAATGGACGTGCCGCGGGACGTGCCAGGGGACGCGCCGCGCGACGTGCCAGGTGGACTCGCCACGGAACGCGCCAAGGAACGTGCAAAGATGCAATATTGAGTGTATCGATCTTGATGTACCGTGCCGACGGCTGTGTTGTGCTGGGCCGTGCTGAATTACGATGTGCCATGCCGCGATTGTGCTCTAGATAGCGTTGTGGATCGAGTCCTCCTTTGCATCCGAGTCCTGACCGAACTGATCTGGATCTTAAGCTCGAGCTGCCTCAGCACATAGTAACTGCCCCAGAACTAATCGACAGAGAGGACATGCCAGGAGGGCGCGCCGCGGAACGTCCCAAGGGACGCGCCAAGCGACGTGCCAGGGGACGTGCCATGGGCACGCACCGCGGGACGTGCCAAGGGGACGTGCTACGGAACGTGCCAATGGACGTGCACCGCGCGACGTGCCAGGCGGACTCGCCACGGGACGCTCCGCGGAACGTGCCAGGCAACATGCCAGGCTGCAATGCTAAGGGTATCGATATTGATGTACCGTGCCGAGGGCTGTGCTGTGCCTGGGCGACCTGGACACGTGAAAACACGCGTTTCGCTCAAGACGTTCTCAGCACATCCTCATGCTAGACATCCGCCTGGGCAACCTGGACACGTGCAATCAAGCGTCTCGATCGAGACTTTCTCGACACATCCTCATGCTAGACATCCGCCTGGGCGACCTGGACACGTGAAAACAAGCCTCTGGTTCGAGAAGTCCTCAACACATTCTCATGCTAGACATCTGTCTGGGCAACCTGGAGGCGTGAAACCAAGCGTCTCGCTCGAGACATCCTCAAGACCTGGTCACGTGAAAACAAGCATTTCACTTGAGAGATCCTCTGAATTCAAGTCCCCAGGAGAGGACAATCTATAACACAAAACAAGCGTTTCGCTCGAGACATCCTCAACAAATTCTGAACAACAAGCGTTTCGCTCGAGACATCCTCAAATTTTAATCCGCCGGCCCACCTCGACCTCGATATTTATCAAGGAAAGAATCCGCCGGCACACCTCAGTTGAGGCACCGGGGACAGGTTTACCAACTAAAAGAGAACCCTGGGCCGGCGCCTTTTCCTGGAAAAATCCTCCAAGACGGTTCAAGATGGCGACCAAGATGGCCAAGATGGCTCAAGATGGCCTCCAAGATGATCCAAGATGGGCTCCAAGTTCGCCCAAGATGGTCCAAGACGGCCCAAGAGAGTCCAAGGTACCTCCAAGTTCGCCCAAGAAGCCTCCAAGACGGCCCAACACGACCCAAGAGGCCTCCAAGAGGTCCTCCAGGAGGACCCAAGGAGTCCAAAATTGTTCCTAAGGTTTTTGAAGGATTTTGGCATTTGCCTCTTCTCGGCATTCCGACGGCTTAACACGGCCCAAGAGGCCGCCAAGATCGCCCCAAGAGGCCCCCAAGAGGGCCCCATGACGGCCCAAGAGGCCTCCAAGACGGCTCCCGACGGCGTCAGACGTGCCAGGAACCCACCAAGATGGCCGAAGGTGGCTCGAAGCTGGCCCAAGACGTCCCAAAAAGCCTCCAAGAGGGCCTCCAGGAAGGCCAGAAGAGGCCAAATACATATACTTTCCATTGGTTTTTGAAGGATTTTGACATTTGCTTCTTTTCGGCCTTCCGACGGCCCGAGACGGCCCAAGAGCCCCCAAAGATCGCCCAAAGATCGCCCACGAGACCTGCAAGAGGGCCCCAGAACGGCCCAAGAGGGCCCCAAGACGGCCCCAAGGGGCCCCCAAGACGGCCCAGGGGGCCTTCAAGACGCCCAAGATGGCCTCCAAGACGGCCCTGGAGCATTCCAAGAGGACCCCAAGTCGGCCCAGAGAGGCCCCCCAAACGGCTGCGGACGGCGTCATACGGACCAGGAGCCCACTAAGACGGCCGAACATGGCCCTAAGATGGCCCAAGACGGCCCAAGAGGCCTCCGAGAGGGCCTCCAGGAAGGCCCGAAAAGGCCCAAATCATTGATTTCCCATGGGTTTTTGAAGGAGCTTTTTGTTCGGCCTTCCGACGGTCTGAGACGGCCCAAGCGCCCCCAAAGATCGCCTAAGAGACCCAAGACGGCCCCAAGAGACCCCCAAGACGGCCCAAGAGGACTCCAAGACGCTCAAGATGGCCTCCAAGACGGCCCAAGAACCCTCCAAGAAGTCCTCCAAGAAAGCCCGAAAGGATCAACATGGCCTCCACACGGCCAAGATGACCTTCAAGATACCCACGTGTTCCCCAACATGATGGACCCACGAACCCGGAAAGGGATATAGACATGTGGAGCATGGACACGTTTTTACGATACCCAACTGGGCAACACCTCACGAAACATCCCACGAGACACTTCACGAAACATCCCACGAGACACCTCACGAAACATTCCACGAGACACCTCACGAAACATTCCACGAGACACCCCGCGAAACATTCCACGAGACACCCCACGAAACATTCCACGACGACAGGCAACCACTCAACCAAGGCGGTGTGGTCGTGCTGGGGAGTGGTCGTGCTGGGGTGTGGTCGTGCTGGGGGGTGGTCGTGCTGGGGGTGGTCGTGCTGGGGGGGTGGTCGTGCTGGGGGGTGGTCGTGCTGGGGCGTGGTCGTGCTGGGGCGTGGTCGTGCTGGGGCGTGGTCGTGCTGGGGCGTGGTCGTGCTGGGGCGTGGTCGTGCTGGGGTGTGGTCGTGCTGTGGTGAGGTCGTGCTGGGGTGTGGTCGTGCTGGGGTGTGGTCTTGCTGGGGTGGGGTCGTGCTGGGGTGGGGTCCTGCTGGGGTGTGGTCGTGCTGGGGTGTGGTCGTGCTGGGGTGGGGTCGTGCTTGGGTGGGGTCGTGCTGGGGTGTGGTCGTTCTGGGGTGTGGTCGTGCTGGGGTGTGGTCGTGCTAGGGTGGGGTCGTGCTGGGGTGGGGTCGTGCTGGGGTGTGGTCGTGCTGGGGTGTGGTCGTGCTGGGGTGTGGTCGTGCTGGGGCGTGGTCGTGCTGGGGTGGGGTCGTGCTGGGGTGGGGTCGTGCTGGGGTGTGGTCGTGCTGGGGTGGTCCGCACCCTGTGATTTATCGATCGGGTCGTGCTGGGGTGTGGTCGTGCTGGTGCTGGGGTGTGGTCGTGCTGGGGTGTGGTCGTGCTGGGGTGTGGTCGTGCTGGGGTGTGGTCGTGCTGGGGCGTGGTCGTGCTGGGGCGTGGTCGTGCTGGGCGTGGTCGTGCTGGGGTGTGGTCATGCTGGGGGTGTGGTCGTGCTGAAGTGTCCCGCACCCTGTGACTTATCGATCGGGATTTCAAAAACAAGCGTTTCGCCTGAGACATCCTCAAATTTTAATCCGCCGGCCTCCTTCGACCTCGATATTTATCAAGGAAAGAATCCGCCGGCCTTCTTCAAGTGAGGCACCGGGGACAAGTTTACATACCAAAAGAGAACCCTGGGCCAAAGCCCTTTCCGGGAAAAACTTTCCAAACCAATTCGGTAAACACATAATCCGATAACTTAACAGGTCTGGCCTCAACGTTCGGCCACATAAACGCTTCCAAAAAGACAGGGGGCGGCGGTGATTCGCCGTAGGCGTCTTCGATAACGCCAACGCCTCAACATGGGCTGATGATTCCTATCCATCCACGCATGATGTTCCAATTTGCGCCAAGGCAGCGCCGAGACGCACCGGCGCGACTCTGATAGATCCCATTATGATAGAGAATGGGGCTGGCGGCAAGGGACGAAGCCCTTACAGATATTCACTGACCATGAGCATGCGCGTATGTGTATATATATATATATATATATGTAGATGTCTATATATATATATATGTACACAAGTGGCACGTGCGGGCCCGGGGATCCAACCAAATGAACTGAAGCACGCAAGCATCGCATACAATTAAAATCATCAAGTACATGAAGTCAGATACGAGGAGGAGAAGAAAGAGAAGCACAGGAAGTTGAAAATCATGAGGAGGATGAGGATCACCAGAGGGCCGTTGGGAATGAGGTGGAATAGCGGGGTCGCTGTCGAACGCGGTTCCCACACCTTGCGATGAGTGTGGCGTGAACAAATTTCCGAACCTTGCGACTGCAGCTGAAAACAAACTCAGAAGTAAGGGTTTGGAAGATGTCTCAAACGCAACTGCCATGGTGGATACTGAACGGACGACTTTCAATACATCGTGTCTCAATGTTGCGAGGACGTCTCACGTAGAAACATGATCGACCCACGAACCCGGAAAAGAATATAGACATGTAACGCATGGCAACGTTTTCAAAGACACCTGCTTGGGTGACGGGCAACTGCAATGCTGATTGTATCGATCTTGATGTACCGTGCCGAGGGCTGTGCTGCGCTGCGCCGTGCTGAATTACGATGTGCCATGCCGCGATTGTGCTCTATAGCGTCGTGGATCGAGTCCTCCTTTGCATCCGAGTCCTGACCGAACTGATCTGGATCTTAAGCTCGAGTTGCCTGAACACATAGTAGCTGCCCCAGAGCTAGGTGACAGGGGGACATGCCAGGAGGACGCGCCGCGAAACGTCCCAAGAGACGCGCCAGGCGACGTGCCAGGGGACGTGCCATGGGGTCGCACCGTAGGACGTGCCTAGGGGACGCCCTACGGAACGTGCCAATGGATGTGCCACGCGGCGTGCCAAGGGGACTCGCCAAGGGACGCCCCACGGAACGTGCCAAGGAACGTGCCAAATTGCAATGCTAAATGTATCGATCTTGATGTACCGTGCCGAAATCTGTGCTGTGCTGCGCTGCGCCGTGCTGAATTGCGATGTGCCATGCCGCGATTGTGCTCTATAGCCTCGTGGATCGAGTCCTCCTTTGCATCCGAGTCCTGACCGAACTGATCTGGATCTTAAGCTCGAGCTGCCTGAACACATAGTAGCTGCCCCAGAGCTAATTGACAAGGGGACATGCCAGGAGGACGCGACGCGGAACGTCTCAAGGGACCCGCCAAGCGACGTGCCAAGGGACGTGCCATGGGGACGCACCGCGGGACGTGCCAAGGGGACGCGCTACGGAACGTGCTGGGGACAAGCGTTTCGCTCGAGACATCCTGCCAACATCCTCAGAATTCCTGCGCGCGGGACGCGGCACGCGCGAGACATCCTCGGAATTCTTGCGAGCGGGACGTGAAGACAAGCATTTCGCCTGAGACATCCTCTGAATTCTGGACCCCCACGAGGCTCCCGCTCGAGACATCCCCCAATTTTGCAAAACCAGCGTTTCGCCCGAAACGTCTTCAACAAATTATGAAAGACAAGCATTTCGCTCGAGACATCCTGCCTAAATTCAAGGAAATCCTAGCAAAACAAACGAATTGGTTGAGACATCCTCGAAATTCCTGCGCGCGGGACGCGGCACGCGCGAAACATCATCGGAATTCCTGCGCGCGGGGCGCTTTTCCGCGTCGCGGTCGGCTCTGCAAAACCAGCGTTTCGCTCGAGATATCCTCAGCACATTATGAAAACAAGCGTTTCGCTCCAGACATCCCCAACTCTGCAAAACCAGCGTTTCGCTCGAGATATCCTCAACAACTTCTGAACAACAAGCGTTTCGCTAGGGACATCCTCAAAAATAATGCCGCCGTCCCACCTCGATCTCGATATTTATTAGGGAATAATTCCGCCGGCCCACCTCAAGTCAGGTCCGTGGGTAAACAAGTAAAAAAGAACCCTGGGCCTGCGCCCTTTCCGGGAAAATTGCTCTAAGGACGATGTCTGGAACCATTGAATTCCACATCTGTTTTTCTCATGTGTTATGCTGGAAATCCCTTTGTGGCTTTGGACCCTGAAGTCGCGATCTGCGTGATGGGTGTGTCCAGTCTTCAGAATTCAAAAGGTGTCCCGAGAGAAACTGCCATAAATACCGCGACTGAGAGCGGACGGCTTCACTTGATCGCCTCTGAGCTGTGGATACGCACCTATCCGAAGGGTCCCGTCCGCGATGTTTCTGGCCGTTTCGCTGGTGACATCCTCAACATTCAGAGATTCGGACGCGCCCCTCACCCCGCGATGTTAAGGCCGACAACACAAACGGTATTCTCAACATAACCTGTCAAGGATCCAGGATGTCGTACGTGTCCTAGAAAGCCAACCGTTTCTCGTGAGGTATCCTTCGAAATTGATACCCGACGTACTTAAATTTGACCTCGGATTCCCCCATACGGCAACTACGCTTGAGAAATCCTTCAAGCAGTGACTTCGTAGCCACATTCATCAAAAAATCTGGCAACCCCATGCGATCCCGCTATTGCGCCTCATTCCCAACAGCCATCTGGTGATCATCACTATGCTCCTTCGCTCATGTTTCCTCTGTTTCTCCGTATGCTAATTCCTCCACCTCGGGTCCGGCTTCGTGTTCCTCTTATGTTTCATTTAGCGACGCTTGCGTGCTGCAGGTATTTGTTGTATGAGCCTAGGCACCCACGTGCCACATGTACCATCGGCATCGGAGGGCCAATTCCCAGACCCAGCACCGTCACGCGACAACTCGGGATGCCAAGCTGGCCCTAGGGAAGGGGTCGAGGCCGCCAAGGGCCCATGTAAGTACGACATTGCGACGCTCCTCCTCCTCCTCCTCCTCCTCCTCCTCCTCCTCCTCCTCATCATCATCATCATCATCATCATCATCATTCTTCTCCTCCTACTGCCTCCTGTCTCCTCCTCCTCCTCGTCCTCGTCGTCGTCCTCCTCCTCCTCCTCCTCCTCCTCCTCCTCCTCCTCCTCCTCCTCCTCCTCCTCCTCCTCCTCCTCCTCCCCCCCTCCTCCTCTCCGCCCTTCCCTTCCCTCCCTGCCTCTCCCCCTCCCTGCCCGAAGGGTTGTCGGTGTGCACTTCTCGGCTCCCTGGTATGTCTTCGAACCAGGTGGGGCCAGCCGATGTCGGGGGCACCGCGGGGGAAGAAAAGGGGGAAAAGAGGGAAGGAATGGAAGAGGAGAGAAGGGAGGGAAATGGGGGATAGGGGAAGAACAGGGGGGAAGAAGAATGGGGATGGAAGATAGGGGATGGAGGGGCACGGGTGAAGAGGAGGGAAAGGAGGAGGAGGAGGAGGAGGACGAGGAGGAGGAGGAGGAGGAGGAAGAGGAGGAAGAGGAGGAAAAGGAGGAAGAGGAGGAGGGAGGAAGAGGTGGCTGAGAGAAAGAGGAGGGATGAAGGTGGTGGAAAAGAAAAGAAGTTGTTTGATTCACGCGGCGGGATGGACGGTTTCGCTGCGCACCCCGCCGCCCGCGCGCAAGCGGGCACCGCGGCCCCCACTGGCACCCGCAGGGCGAGGCTACGCGCCCAAGTTTCCTGTTCAGGCCGTTCCCCGATATGCGCCCCCCGTCTCAAGAAGGTCACTGGCTACCGCGGGTGTGCGGCAAACAGGCAGGGGACACGGAGGGGAAAGAGGGGAAATGGAGGAGGGAGGTGGGGATATTCTCAGTAGGAGGAGACAGTTACCTTTCGCACCGACGCGAAAATGAATGATCCGCGGGGGCGGATTCACTGGAACGATATCTTTAGCACCGCACTAACCCGCAACTGGTGGATACGTGTCCCCCCGACAACTATAAAAAAGGACCAGCGGTAAGAACGCAACGGCCTTGAACGCCGAAAATGGCCGACGGCCAACACCCTGGAATGCAGGCTGAGGAAAACCGCGAATGACGGGCCGCGTAAAACAAGGATGCAATAACTACCTTACGGACGTCCGCGCGTCCTTATTTTTCGTCGGCTTCGACTGTGCTGACATAGATGACACTGCTGATTGCCAACCAACGGCCAAATGCCAGGGGGACAAGGTCACGCTTCAGGGTGCTTGGTGCGTCATCGTTTCACTGGAAAGGGGGGGGGCAGAGGGGGGGTTCTGAATTGCTCCAGCGGCTACCACTGATTCACCACGGCAGATCCACAAGCTTACCACACAAAAGTGGGAAGCAACAGCGCACATCAAGCATAAACCCCTCTCAGTGGGTTGTTGGCCCAATGTCACTGTTGCGTGGGCGACTATAGCACGCACGACTGAGTTGTCGAAGATGCGCAGAGACTCGCACGGCACGCGTCGAGTTACACCGCTCCTCTGAACAATGCCCCACCCTTGGATCGAAGATACCGGTTCGACCCAAAAGGCCGTGTTCGCAAGATAAGGGCATGCAGAGAATCTCGCGGAATGCCCAACGAACTTGCTGGCCCCAAACCATTGCCGTGACAAACTTCAGGTCGCCTTGGAACCCAAACGCCCATGCCCTCTTTTGTGCATGTGGGCCGCCCTATTGAAACTGACACCAAAATCCCCGGCTCCCCATGTCGAATAAAGAGTTGGGCCTCTCAATTACCTCAACATGATCGACCCACGAACCCGGAAAGGAATATAGAAATGTAACGCACGGCAACGTGTTCAATGACACCTGATTGGGTGACGGACAATTGCAATGCTGAGTGTATCGATTTTGATGTACCCTGGAGAAGGCAGGGCTGTGCTGCGCCGTGCTGAATTGCGATGTGCCGTGCCGCGAGTGTGCTCTATAGAGTTGTGGGTCGAGTCCTCCTTTGCATCCGCGTCCTGACCGAACTGATCTGGATCGTAAGCTCGAGCTGCCTGAACACATAGTAGCTGCCCCAGAGCTAGTTGACAGGAACAAATGCCAGAAGGACGCGCCGCGGAACGTCCCAAGAGACGCGCCAGGCGACGTGCCAGGGGACGTGCCGCGGGACGTGCCAAAGGGACGCGTGGCAATGGATGCACCACGAGATGTGCCAGAGACGCGCCACGCGACGTGCCAGGGGGACTCGCCAAGAGACGCCCCACGGAACGTGCCAAGGAACGTGCCAAGTTGCAATGCTGACTGTGTGGGTCTTGATGTACCGTGCCGAAAGTCTGTGCTGTGCTGCGCCGTGCTGAACTGCGATGTGCCATGCCGCGAGTGTGCTTTGTAGAGTTGTGGATCGAGTCCTCCGTTGCATCCAGGTCCTGACCGACCTGTTCTGGATCTTAAGGTCGAGTTGCCTCAACACATAGTAGCTGCCCCAAAGCTAATTGACAGGGGGACATGCCAAGAGGACGTGCCATGGGGACGCGCCGCGGGACGTGCCAAGGGGACGCGCTACGGGGAGTGCTGGGGACAAGCGTCTCGCTCGAGACATCGTGTCAACACCCTCATGCTAAACATCCGCCTGAGCGGCGTGGGCACGTGATAACAAGCGGCTCGCGGAACACATCTTCAACGCATTCTCATGCTAGACATCCGCCTGGGCGAACTGGACACGTGAAAACAAGGGGCTCGCTCGAGACATCCTCAACACATCTTCATGTGAAGCGTCCGCCTCGGTGACCTGGGCACGTGAAAACAAGCGTTTCGCTCGACACATTTTCAACACCCCCTCATTCTAGACATCCGCCTGGGCGACCTCCACACGTGAAAGCAAACGTGTCGCTCGAGACGTCCTCAACACATTTTCATATTATACATCCGCCTGGACGGCCTGGACACGTGAAAACAAGAATATATATCGAGACGTTACCAACGCATCCTCATGCTAGGCCTCCGCGTGGGCAACCTGGACACAAGCAAACAAGCATCTCGATCGAAACATCCTCAACACATCCTCATGCTACACATCCGCCTGGGCGACGAGGGCGCGTGAAACCAAGCGTCTCGCTCGAGACATCCTCAACAAATCCTGGCGCTAGACCCCTGCCTGGGCATCCAAGAGGAGTGAAACCAAGCGTCTCGCTCGAGAAATCCTCAAGACCTGGGCACGTGAAAACAGGCATTTCACTTGGGAGATCCTTTGAATTCTGGTCCCCAGGAGAAGACAATCTATAACACAAAACAAGCGCCTCGCTCGAAACATCCTCAACAAGTTCTGAAAACGAAGCGTTTCGCTCGAGACATCCTCACATTTTGAATTCGCCGGCCCCGCGCGACCTCGATATTTATCGCAAAAGAAATTCGCCGGCCCTACAGCCGTCAGATCCGGGGGCAAAACCCCTAAAAGAGAACCCTGGGCCTCAGCCCTTTCAGGGAAAAAGATGGGAGTTGAATCGTCGGCTGCTAATATCCAGCTCCGCGCTTCTGAAGAATCACAATCGCTCCAACAAACACTCGCCGTGGAAACGTGTGGTCTCTTGACCCACGCCCCGGCCGCCCGCGGTACATAATTCCCGTTGTCGGCGTCCGCGTGGCCTGACTGGGAAAAGCGACATTCCCTCCATTCGCATTCCCGCCGTCGTCGTTCCCTCGCCGACATCTGGGGCTTCCCAAGACTGTCTACCAAGGAGGAAATCGTCGCGCGAAACCAAAAAAATCGCGCTTATCCCATGCATCTGAAGTTCTGGGCTTCTCCTCCTAGGCGCGGCGCCCCCATGATATGCGACATGGATGGTGTCGGCAACCGCGCCAGCCGTCCATCCCCTATCGCACCTCTCTTTCAAGACAGGTTTGCCCCCGCCCTTGCGCCACGGCCCGCCCTGAATACATCTACGCCCACCACTAAGCTTGTGGACGCAACTGCAGAATACAGAACTTGGCTAGGGCGAAATATTGTTGCCGCTGCTGCCACTGTTTCTGCCACCTCGGCTGTTGTGCCGGCGCCGTATGCGAAACAACAGGAAACGTTCTCTCAGCTCGAGGCGCTTGACTGGAGGAAACCTGTCTCAGGCCGCGGTAGTGTTCCTGGGGGGACCGGTGCGCCTGATCACATGCGCTTTCTGCCTCGACGTGTATATTCTGTGCTCATGCTAAGTCACGACCTCTTGAGCCTTTCTTGCCAGTGCCAGGAAATTGCTCTGGTCTCATCGGCGTCTCATCGGCGGATCCCGGGACGGCCAGAACAATGGCGCCGTCGGCAGCGGCTCAGACGAGCTCGATGACGGGCTTGCCGAGGCCGATCGCGACCTCCGCAGCAGCTGGGGGGAGCCGGGCCAGAGGGGAGCACCCCGCGCGCACGCGGCGTTTTCCTGCCCGCCCTCCTGCGCTTGGCCCCCCTTCTCCCGCCGAGCTCCTCGGTCGACAGCTGCACGCCGAACAAGAATTCACGCGCTGCACCTGGCCCCGCCGGCGCCTCGGGCCCTACTATGACCGCGGCCATGTCTGCGAGAATGGCTCTGGAACCCCCACGCCCCTCCTCCTCTGAGACCCCCCCCTTCCACGGCGGAGGGGGATTGGGGGGAGGAGGAGGGAGGGAGATGGGAAGGAGGAGCGCGGCGTGGATGGGAGGAGGGAGGGAGGAGGCGGGGCGGGGACGGGGGAGCGGTGGAGGGGGGGAAGGGCGGGGAGGATGAGGCGGAGGTGGAGGTGGAAGAGGTGGAGAAGAAAGTGCCATGGCGATCTTAACGACGAGCTCCCTGGACATGCGCAGGGACTCCAGCATGGGCCAGTAGCCTGGGTGCATCCAAGACGTGGCGATGGCGAGATCCCCCCGCGTTCACACACGATAACACACACACGCACACACACACACACCCACACACACACATGCACACACACTCGCCCACGCACAGCCACCACGCACACGCACAGCCACGCAAAGCCACACACACACACATACATACGCGATCGCGCGCGCTCGCCCGCACACCCACACCCACATCAGTACCCACACACCCACACACCAACACACTGACAACCACACACAGACACACCATCACACGCACACACGCAAAACCCACACACACAGCCAGCCAGCCACACACACACACACACACACCAACACAGACACACACACACTCACACACAGACACACACACACACAGTTACCCACACGCACACATGCACAGACATATACAGACAAACACGGAGGCACACAAACACACATACACACCCACCCCCCCACTCCCCCACTCCCCCCCCGCTCCCCCCCCCCACACACACACACACACACACACACACACACACACACACACACACACACACACACACACACACCACACACACACACACACACACACACACCACACACACACATACACACACCGACACCCCCACCCACCCACCCACCCACCCACACACACACACACATACACACACACACACACTTTTTGGCGCCACGTCCCCCCGCGCAGCGACAGGGTCTCCAAAGGTCAGAGAAGAGGGCGCACGCGGGCGCGCGTCTAAAGCCGAGCCCTCAAACAGACATATACACACACACTCTCTCTTTTTTCCTATCTCTATCTCTCTCTCTCTCTCTGTCTCTCTCACTCTCTCAACACACACACACACGCACAAGCGCACGCACGCACGAACACACACACACAGACACACACACACACACCAACAGACACACACACACACACGCGCACGCACGCACGCACGCACACACACAACCACAAAAACACACACAAAATCATAGGCACACAAACGCAAACACACACACACACACACACTCACACACACACACAAACGCACGCACGCACGCACGCACGCGCGCGGGCGCCGCGGGGGGAGGGTGGCGAGTGCGAGGGATGAAGGGGGGGGGAGGAAAGGAGGATAACGAGGACGAGACGGGCGAAGCATAGGAATGTGATCAGCAGGAGTGCGAGGCCGAGGAAGAGGACGAGAGGGGGGAGGACTACGGTGATGGTGAGCCCCAACCCCGCTCACACCCTGCTGGGGGAACAGTAGGATGACGCCGACTGTCGCCTACACCGATCCTGGCCAGGCCGATCCTGGGCCCAGGATCGGCTCACATGCCGCCTCTCTGGCCAAGCCAGGAGGGCGCATACACCGATCCTGGACCCAAGGTGGGCCCTGGACGAGATTGGTGCAGGTGCATGGCTGGCGCCCTCCGCAAAGGGGGGGCGGGAGCGAAGGGGGAGAGCGAGGACGCCGCGAAAGAAGAACAGGAGGAAGAGGGTCCGCCCGCAGGGGGGGGGGGAGGGCCGGAGCGGAGCGACAACCAGTCACCCGGCACGCGGGACGGCTCCGTAGCGCGCGGAGCGCACGGAGAGGCCGAAGGGGCATCCAACACTCAGGCGGTCAAGCTGTGAAGCGCCACGTGGTGTGGCAGAGACGACGTCGACAACAGCGACGACGAAAGGGCGGGCGAAACGAGAGGAGGGGGAGGATGAAGAAGATCGGTGCTGCAACCTAGAACGGTTGCTAGGCTCGGCGCAAATCGGGCAGTTTGGTGGACAATGACGGCACCAGATGCATCAGCACAGTCGCACACTGGCCGCACGGCGGGGCAGAAACGAGGAGAGATGAATGAGGAGGAGGATGTGCGAGCGATCGGCCATCTCTGCGGACAACCGTCTAGAGCTAGGGGCAGGTGGCATGTACAACCATCGAGCCACCATGAGGAAAACTGGAGACGGAACGAAACTGCTCTTCTGGCCACGGCGAACCTCGGCCCTCGGCTACGAAAGTGACGGGACGATGTACCTCCGACGGGGGGATCCAGGAGAGGAACGGACACGCAGGGGATGGAGGAGCCCAGTTCGCGCTCAGGGCACGTAAGATGTTAGACCTACGCTCAGGCCGTGGCTCTGTGGACAGTAGCGCAGACGTAGTGGGTCCGACGCTGTTACGCGAACCCTTGATTAATTCTGAGATTAGGGCTGATTCCAGAGGGGGTGGGGGGGTGGAGGAAGACCAAAGTAAACCAAGGACCTAGGGCACGTGTGCCATAAACGCTGCCAAAACCCCCTCCTCATAAGTCCATGTAAGCACTCATGTCACAACAAGCAACGTCCCATGGCGTTGTCGACCCTTGGAAAAAACGATGGCCACATGAACGTGCCATTTAAGTTGGAATTCCGCGTTGAAAAAGAAACCGCCCGTCATCCGCGCATATGTAAAACATCGAAATCCGCCGACTCTTCGGCGTGTGGGACGCTGTCGTCATTTTCGGCGTCGTCGTCGTCGCCGTCATCGTCGTCGCCGCCGCCGTCGTCGTCGTGGTCATCGTCTTCGTCGTTGTCGTCGTCGTCGTCATACGCGTCGTCGTCGTCGGAGGCCTGTTTAGATTTTCCCTGGTAACTGTCGCTACCCTAGGGCCCAGGCGGGAAATTAACGGTAGCGGCGGCCGCGGGCGGCCGCGGCGTGCACACACCGGTGCGTCCGTGCCACCGGCGCATCGCCTGTGCGACAGCGTGTGGGGGGGGTCCAAAGCCCCCCCCCCCCAGTACGACCGTTAGCGTTACCCGGGACATAGGGGAGGGTTTAGCCCAGGTGGCGAACTCTACCCTGGGGCGGTAGCAAAAAAAAACACTCGCCACCCCCGAGAAACGAAAACGAACAGACAAAAGAAACCTCGTAGTTAAGTCGCTTCACTCTCCTCTTGCCCCTCCCTGAAGGAGGGGGAGGGGGGGAGGGGGGGGGGTTCAGGGTCAGATTACCGCCCCCCCGACGTCCCGGCGGCCCTTCCTCCCCCCCTCTCTGCGACCCCCCCCCCTGTGGACGGGGAGGACAGGGACAGGGGGGGGTCCCCCTGTGAACGGAAGTCCTGGAATGGGGGTCTTGGGAGGGCCCGTCTGTGGTGGGGGAGGGTGATCCTGGGCAATATTTGGACGCCTGACATGGGCATGGAAAATATAGGCACAATGCCCAACACCAGATGTTGCTCAAAACCTACAGCGGCCGCTGTTAGGTATGCGCCTTCGGTCTTTAATGAAAATCGTCCGCAATAGCGCGGACAGCGAGTCCTGTTCAAAATGAACAGGAAATCCTGTTGGGCATCCTACCCATGCTTTCCGTACCCATTTCGATTTTCCCGATAAGAATCCCACCACCCCGGGGTCCCGGCGGGTCCCCATAGGGTTATTTTTTTGGACGTGGGCTGACGACTAGCCTCAGCTCCATGCGAAGCCGACGAGCGACGAGGGCCCGAAAGGCCGAAAGGACGAGGGACGGACCCAGGACCCAGAGGCAAGGCCAGAGGCTGGCGGCACGCAAGCAGTGCAACTGCTGGTGCCGTCTCTTGGGACGGATGTCAAACCCTGGTCCTATGTGGCAGCCGAACTGCCAGCACCAGGTAAATGCACCCTCCACAATTTGATTGGGAGGCGCCAGTGGGGGTGCTGGGGGAGGTCCCGCCTTCAGGGTCGGCGGTGCTGGCCGTAGAGCCTTCACAAGAATCAAGGGTGTAGTTGTCACAGGGGCAGCACGCGAGAAGTCAGCATTGACGTAACAAAGAACATCCATGCGCCCTTCATCCGCGCAAGTGCTGCACACTTTTCCGCGCGGAAGCACATGATAATAATTCAAACCGGCTAACGCTGGACACTCCGAACCCTGTTACATAATTGCAAAACAACACACCGTTCCCAGCCCGTGTCGCTGTTGCAAAAGAAGGAACTTCATATTGAACACGACCTCGCCTTCAACCGCTCAACCGTCACAACTTGTTACCGAAGAATGTGCGCGGCGAAACGGACAGCCACGTTGTAAAAATTAGCCTGGCGAACGGCCCAACCATACGCAGTTGTGACGACCGCAATTGTGAATAACATCTTCGCCCGCGCTCCCGATGTGGCCACAACTTCCCACCGGAGCCCGACATGCTCAGGGACACGTTCGTGACCGAGGAGCAGAAGCAGGAGAGGGCTCCAAGAGCCATGAGGGAGGCTGCCACTGGGGTCTTCGGTGGAGCTCCTATGGGGCCACGATCCTCGTGAGAGGTGTGCCGAAATGGCCCGAGGCCGCCATGCGAACGCAGCCACTGGAGCCTTCGGTGGAGCTCCTATGGGGCCACGATCCTCGTGAGGGGTATGCCGAAATGGCCCGAGCCGCCATGCGAACCCTGCCACTGGCGCCTTCGGTGGAGCTCCGTATGGGGCCACGATCTTCGTGAGGGGTGTGCCGAAATTGCCCGAGGCCGCCATGCGAACCCTGCCACTGGCGCCTTCGGTGGGGGCCACGATCCTCGTGAGGGGTGTGCCGAAATGGCCCGAGGCCGCCATGCGAACGCTGCCAATTGGGCCTTCGGTGGAGCTCCCTATGGGGCCACGATCCTCGTGAGGGGTGTGCCGAAATGGCCCGAGGCCGCCATGCGAACGCAGCCACTGGAACCTTCGGTGGAGCTCCCTATGGGGCCAGGAAGTGCTGTACTGGGTGTGCCGAAATGGCCCGAGGCCGCCATGCGAACGCAGCCACTGGAGCCGTCGGTGGAGCTCCCTATGGGGCCACGATTCTCGTGAGGGGTGTGCCGCCATGGCCCGAGGCCGCCATGCGAACGCAGCCACTGGAGCCTTCGGTGGAGCTCCCTATGGGGCCACGATCCTCGTGAGGGGATTGCCGAAATGGCCCGAGGCCGCCATGCCAACGCTGCCAATGGCGCCTTCGGCGGAGCTCCCTATTGGGCCACGATCCTCGTGAGGGGTGTGCCGAAATGGCCCGAGGCCACCATGCGAACGCAGCCACTGGAGCCTTCCGTGGAGTTCCCTATGGGGCCACGATCCTCGTGAGGGATGTGCCGAAATGGCCCGAGGCCACCATGCGAACGCAGCCACTGGAGCCTTCGGTGGAGCTCCCTATGGGGCCACGAAACGCCGTACTGGGTGTGCCGAAATGGCCCGAGGCCGCCATGCGAACGCAGCCACTGGAGCCTTCGGTGGAGCTCCCTATGGGGCCACGATCCTCGTGAGGGGTGTGCCGAAATGGCCCGAGCCGCCATGCGAACCCTGCCACTGGCGCCTTCGGTGGAGCTCCCTATGGGGCCACGATCCTCGTAAGGGTGTGCCGAAATGGCCCGAGGCCGCCATGCGAACGCCTTGCCACTGTTCGGTGGAGCTCCCTATGGGGCCACGATCCTCGTGAGGGGTGTGCCGAAATGGCCCGAGGCCGCCATGCGAACCCTGCCACAGGTGTGACGGGGTGTGCCGAAATGGCCCGAGGCCGCCATGCGAACGCTGCCAATGGGCCTTCGGTGGAGCTCCCTATGGGGCCACGATCCTCGTGAGGGGTGTGCCGAAATGGCCCGAGGCCGCCATGCGAACGCTGCCACTGGGCCTTCGGTGGAGCTCCCTATGGGGCCACGATCCTCGTGAGGGGTGTGCCGAAATGGCCCGAGGCCGCCATGCGAACGCTGCCACTGGCGCCTTCGGTGGAGCTCCCTATGGGGCCACGATCCTCGTGAGGGGTGTGCCGAAATGGCCCGAGGCCGCCATGCGAACGCAGCCACTGGAGCCTTCGTGGAGCTCCCTATGGGGCCACGATCCTCGTGAGGGGTGTGCCGAAATGGCCCGAGGCCACCATGCGAACGCAGCCACTGGAGCCTTCGGTGGAGCTCCCTATGGGGCCACGAAACGCCGTACTGGGTGTGCCGAAATGGCCCGAGGCCGCCATGCGAACGCAGCCACTGGAGCCTTCGGTGGAGCTCCCTATGGGGCCACGATCCTCGTGAGGGGTGTGCCGAAATGGCCCGAGGCCACCATGCGAACGCAGCCACTGGAGCCTTCGGTGGAGCTCCTTATGGGGCCACGAAACGCTGTACTGGGTGGGTGAAACGCAGGGAGGAGAGGGGAGGAGGGGGAGGAGGAGGAGGAGGAGGAGGAGGAGGAGGAGGAGGAGAGGAGAGGAGACGCGGGCCACCGTCTCTTTAAAACGAGGACCCAACACCACAGGATGGTTGGGAAAAACACACGCAAGCCAGCCGACCTAAGACGGACGCCCCCGCCTGCGGAACAACGCTTCATGCCACACCGCTTCTGCCCGCCCGCCACGGAAGGAGAAAGGGGGCATCAACGGAAACGGTGCTGCTACTCGTCGTCAAGAAGAAGTGCGTAGAAACATGAAGTAGGAAGACGTTGAGCGTACACTGGGCGTCCGGCCGCCCCCTGAGGACCAGGGAAGAGGGAGCACCACTCCACTCTTGAAGTAGGAAGGCGCCTCAAAAAGATTGGGTCTTGGGCATCCGAAACTACTTACTTCCAACGACCGGCGGCTATCCTGATATCGAGCACTATCGAACTCTAGTCCCGATAGCCTGGGCCCCAACAAGTCACACGGAAGAGGTCCACTGCCCATAGACGGAAAGATACAAGGAGGAGGACACGGAGCGAGCGAGCGAGCGAGCGACCTCGGCAACGCGCTTCGGCTTCAGTGCTTGGAGCACGAACCTGGAACTGTGTCGCTTGTCGGCGTCCTGGCTTGCTGCTGGTACTGTTCAAGGCGAAGCGGAAGGAGCGCCTGAAGAGACCCGTGATGGCCCATGGAGCCTTGGGCCACTCGTCCGCCCCTGGGCGGAGGCCGAAGATCCGCCGCCGCCCCCGCCGTGGCTTCGGCCGCCCCAGCGGCCGCTCACGCCGTTCACCTCCTCGATGATGAACCCCGGCTGGACGGCCTCTCCCGGCCTCCGCCTCCTCCCGCCTCCGCCCTCCTCCTCCCTCCTAGGGAGCCCACAAAGGACGTACGCGCCCAGCTATGTACATGAACACGGCCCCTCGATTCGCGAGACCAGCCGCGTTATACGAACATTTGTCCAATGCGTGCTCTCGAAACCAGCGTGGATTCATGTACATGTACGTCCTTCTTTCGCTCCTGACCTTCTCCTCCCTCCTCTGAGACGCATCCAGGACCGCAAAGCGTCGCCGACCCGGAGCAGATCGGGGATCTCCGAGACCTGGCGGTTCTGGAGGATGCATCGGGCGCCGCGGCCGTTCCAGAGCGCTCCAGGACGCTCTGAGAGAATTCTCGATCCCTCTGGAACGATTTACCCCTGTCCTGGGCCCGCCGACTTGTGGCGGCGAAGTCGTGGATGGCTCTGCCACCACGAACCATAAAGAGCACAGGTGGAGCCCAACGTCATCGGTTGCAACACTTGGGCTACGTCGCTGTGTCGCTAATTCCTTAACTTTCTGACACCTCGCCCGGTAACAAACAATACCCGCAAACATGAGCTTCATACGACAGCTGCCCCATGCAGGGCGAGGGCTTAGGCGGCGATGAGCTCCCCTAGTGCGCCCCTAGAAACCTAGCAAGACACCCGTCTTGCATGGACTTGGCGGGATGCGGATACCCATGTGAATTCATATCGTGCACATTTGCTAGGGAAATGGAGGATCCCACCCGACAACATCGGGTACCCGTGAAAGCCATGTGGGATGCGAACCCTGCAAATTGATTCCGTCTTGTCTTGGGTCGTCTTAAGGTCTTGCGCTCTTTACAGAAGAACTTGTGTTGCGGCCGAACCTGCTCGCAGACGGGCATCTCCGTATCAATTTTGGCCCGGGGGGTGATTTGCGAAATCGTTTGGAGACTCTGAGGCGAATGTGAACTGTCCGTGTTGCCCCTTTGTCGTCACCTAGGGAGCAGAAAGCGACAGCCTGTTCGCACATGCGCAACCCCGTATGAATTTCAGCCCAACGATGATTTGCGGAGCCCACCGTATGCATTTCACCCCAATTTGGTGGCTCAGAGAGACCCCCCAAAAGGCTTCCGAAGGCGTCAGACGGGCCAGGAGGCCACCAAGACGGTGCAAGATGGCTCCAAGATGGCTCCGAGATGGCCCAAGACGGCCCAAGAGGCCCCCAAGAGGTCTCCAAGACGGCCCAAGAGGTCCCCAGGAGGCCCTCCAGGAAGGCCCGACGAGGCCCAATCCAGTGATTGCCCTCAGGTTTTTGAATGATTTTGGCATTCGCTTTCGTTCGGCCTTCGACGGCCCGAGACGACCCCAGAGCCCCCAAACATCGCCCAAGAGGCCTCCAACATGGCCCCATGACGGCCCAAGAAGCCTCCAAGACGGCGCCATGGAGGCCACAGGACGGCTCAAGAGACTCCCGAGACGCCAAAAATGGCCTCCAAGACGGCCCTGGAGCGGAGGGCCTTAGATCGGCGCAGAGAGGCCCTCAAGACGGCTCCCGACGGCATCGGACGGGCCAGGACTGCTCTAAGACTGCCAAAGAGGCCCCCGAGAAGCCCCCCAAGGCCCCAAAGAGGCCCGAGGAGGCCCCCAAGGTGCCTCCAAGAGGCTCCCAGGAAGCTTCCAGGCGGCCCCAAGAGTGCCCCCCAGAGGCTCCCAAGATGCCCTCCTTCTCCTCCTTCTCCTTCTTCTCCTGCTCCTCCTCCTCCTGATCTTCCCCGCCCTCCTCCCCCAGGTGTTCCCCGAATGGTTTCTACAAAGGCTGGGGGAACACGTGGCCCGATAGCTTGGCAGAGCAGCTCTTGCCACACCGCTCGGCCACATGTCAGGGGGACGTAAGACCTGGGTACAGGGGACTCGGAAATCCCCGACGAGGTCGTCAAAAAAATGACGAGGCCGAGCTTGCATTTTGACGAGGCCTCCCGCTGCAGACATCCCACGAAACTCCTCCTCGTCAAAATCCGAAGCGCGGTCGTCAAAAAACGATGGCGAACCCGAGTCCTGGCAAGCCCGGGTCTTACGCTCCCCCGAACATGGGCGATTCCAAAAGGCAGGGGGGCGGAGGTGATTCGCTGTAGGCGCCTTCGATCCGCCGCCCCCTGTCGATGTATCACAGGGGCGCACGGCGTGCTAGACTTCGATTGGCTGGTTCTTTCTACAACTCCCCCTGGGACTTCGGTCCGTTGCGCCGGGGTGCGTGTCTCGTCCGCTAGTTCGCTGAATATGGCCTCAAGATGGCCTTTAAGACGGCCAAGATGCCTCCAAGACGGCCAAGATGGTCCCAAGAGAGCCAAATGTAGCCCCGAGATGGTCTCCAAGAGAGTCCCAAGGTGCCTCCAATAGCGCCAAGATGGCACCAGATAGCCCAAGACGGCCCCAGAAGCACCCAAGAGGCCCCGAAGATGGTCTAAGAAGCCTTGCAGGGTTCGTCCAGGAAGGCCCGGCGAGGCAAAAATCGTTGATCGTCCCAAGGTTTCTCATGATGGCATTCGCTTCTGTTCGGTCTTCCGACGGCCGAAGACAAACCCAGAGGCCCCCACGATCGCCCCAAGATGGTCCCAAAGGCCTCCAAGATGACCCCATCACGGCCCAAGAAGCCTCCAAGACGGCCTACGCCCAAGATGGCCTCCAAGACGGCCCTGAAGCGCCCCAAGAGGGCCCCAAGTCGGTTCAGAGAGGTATCCAAGATGGCTTCCAACGGGCCAGGAACGCCGTATGACAGCCAAACATACCCCCCAAAAAGCTTCCAAAGGCACCCAAGATGTCCAAGGAGGCCCACAAGAGACCTCCAAAAAGCTCCCAGGAAGCTCCCAGGAGGCCCCAATAATGGCCCAAGAGGCTCCCAAGAGGCCTCCTCCTCCTCCTCCTCACCCTTTTCTGTGTCATCCTCCTCCTCCTCCTCCTCCTCCTCCTCCTCCTCCTCCTCCTCCTCCATCTCCTCCTCCTCCCCGACGTGTTCACCGAAGGGCTTCCACAACGGCTGGGGGAACACATGGTCCAATAGCGTGGCCAAACTTTGCCCAAACGTTTGGCCTCGTAGGCGCATCCTAAAAAGCACGGGCGACGGTGAGTCCTCGTAGACGTCTTCGATAATTTCCCACAGCGATCATGCACGGGAGCCCCGCAGTCACTTTGCATCAATATTTGACAGGGATGATGGGGGTGCCCTTGCTCGGGCGACGCACCTCGCAAGCGTGGCGCACCTGGCCGTCGTCTGCTTTGGTTCCCAATCATGGTCGATGGCGGCCCCTGCCCATGCTGAGACTCACTCGTGGGAGGGCGGGTGTGAGTGAGCGAGACGGCCGTCCTTCGAGAGGGGATGCTTGATCACTGCTCCCTAGGAGACAGCGCGTCACGGGCGCTTGCGCGTTTCGAACCGGGGGGTGGACCCCCCCCAACACTCGGCGCCGTCGATCAGAACCAGGTGGACTCCCCTCCCCCCCCTTCCGAAACACCCTCCCCCTCCCACCCCACCCAAAGGGGGCGGGTTCCAACCCCCCCTCCCCTCCCCGCAGGGCGCCGGCGCTGGCGGCCGCCAGCAGCGCCGACGGCGGGGACGCGCAACGACGATGACCAAGAGGGGGGGGGCCCAGGGGGGGGGGGTCCAAACCCCCCCCCCCGCCGCGCGCCGGCGCTGGCGCCAGCGCTGACGGCGGCCAGCAGCGCCGAAGGCGGGGACGCAGCGACGATGATCGGAGAGGGCCCAGAGGCCGCAGAGGGAACACACAAATCGCCATGTCGAGCCCTCGCCCACCGGAAGCCACCGAGGGGCCCTCAGGAAGGTCCACGATGCTTCACACATGCTCCTCAGACGCCCCCGAGACCCTTCTGACGAGACCTCAAGAGGCCTCCATTAGAACTCTGACCCAAGGCGGGAAGAGCGGAAGGAAAAAACATGGCGGGAAGAGCGGAAGGCCACACCACCACCACCACCACCACAAACCACAACACCACCACCACTACCACCACAACCACCAGCACCACCACGGCCACAACCCACCACTCACAACCACAACCATCACCTGATACCACTGCACAAGCACCACCAAAAACACCACCACCACCAGCACAACCACAAACCACGACAACCCACCACAACCACCACCACCACCACCACCACCAAAAACCACCACACCATGACCAGCACCATCACCACCACTGCGACCACCACCGCCACCACCACAACCATCACCACAACCCACCACCACCACAAACCACCACACCACCACCACCACAACCATTACAACCACCACCACCAAACCAACACAACCAACCACCACCCACCACCCACCACCACAAACCACAACGCCACCACCACCACCGTCGCCACCACCAAAAACACCACCACCACCACCTCAACCCACCACCACCACCACCACCAAACCACCACACAACCACCACCACCACCACAGCCACCACCACCACCACGACAACAACTCACCACCACCACCACCACAACAACCAACCACCACCACAACCCACCACCACCACCAGAACCACTACCACCACCACCACCACGACAAACCACCACCACCACCACCAACCACCACCACCACAACTACCATCACCACCACCATCTGAAATCACCGCACCACCACCACCACTGCCACCACCACCACCACAACCTGCCACCACCACCACCACCACCACAACCACCACGGCCACCACCACCAGCCACCACACCACCACCACCACCACCACCACCGCCACAACCCCCACCACCACCACAGCCCACCACCACCACCACCTCAGAGAGGCCCCAAGAGATGCCCAAGAGGCTTCACAAATGCCCTTCAAAAGCCCCCGAGAGCCTTCCGACGAGACCCCAGGAGGCATCCATTAGGACTCTGACCCAAAACGAACGCACGGTGGCGGAGCGTCGTCGTCGTCGTCATCGTCGTCGCCGTCCTCGTCGACGCTCCCCGCCGCCGCCGCCCGCCGCCGCGGGCGCCGGTGCCGGCCCAGGAAAGAAAGTCTTCGCCACCGCCGCCGCCGCCAGCCGCCGCAGGCGCCGGCCCGAGTAAAGGTAGAGAAAAACCCCAAAAAAGGAGGGGGGGTTGAACCCCCTCCCTCCGTCACGGGAGGGGGGGGGGGTTCGAACCCCCCCCCTCCATCCAGGGGGGGGGGTCCGGTTCCAAACCCCCCCAACCCTCCAAGCGACCACAGAACGTGCTCTTTCTCCATTGATATTGTCCCCCTCCCCCATGCGACCGGCAGCCAACAAGGAACATAGAGGACACCATGAGGGCACCGCCCCACTATCCCTGTAAAAACACAATACAAAACGAACTTTGCCTCCACATGTGGAGCATGTGCGGCCGGGCCGCGACCATTTCGCACTGGTACTTTACAAGGACGGCTGGGGTGCCAGCAAATCCCACCTGCCTTCTCTGGTTTGACACATCAGTGGCTGCTGCCCTTCTCGCACGTTTGTTTCTCATGCGTGGATGGGGGGGGGGCCGCGCGCGGTGGCCAGCAGCCACGCGCATGCGCTGGGCGTGCGCGATTGCTGTAGCAACAGCTGCGGCGCACGCAGTTTGAGCCCCTGTTGGTTCCCAGTGGCTGGCGCACCTTTCGCGGCTGGAGCACGTGGAACACTGGGCGCACGTGCAGCACGTGCCGCACCTGGCGCGCCTGGCACGCTTGGGCCTCCAAGGTCTGGTGCATCTGGAATTCGTGGCATCTGCGACGCTCTTACGCGAAATGCTTACTCCCGGGTTTTACGCATATGTTGGGAGGGCGGGTGGGAGTGAGCAAGGGGGCTTAGGGGCGGGTGGGAAGCTTGACCCCTCCCCCTACCCCTCCCAGGGTTCTTGATGGGAGGGGGACGGAGGTGTCAGAGGGTCCTGTTTCACCTAAGATGGCTCTAAGAGGGTTTCCGACATTCTAAGATGGCCCCCAAGATGGCTCAAGATACCCGGAGATGGTTAAACATCACTTCCCACGTGCCTCTAAGAGGCCCCAATCTGGCCACAATATGGTTGCACGTTCTCTCGGAGCCACCCAAGGATCTCCCCACGAGTCCCAAACACTTTAACAACTCAACGAACGTCAATAATTTGTGTATTCTTGCCTTTTCGCGTCCGATGGGCTTCTGAGGCCTCAAAACGGCACCATGGTGGCCCAACAGAACTCCAAGAAATGGCCAAAGAGGCTCCCCAGACGGCCCCCAGAGCGCCCCAAGAGGCGATGTTGAGAGCTCTTGAGAGGGGGATATGTAAAGGACCCCCCCTTGGCCTTCAAGATGGCCCCAATAAGCAATCCAGAGCTCCCACGAGGCCCTCAAGAGGGGTCCCAGAGAGCCCTAAGACCCCCCGACCAAGCTCCAAGAGGGCCCCAAGAGGGCCCCACGAGAGCCCCAAGAGGACCGCAAGAGGGCCTCAAGAAGATCAACTCTGATCGGCAACGTGTTTGAATGGACCCTGAATGTAAACCCAACAGAGTCCGTGACAGGAAGGCTCCTCTGGGAGACTCTAGCCCGTGCACCTGCGCTGCGTTTTCCTCATCTTAGATTGTTGAATGGCACCGAAAGTATGTGCCCGAGATGTCAGAGCTCTGCTTCTAAGGAACAACCGACTGAACAGATACTGTCTGAATATCGTGACCTCGTCACCGTCGATGGCACATATATGAGACATACTGGGAAACAGGCACGTCACAAGGGGGCCCTGTCCCCCCCCCCCAGGCGTGTCGGTAGGGTGGGCTCGGCGTTTCGTCTCATACTTCCCCACCACTTGTTACCCTGAAACCTGAGATTAGCACCGCCCTTCACATTAGCACCGTTCACATTATTTTGAAACGTTCACAACAACTAAAAAGACGGAGGGGGATGGTCTTCCAAATGGAGTTTCCGCTTCAACGCATCACGCTTTCGTGCTACATGCGTCAAGCAGGTGCAGGGCTGGGAAACTGTGTTGTCGCAGACCTGGCGAGCGCGTGGGTCGGTCGAACGGCTTAGGAGGGCTGAGCAGATGGGTGTGGCACAGGTGGTTTTCAAGTTGGGACTCTCGCCTCAGCGCCGCGCGCATCTGTCTTAGCAACGGCTACCAGGGTGGAGGGCAGTTCCTTTCCAACGTGGGGCGTTCACCTCCACGCCGCGCGCATTCGTCTTGAAAGCTTCCATCAACTGTAAGGACGGAGCACAGGTGATTTCTGAATAGGTCTCCTACTTGAACTGAACGTTGTCCACCCAACAAAGAAAAACAAAAGCTTCAATCGATGTAGCAGCAGCACGGACGGATGGCGGTTCCCGTTCAGCATGGGGATTTCGCTTGAGACGTCCTCGAAGTTCATGGTCAAGAGTGAAGAATTGTGTACCAGTGGCACAAATGTGGATCGGTCCCCTTTCCAAAACGGTGATCTCGCTGGACATCCCATTGACCTGTATCTTCACACCTGTTCCACACTCCCGGATCTGCGCTGGCACGGTGCAAGGCACGTCCTTTTCAAAGCAGAACTCTCGCCCGAATCGCAGGCCCATGGGTTTCAGCTGGTCGTCCGGGGGGGCGGCACTTCTTGTAGCGACGAGGCAAGCTTGTGGGAACTTATCAGGGGGGAGCTTGGATTGGGATGGCGTACGGTAGAAGGAAACAGTTTATAACCCCCCCCCCCTGCCCCCCAAATTCAAAGTTGGCACGCGTGGGGGAAACTGCGGTCGAGGTGCAAGTCATCGGACCCACCGCCAACTTTGAACATTGGGGGAAAGGGGAGGCGTTGACAGATAAATGTGGCACGAGTGTTCGCTATTTTTCCGAGGCCTGTATAGCATCGCGGATGCATCTCGGGCTTGCACTGGTCCTCCTCCTGACGCCGGCGCCGTGGGCATGAAGGTCGACGTCGACGCTACCACCCCCCTGGAGCGGTCGCTCCAGCGGCCTCCTCCCCCTCCTCCTCCTCCTCCTCCTCCTCCTGCTCCTCCTCCTCCTCTTGTTCTTCCTCCTCCTCCTCCTCCTCCTCCTCCTCCTCCTCCTCCCCCTCCTCCTCTTCCTCCTCCTCCTCCTCCTCCTCCTCCTCCTCCTCCTCTTTCTCGTCGAACCTTGTCTGGGTTCTCCTTGTTCCACCCGTCGAGGACGCCGCCCTCCTGGGCATCGCGAGAGAGACAGACACAGAGAGAGAGAGAGAGAGAAAAAAATAGAGAGAGAGAGAGAGACATCGAGAGAGCACGCGATAGCAGACTGCCCGAACGGTGTGGCGGCACTCGAGAAGAGGCAACACCGCAGAAGAGGGCCACTCTTCCATGACCTCCGACGTTATGCATTCGATGTTTGGCAAAAGAACATACCCGGAAGCCTTTGGGAGAGCGTAAGTTAGGAAAACCAATAACATTAAGATGGGTGGTCTTGTTCTGCAGATGTCAGTGAACCACAGAACCGAAACACGAACCGCACAACCGAACCGACCGAGGGAGAACCGACGGAACCGGAACCCGTCAGGAACCCAACGCGAACCGAAACCAAACCGAACCGGAGGCGGTGGAACCGAACCCGGCCCGAACCAGTAACCGTACCGGGAACCGGTCGTGGAGGTGGACCCTTGGGAACTGCCCGATGCGAGCACCCACTCTTGCGCTAGGTCCATCCCGCCCGCTCCCAACTCCTCCCCTGCGCCCCCGAGTTCCCTCGTCCTGTTTTGCTGCTTGTCCAGGGCCGAACTGGGGGCGGAAGAGCGGCGGAAAAACTCAAATCGCAATTTTGGACAGTTCGAAAATGCACTTTGGGCTTCCAGGTGGTTCTCGGAGCCTCCAAGGCTGCTCTGGGGATGGCAGGGCGGCGGAAAGGCCCAAATTGCATTTTTGGACGGTTCGAAAATGCGTTTTTGGCCTCCTGGTGGTTTTCGGAGCCTCCAGGACTGCACTGGGGACGGAAGAGCGGAAGAAAATTCAAATCGCATTTCTGGACGGTTCAAAAATGCGCGATGGACTTCCAGGGGTCTTCGGGGCCTCCAGGGCCGAACTGGGGACGGCGGCCGGGGCTGGGCCCCCACCATCCACCGCGCGCCTGTTGAGGGCGCGGGCGGCGCCCTTGCCTTCCCAGTTGTATCCTGGTATGAACTATGCCAGGAGTGAGTGGTCCGTACTATCCCAGACCGTAGTCCAAGCGTTTTCTGTCCTGGCGCTGAGGAATCGCCCGCTGTCGCCACAGCCCCTTGGTCCAGCGGGCACGATGCTGTCGACTGGTCCGTCGAGGGCACCATGCGTAACGTCTGGGCCCAGTGGCTCCCGTGGCTCGTCGGGTAGCTGGGCCCAGTGGCTCCCCTGGCCCCAAAGTTCCTCCTGACTCCCGGTTGAACTGAACCTCCAACCGCCTCCATATGATCATGTAGACGCACACGCGCAAACGTCATCTGCAAGAACCGAGAACCGAAATGGAACCGGCTGAAACGGAACCGCCCTCTGAATGGGAACCGCCTCAAACAGCTCCGAAACCGGAGCCGTATTGAACCGAACCAATTTCGCCCGAACCGAAACGAACCGAACGGAACCGGGGACACGCTGAGATGTGTCGAACCAAACCGCCCAGATCAATGATCCCTAATGCAGAGACGAGGACCTAAATGAGGCGACGTCTTCACTGTGCTACTGGGGCTGGGGGCTCTATTATTCTCGATGATTTGTTCAATCCCCAATTCGCCTAACTTCGCACAATCGCGTCCCGCGATGCGCGATCGCCTTCGCGCCTTAGCGAACCCTCGGCCACCCCCCGACTCGCGAGGCGCGATGCTCTTCGCAACCCCGCGGGTGACCTGGCAATCCCGTAGTGCTCTTTCGTTCTCGGAACTTTCCTACAAGAGTCCCGATTTCTGGAAGAAAAGTACGAAGAATATGCTTCATTGATCTTGCGGAAGCTGTCTTGGCGGTGGCGCTGAAATCACCGATGCCAAGGGCCCTTTGTCTGGGCCCCTGGACCGTGAACCGGCGCCCTGGAGGGGCAGCAAAAATGGTTGGGAAATGTTCGGCAGGTCTGGGAATTGAGCAAGACCGTGACGTCGGAGATCTGGTTCCATGAGCCACCGCCAAAGGCTCCCAGGGAGGCGCAAAAAAATATAGACAGATCCAATAATTCCATGTATGTTCACATGTTCTCGGAATTTTCGTCTTCCCCTCCGTTTCCATTGTTTTTGTATGTTTTCCTGGAATCGACGTTTATGTATATCTGTGCCAGCGTTCCCTGAATTGTGACAGCCCAGAACGCAGCCTGCACTTCTGGCATCGCGATGAGTTCAGAAACAAGTGAACCCTCCTGCAATGAGGATCGACCCAGGTGCCTCCGCGGAGATTGTGCCTCGCTCGGCAGGAGACGATTGGAGAAGGCTGAGGAGGACGGAGGAGGGGGAGGGAGGAGAGAGAGGAGGCAAAGGAGGAGGACAAGGAGGGACAGGGTGGAGGAAGAGGCAGGCGGAGGAGGAGGGGGAAGGGGTGGGGGAGGGGGAGGAGGACAAGCTAGGTGCGCTCGCGTCATATCTGACAGCCTACCCCTCCCTCCCATCCCTTACCACGGCGCAGATCCCATCTCTACTCGCACAGTCGGATGTCAAGCAGGGCGATGATCCCGAAAGGGTACGCGATGCATTGTAGAGCACGGCGTGGCATGACGTAGAAGAGCACCGCGAAGCGTAGTATCAACCTAACATTGCATTGCATGCCGTGGCATGGCACGGGCAATGAGGCCAGCGCTGCAGCGGGAGCACGAGTCGAAACGAGCGGAAGCGCGGAAATGAGGCCACCGCTGCAGCGGGAACGCGATTCGGAACGAGCGGAAGCACGGAAATGAGGCCAGCACTGCAGCGATTCGGAACGAGCGGGGCCCGAAAATGAGGCCGGCGCCTCAGCGAGAGCAGCATTTTAGGAACAAACGCAAGCGAAAACCTAACTCCGGGGAAGGCTTCCCGGGCGACAGAAGCAAAAATTCAGCATTTCCACAAGAAAAATTGTATTGGAATGGCCTATTTTCGGCGCCGCCTCGGAACTCGATTTTCGGGCGCCGGCCGGAACTGGCTCCGGACCCGGCCCGGGCGCCGGCCTGGGCGCCGGCTCGGGCGTCCGGCCCGGGCGCCGGCTCGGGCGCCGGCCTGGGCGTCGGAATCGGCCCGGGAGGCCCCGGGCGCCGGAAGCAGAAATTCAGCATTTTCAAAAGAACAATGTGTATTAGAATGGTTTTTTTTCGGCGCCGCCTCGGAACTCGATTTTCCGGCGCCAGCCGGAACTGGCTCCGGACCCGGCCCGAGCGCCGGCCCGGGCGCCGGCTCGGGCGTGCATTCCGGGCGCCGGCGAAAATGATGCCAGCGCTGCAGCGGGAGCACGATTCGGAACGAGCGGGGCCCGAAAATGAGGCCGGCGCCTCAGCCAGAGCAGCATTTTTGAAAAAAATGCAAGCGAAAACCCAACTCCGGGGAAACCTGTGTAAAAAACACTACGCGTAGGGGGGGGGCGAATATTCCCAAGACGTCATCTGGGGAAGAGGGAGAGTAGCATTCATATTGAATTATTGTGGAGGAGGAGGAGGAGGAGGAGGAGGAGGAGGAGGAGGAGGAGGAGGAGGGAGGAGGAGGAGGAGGAAGAGGAGGACCGTGACATCATTGACCGTGACAGGGCCCTTCACTACGAAAAACTGGCTTTCAAGGCTCAGCGGCTTGCTGACAGGGGTGATTTGACAGGCATGTACGGAGTCTCCAAGGCCCTTGCAAGTCACAAAATCCGCCCCCCTCAGGCCGTGAAGCCGCAAGACGGGAGCGTCTCCACGACAAAGGAGGAAAGGTTGTCGGCGGCAGTCTGGTGCACAGCCAGAGTGAGCTAGTGTCTCGCCCTGGAGCGCGGACAGAGTCCCCTTTCGTTCTGACCCCCACGTGGGTGCATGAGTCGATTAAAGCGCTGAGTGATAACAAGGCCCTGGGCCCAGACCGAATCAGCACCGAACTTCTGAAGGCAGGCGGTGCCAGTCTGGCTGTCAAGCTCTTTGACATCTGTGACCGTGTTGTGAACGAGGAAAGGTGGCCCGTGCAGTGGAAAAGCGGTCGCATGATCGATTTGTTCAAAGGCAAAGGTGACAGTTTTGACCCTGACAACAGCAGGGGGCTGTTGATTTCTGATCACATGGGCAAGGCAATGATTGGCACACTAAAAAGTGCAATCGATAAGCCGTACGCCGCCTCAGAATGAAGTCCCAAAACGGCGCCGTGCCAGGCCGGAGCACCGACTTTGCACACCATTTCTTGTTGAGCTGCCTCGATTTCGCAGCACTTGCTTCTTTGTGTGTGTTCGTGTTGTTCGTGGATCTCACGAAAGCGTCTGATAAAGTCTTGCGTGAGTTTATTTTCGGGTGGCCGTGTGATGTTGGGAGCGACACTGCGTCCAAAATTGACTACCTTGTCAGCTGTGATGTTCTCCAGAGGTCGCGGGGTGGATCTGTGAGTACGTTGAATCACGCGGCACCGCGTTCGAGCAAATGGGGGTTGACCCCAAAATGTCGGCGCTTGTTTGCGGGCTACACTCGAAGTCATGGTTCCCATACCCCGGGTGCGATACTTTCGTTTACACTAAGACGGGAGGGAGGCAGGGTTGCAAACTTGGTGGAGTCGTCCACAACAGCGCTTACGCTCTTGTCATCATTGCTCTGAGATCGCGATTGCAAAGCGCAGGCGTGACCTTACGTCTGAAACGCTGTGAGGGCGCATTCTGGGCGGATGGCGCCGCTGAGTGCCACCAAGAGGAAGACATTGTCGAAGTCGCCTTTGTCGATGATTTGTGCGTGGTGTTGTTTGTGTGCTCGCCCCGCGTGTTGTGGGATGCCACTCGCGCATTGTTAGATGTGCTTGTTGAGATATTATCGTCTTTTCGTTTACTCATCCATTTCAACAAAGAAAAACCGAATCTTTCATGAAGTTTCGTGGGCGGGTGCTTCCGAGCACTACGTGAAACTTCGTACTCAGAGCGGTTTTGGGATCCCTCTGCAAGGCAGCCTTTCTGCATGTTGTCTCTGAATATAAGAACCTTGGTTCTGTAACGGCGACGAACGGGTCGAGCATCCCATATGTGACCCAAAGGGCGAGCAGCGCGCTGCCATCGTACGCACCGATCGCCAGGAAGGTCTTTGGAAACCTAGCTCTCCGAGTGTCGCTTCGCACGCTGTTCTGTCATAGTTTGGTGTTGTCAAAGCGTTTGTACAATGCGCACGTCAGGGTGCTGAAGGCTCGTGAAGTGAGCGTGCTCAATGCTGTGTACATGCGTGTCGTGAGTCGCATTTTTGATCGCGTGAACTTCGACGGCACAACGGGTTCGGACATTCATGCCCAGGAGCGCGCTGGCATGGTGTCATTGTATTGCATACTGTTGCAGAAGAGGCTTATGTACCTTGCTCGTCTTGTCCGCTCCGATAGTTATGCGTTGCTTGCGTTGCTGTCTCAAGGGCGTGACAGAGAGGATGGGTCCCGTCAAGTGATGCCGTGGGTCAGACAAGTGAGGGCGGACTTGTCATCCTGCTACGCAGTATCCACGGAAGCCCGAAATTGCCTGCCTGACCCTGCTGTGGATTCGAATCCCTGGTGGAGCATCATGGTTGACAGTGCTCAGTGGTGGAAAGACATCATTCATAGCATTCATTTCTTTGCGTCTGTATGTGATGCGTCCCGTGACACCATGAGCAGTAGTGGGGTAGACTCCTATTCTTGCATGTGTTGCACACGTTGTTTTGCTACACGCCAGACCATGTTGACGCACGCTCGGGTCAAGCATGGTATGCGCACGGATCGGCGCCTGTATGCTGACGAAGATGGTGTGTGCAAAGCGTGCCACAAACAATTCTCGACCAGACTCCGTCTCGTCGCACACTGGTCGAACCCTCATCGGACTGCTTGCTGGCTGTGGGTCGTCGCCAACACCCGACCCATGGATGCCGATAAGATAGCGCAATTCGACGCATCCGACACACTCGCGTACAGAGCTGCGAGAAAGCGTGGCCACACGCGATCGCTTACGGCGGGCCCTGTCAAACAGGCCCGGGGCGGCGCCTGATGTATCGTCTCGTCACATTTGCGTCCTCTGATGAGCTTGCGCCTGCAAAAAGGAGGAGGAGGAGGAGGAGAGGAGGAGAAGGAGGAGGAGGAAGAGGAGGAGGAGGAGGGAGGGAGGGAGCGAGGGAGGGAGCAGGAGAAGGAGGAGGAGGCATTTGTTCTTGAACAAACCTGCCCGACGCACCGGGCACCGAGAGGAGGAGGAGCAGGAGCACGGAGGAAGGGAGGGCAAGGACGGCAGGGAGGAGAAACACAGCTCCAGAGCTCACATTACAGTACGCACTGACAGTGAGGATGCGCGATAAGGATGTAGGTCCCTTGAACGCCCGTGTCGAAGCTTCTCGAATGGGGCTGGACATCGAGAGCGGTGAAGAAAGGTAAACCATCCTGATCATCGGTCTCGGCAACATCACAATCTCTCATTTTTGTCTAAAGGAACCAAAACAGCTCAATAATAAGCTTTCGGAGGTCAGCGCGGATTTCTGGGATCTGCGCTAGTCCCCCATTCCTGGCGCGCGGAGCGCACCACGGAGGACGCAGGAGGCGCCGCCAGGGGTACCAAGCGCAGATCTGAGAAATCCGCGCGGCGCTCCAAAAGTTGATGTTCCTGTCTCTTGCCTGTGGCTGATGTTGTTGGTACTGTTTCTCTGTCGTGTTCTTTCTCTCTCTCTCTCTTTCTTTCCCTCCCTCTCTTTGGCGGCGCGGACAAGGGGGTAGGGGGAAGGGGGAAGGCTTCTTAAAAGGAGGCTGCTTCTTAGAAAGCGCCAGCATCACGTCCATATATAACACCCGCGCCTTCTGAGAAGCAAGGGTGCTTCTAACAAACCTTCTCCCCTCCCCCCACCCCCCTCTGCGCGTGGCTGACTCTCTCAGATGCCGCTACTCCCCGGACCCCTCCCAGGGTGCGTTCTGACCAGAACTTCGAGGCGAATCCAGCGGTGGCGACGAGGGCCTCCCAGGAGGCCCAACAAGGTGAAAACGAAGGGAAAGGCAAGGTTGGGCGCCCGAGTTGTCCGGGATAACTCGGGTCCAGGGTAACTCGGGCTTGGATTCCCGAACAAAAACGAACCCGCGTTTGACCTGCCCCGAGATACCCCTGATGACTTGGGGCTCTGGACGCCCGAGTTATGCGGGGAAGCTCGGGCCCGGGTTAAGTTAACTCGGGCTTGGATTCCCGAAAAAAACGAACCCGAGTTAGCCCTGACCCGAATTACCCCTGATGATTCGGGGCTCTGATAGGGGTGTGGTCGGAGAGACGTAGGGATCGGGCTCGGGGGACCCAGGCTGGCCTGTCGGGGCCACCATGAGAATGACGAGACCCACTCTTGAGGGATGAAAAAACGACCCTACCCTGGATTACAAGTGCGTGGTCTGTAAACCTCTCGGGAACCCCCAGAGCCTAGAACCGCCAGGACGCGGCACATCACGCAGGGTTTTCCCTGTCAGCCCACAGGAGTTTCAGAGCACAGCGCCTCGTAAACCAGGGTAGGGGCGTTTTTTTCTGCCCTTGACACTCTGAAATTTGACGCGAGCTCCCGCTGCAGACATCCCACGAAAACTGGCCCGTCGAACTCCAGGGCGCGCTCGTCAAAAAGCGTCGGCTACCGGTTCCCCGATGTGGGTAATTACCTGCTGTTCCTCGGATCTCCTGCGCGCAGAACACGACCGCGCCCGTGGGCACGTTCCCGAGGCTGGCGCCGATGGCGCCGCCGGGCTCCTTCTCTAGCCGGATGGTGAAGGCGCGCCCGGGCGGCTCGTGCGCCACGACCTGGCGGCGCCCACCTCCGAGCTGCTTGTGTGCCCGCCCCCTGTCGCTCGAGGCATCTCCTGACCCCCACCCGAGGGGGGCATCGTGGACCCCCTCGCGGAAGGTGGCCCCCTGGTGGTGGTGGTGTCGCCCCCCCCTTCCCGCGAGCAGGAGGCCGAGACAGCCCCGGGCTAATCCTGCTGAGCCCCGCCGGGGCTGCTCGGGGGGGCTGCGGAGGCCACCGGGAATGGCCTGGAGGGGCCGCCTGTGCGCAGGCCGAAGCCTCACCCGTCGGAGGGCGGGGGAGAGGAGCCAGAGGCTGGGCCCCCAGGCCGGCGCGCTTGCCTCCCCCCAGTGTGCGCCGAGCCGGGGGTGGACAAACCTCCCTTTAGTAGACCTCCCCTTAGTGAAAACGGCCTGGGACCGAAATCGGCGGACCTGGACCCGCAAAAATGACGGCCGCGACGCCCTCGCGCGAACCGAAAACGGCCAATTCCTCAATCGACGTGTCAGGGTAGGAGGTTTGTCAAAACCCCGATTATGGGGGCGTTGACCTAAGGAACCCTAAATAAGGAACGAGGCCCCTTCTTCCCATAAGTCAAACTCCGATTTCCCATGGGAAACCTGGGGAAAACCCAAGGAGCGCTGCAAAACAACTAAGGAACACGGAGCCCCTCCCAAACGAAAAGGGTTCCTTCTTCAGGGCCCCGACTGTAGGGGTTCTTCTACCCTCGGTGATCGGCCCCTTCCCTGGGCGTCAGCGCTCCGCCCCGACTCGTCCTTCACGGCCCCGGGCCTCCACGCCGCCTCCACGGGCGCCAGAACTCATAGAAACGAGCCTCGCAAACCATTTGTCATCCACGTCGTGGGGCACACCTCGTGCCCCAAAATGAGCGAAGCACGGTATTTGGGCGCCCGAGTTATCCGGGGTAACTCGGGTCCGGGGTAAGTCGGGTTTGGATTCCCGAAAAACGAACCCGAGTTATCCCTGACCCGAGTTACCCCTGATGATTCGGGGCTCTGAAGTATGGACATACACTTCGGGACATCCGTACGGGCGGATTTCTCGAGGCGGCGCTGAACCCCGCTCCCCTGGCTCGCGGAGCGCGCTAGGGGCGGCGCCAGGAGGGCGCCAGAAAGGGGGCAGCGCCGACCCAAGAAATCCGCGCGGGCCTCCGACAGCTGGTGCCCGTGCCCACCCGTCCGATCGACACCCTGATTCTGGGACCCGCTCGCTGACGTACTCCGAGTCCTCTCGCGGGCCAAGAAATGACCCACATCCATGCTGAGATGCAGCCAGGACGAGGATAACGTCGGCCCTGGAACGGATAGATCCTCTTCCCAGCCCCGTACGATCCATGCCCTCGCGGTCCAGATGCCGAGGCGACATCCCATTGACACGCGATCCCACGGATATACGCTTCGCGCGGGGCACCCGCACAGAGCCGCCCTGGTACCCATCGCGGTCGCGGCCGAGGAGTGCGGACCACGAGGCTGCAGGATCGGCCAGCATAGAACGAAGGATTGCAAAAAAACCGAAGGATTGCAAAACACCGAAGGATTGCAAAAAACCAAGGATTGCAAAAAACCAAAGGATTGCAAAAAAACCGAAGGGTTTGTTGCAATCCTTGGTTTTTTGCAATCCTTCGGCTTTTTGCAATCCTTCGTGGGAACTCACATCGGATTGGCATGTGGCAACGTGCGTCGGATCGGGCCGCATCGGTGACCGAATCGAATCGGCCGCACCAGGATGAGCAACAGCGCCATGCAAATATCGGGCGCAACGGATCGTGGGAACATCGAAATCGGAGTGGATCGGGCCGTGCGAACTCGACATCTAATCAGCTGAATCGAGACGGGACCTGGGCTATGGACCGACGATGCGTTTCCCCAGAGGTTCCGACCTCTTCCTCTGGGGCGTCGCGCAATTGGGGGGGGCGATAGAATGGGGGGGGCAGCGGGGGCTGCAGAAAAGAGACCCTCCCGAAAGGGGCCCTTTAGTAGGGGCCCGAAAAGTTACCCCTTCCTTCTCCCCCACTCACACCTAAGCCAGGAGAACATCCGTCAAGAACATGAGACCCTCCGTCGGGCAACACAGGCACAACATCAAAGGGTGCCCCTCCCCAGGGTGCACAAGAACACCTAGCAAACACGAAGAACACTGGGGCTCCGTCCCCGAACCGACCCCGATCTTACACCTCGGTCCAGCTGCGTCGCCCCCCCCATCAGACGACGCCCAACGGCCGCGGCGACAACACCTCCGGCCAGTTCGTCGGACACCCCGCCAGCAACCATTCCGGCTGCGGTGCGCTCTTCGGGCGTCCGGGGCCGCACCCCCACGTATCGCCCCCCCACTGATTGGCGGCGAGCGAAGGGGGCAAGTGAGAAGGAGGAGGCCTTCTCAGAAGGCTTGGAAGCCCCCTGGCCTTCTGAGAAGTTTTCCAAGCCTTCCCCGGAAACACCGAACACCTCTCAGAAGGCGCGAGGGCTTCTGAGAAGTCTCGCCGCCTTCTGGGAAGGCCTTCTCCTTCTAACATCCCCAACCTGGCTCGCCGCCGACTGCCTCTTCCCCCTCCTGCGGTGGCGAAGACGAACGGCGACGGCGAGGACGACAACGACTCATCGGCGACCGAGGGGGGAGGACGAGGAGGACGACGGAGGAGGAAGAGGCAGTCGGCGGCGAGCGAGGTTGGGGAAGTGAGAAAGGAGATGGCCTTCTCAGCAGGCGGCGGGGCCTCTCAGAAGCGCGCGCGCGCCTTCTGAGAAGGCCTTCTCCTTTTCACTTCTCCCCTCGCTCGCCCGTTGCCATCGCTCGGATGTCCGTTCCCCGTGCATTCTGCGGTCTCGTGCGTGAGCTCGTCGCCAGATGCTCCAGGCTGCTCCTCGACGGTCCCCGCCGAGACTGGGGCCCGAGCAGATGGGGTCGAAGGATCGCGCCGCATCGCCAATGCATCGCCGATGCATGGGCGATGCATGGGCGATGCATCGGCGATGCGTCGGCGACGTCGGCGTGGGGAAACACGGGCTCCACATCGAGCCGCATCGTCGATGCACCAGCGATGCGGCACGATCCTCCGACCCCATCTACTCGGGGCCCATCTAGGAGGCCTAGATCGTCGCCCCCTCCTTCAACGACGCCCAGTCCTCGGGGGCAATTTCGCATGCCGCACGCCGTTCTTGATAGCCCCGGGGGCCAGGGCCCGCCCGAAGGCACAAGAAGCGAGAGACATAAACGATGGGATTATTGATAGCAGGTGACATCGTCGGTGATCTTACTCCTCCTCCTCCTCCTACGCCTCCTCCGCCTCCTCCTCCTACTCCTCCTCAGTCCTCTCTCTCCTCCTCCTCCTCCTCCTCCTCCTCCTTCTCCTCCTCCTCCTCCTCATCATCATCAGTCCTCCTCATCCTCCTCCTCCTCAGCTCTCCTCCTAGGGATATCAGGGGTATGTTACGCTGCTTCTTCGGGAGATCTCGCCTGTCCCCATACTTCTTGTCTTTCCTTGTATCCCGCGCGGATCTGGCGTGGACCTGACGCAGATTCGGCACGGGTTCGACGCGGGTCCGGCGAGCCCGACATGGATCCGACGCGGATTCGACGCGGAGAGGGCCGCGACGGGACAGACAGAGAACCCCGAAGATGCAGCATGAGCGATGGATGCGTGTCCCGCCCCTTGAAGGGGAAGGGTGGGGGAAGCTGGCTCGGCGAGGAGAACGTTGACTTGGAATGGGCGATGCATCGGCGACAGGTCGGCGACAGAAGCCCTCGATGGCGAGGCCGAACGTTCCAGGGCGGTGCTGGGGAAAGCAACCAAGCCCCGACTCGCCACGATCAGGCGAGTGGGGGTCGATGTATAGTAGCCCCCTCCACGTGCCCGTCCACCCCCCTGTCTCGAGGAACAAGCTCTAGATACTCAGGCACAAACTTTCAGAGGTACGCGCGGATGTCTCGGATCGGCGCTGGACCCCCCTTCCGTGCGCGCCAGGGGCGGCGTCGCCGGGGGTGTCCAGCGCTGATTCGAGAAATTCGCGCGGCTCTTCGACGGTTCGTGTTCATGCCGTTCGTTGCTTTTTGACTGCCGTTGTCCATCGCTGTCCCTGACCCATCGCGAGGGAACAAGACACAGTATCGATGAGACGGCGCCGTGGGGAAGCCATCGGCGTGCTCGTGGCTTCGGCAGAAGCACACACCAAACCTGTGGACCGCAACGAAGGAGCAACATGCCGACCTGCGCCCCACGGCGGCGTGCCATCGATACTCCCCGGACCACTCCCGGGGTAGGCTCTGACCAGCCGTGGCGACGAGGGCCTCCCTGGAGGCCGAAATGGACAGAAGGGCAGTGTCATTGGTACACCTTGCGAAATGCTTAAGAAATCATGGGTTAAGAAATTCATAGTCTCAGAACTTGAATAAAAACCCAACATTTCCATTAAAATCTTAGGATTCCAATTGAAAAATTAAGAATAATCGAGACTCTGGCCGAAAACTTAAGTTTTCTTAAGCATCGCCTAAGGTGTACCTCTTCCTCCTCCGAGGCAATCGTGAGGAGCGGAAGGCGGGGCGGAATGTGTTTTGACATCCACGCTCCGAGAACACCTAAAAGGTCGGGCGAAGAGAATTATGCACATGCACCGATCCTGGCAAGGCCCATCTTTGACCCAGAATCGGTGCATATGCCTTCCTGGCCAAGGTAGGAGGGCGTATGCACCGATCCTGGGCTCAGGATGGGCCTGGCCAGAATCGGTGCATGTGCATAGTTCTTTTCCCTCTAAAAGGGGCAAGCATAAGCTCTTGGAGTGCAGAAGGCGCAGCGCTGGCAGACACAATGATACGACCGAGCTTTTGAAGGCTCGGTCGTATCTTCTCCGACACCTGCCAACACAAAAGCCACGAACATCCGCGGCCACGGAGTCGCAGCGGCCTGTCCAAAGGAGGGTGTTTGTTGCAGCGCGCTGTTGACGCCTGGCTCCAAACCTCCCCCTTCTTTGGGCAGGCTTTCGAGCCGGCCTCTGGGCCGGCCTCGCGCGCGCCCGCGTGGGGTCATGAGGTGCAGACAGAGAAGGAAAAAGGCAGCCGCCGACGACTCATCGGCGACCGAGGGGGGAGGACGAGGAGGACGACGGAGGAGGAAGAGGCAGTCGGCGGCGAGCGAGGTTGGGGAAGTGAGAAAGGAGATGGCCTTCTCAGCAGGCGGCGGGGCTTCTCAGAAGCGCGCGCGCCTTCTGAGAGGTGTTCTGCGTCTTCGCGGAAGGCTGTGCAAACTTCTGAGAAGACTGGGGGACTTCCGAGCGAGCCTTCTGAGAAGGCCTTCTCCTTTTCACTTCCCCCCCCCTTGCCATCGCTCGGACGTCAATTCCCCGTGCAGTATCCTGTTTCGTGCCTGCCCCTTTTGCCAGATGGTCGAAGACACTCCTCGATGGTCCTCGCCCAAGAAATGCTCACGTCCGAGCGATGCCAAGCCCCTCGCTCGCCGCGGAATGGCGAGCGGTCCTCCCCGCTCCGCTCGCTGGGGAACTCCACGCCCCAGGCCCACGCCCCGTGCCGCTTCGGGCTCCGCGGGCCCTGCTCGCCGACGTGCTCCACGTCGCCGCCCGCGGCGTGCCCGGCGGCGACGGCAACGCCGCTAGCGGCGCAGCCCATGGCAGGCGAGAGCCCTCTCGGAGAAACAAAATCCGCCACCGCGCTTGGAGGGGGCGTTCGTTAGCGGGGGGGGAGGCTGGAGGAGGGTGATGATGATGATGATGATGATGATAATGACGATGACGATGACGATGACGATGACGATGACGATGATGATGATGATGATGATGATGATGATGATGATGATGATGATGATGATGATGATGACGATGACGATGACGATGATGATGATGATGATGATGATGATGATGATGATGATGATGACGGTGCTGCTGTTGCTTCTGCTGCTGATGATGATGATGATGGTGTGGGTGAGGGATGATGAAGGTGAGGGTGAGGGCCCAGCGCAATACAAGAGTGGATGTTCGTGAACTGTCCGGCGGACCTTGTGGGCCCGCGCGCATTACGTCGTGCGCGCACCTTCCGCGGGGGCAGTTAAGGGGCCGTGTAGGGCCCCTCGGGGGCCAAGTTCTTGCAATCCTCGATCCACCCCACGTGTGTTGTCCCCCCCCCCGTTGCCGCCCGCCCGAAGCGGTTGGCGTGTGTGTGTGTGTGTGTGTGTGTTCGTGTGTGTGTGTTTTTGTGTGTGTGTGTTTTACGGGCGCAGCCCGTAATTTGATTCTCGCGAGGTAGACACTGACAGACTGAACTGAACCACCAGGCCGTTAGATGGCAGTTTTATTTCCGCGGGTGAGGATATTTCGGGTGGCAGTTTTAAGCCAGCTGGTGAGCATATTTCGGTGGCAGTTTTAAGCCAGCGGGTGAGGATATTTCGGTGGCAGTTTTAAGCGCCAGCGGGTGAGGATGTTTCGGTGGCAGTTTTAAGCCAGCGGGTGAGGATATCTCGGGTGAGGATATTTCGGTGGCAGTTTTACGCCAGCGGGTGAGGATATTTCGGGTGGCAGGTTTAAGCCAGCGGGTGAGGATATCTCGCGTGGCAGTTTTAAGCCAGCGGGTGAAGATATTTCGGATGAGGATATTTCGGGTGGCTGTTTTAAGCCAGCGGGTGAGGATATTTCGGGTGGCAGGTTTAAGCCAGCGGGTGAGGATATCTCGGGTGGCAGTTTTAAGCCAGCGGGTGAGGATATCTCGGGTGGCAGTTTTAAGCCAGCGGGTGAGAATATTTGGGTGGCAGTTTTATGTCCGCGGGTGAGGATATTTCGGGTGGCAGTTTTAAGCCAGCTGGTGAGCATATTTCGGTGGCAGTTTTAAGCCAGCGGGTGAGGATATTTCGGTGGCAGTTTTAAGCGCCAGCGGGTGAGGATGTTTCGGTGGCAGTTTTAAGCCAGCGGGTGAGGATATCTCGGGTGAGGATATTTCGGTGGCAGTTTTACGCCAGCGGGTGAGGATATTTCGGGTGGCAGGTTTAAGCCAGCGGGTGAGAATATCTCGCGTGGCAGTTTTAAGCCAGCGGGTGAAGATATTTCGGATGAGGATATTTCGGGTGGCTGTTTTAATCCAGCGGGTGAGGATATTTCGGGTGGCAGGTTTAAGCCAGCGGGTGAGGATATCTCGGGTGGCAGTTTTAAGCCAGCGGGTGAGGATATCTCGGGTGGCAGTTTTAAGCCAGCGGGTGAGAGTATTTGGGTGGCAGTTTTAAGCCAGCGGGTGGGGATATTTCGGGTGGCAGTTTTAAGCCAGCTGGTGAGCATATTTCGGTGGCAGTTTTAAGCCAGCGGGTGAGGATATTTCGGTGGCAGTTTTAAGCGCCAGCGGGTGAGGATGTTTCGGTGGCAGTTTTAAGCCAGCGGGTGAGGATATCTCGGGTGAGGATATTTCGGTGGCAGTTTTACGCCAGCGGGTGAGGATATTTCGGGTGGCAGGTTTAAGCCAGCGGGTGAGGATATCTCGCGTGGCAGTTTTAAGCCAGCGGGTGAAGATATTTCGGATGAGGATATTTCGGGTGGCAGTTTTAAGCCAGCGGGTGAGGATATTTCGGGTGGCAGGTTTAAGCAAGCGGGTGAGGATATCTCGGGCGGACGAGGCAAGAGGCGGCGGGAGGAGGATTTCATTGAAAATGGACGACGGGGGGGGGAGATCAGCTCGAGGGCGGAGGACGCGGACGGGATGAGGAGGCGGCAGAAGGGAGGAGGAGGTGGAAGTGGAGGAGTCGAAGGAGGAGGAGGAGGAGGTGGAAGAGAAGGAGGAGGAGGAAGAGGAGGGAGGAACCGAGAAGAGCTCTGTGCTCGGCGCGGGCATCCAGCCGCCACGCGATGCATCATCTGTATGGTCGGCCCAGCCGACGGCTACGCCTCCAGCGAGGTGCTGCGCCCGTATATATGCTCGCCCCTTGGCGTGGGGCTGGCGGGGGGCCAAGGGGCGAGCTGTCCGGTGATTGTGTGTGTGTGTGTCCGCATGTCTGTGTTTGTGTGTGTGTGTGTGTCTGAGTGTCTGTGTGTCTGTGTGTCTGTGTGTGTGTGTGTCTCTCTCTCTCTCTCTCTTTGTAGGAGGGCGTGCGACGTCTCGTACACAGTGCCTTCGGCAATGCTCGATCGCAATTAGCACTTCCACCTACTTCCTGCGCTTGAAGACCCTCTGCGCCGCTGACTCTTAAAAGTGTGTGGGGGCCTTTCCGTGCTTCGTTATTTCGCCTCTTCCAACACGGGATGTGCAGAAGGCATCTACACGTTAGCCCTCCTGGCCCAGGCATGGTAAATGCGTCCTCCTGGCCCAAGCCAGGAGTTCTACAGGGTCCAAATTGACTCTGGACCGGCACGGTGGTGGTGTATAGATGCCTTCTGCGAACAACAGCGGGGGCCAGGCACATGGGTCAGAGCAAATGGAGCCGAAGGATCGCGCCGAGTCGCCGATACACTGGCGATTCGGCGCAATCCTCCGACTCCGCCTACTCTGGCCCATTTTTGGAAACAAATCAACTGCCGGAGGGCCAAGCGGATTTTTGTTTAGGTTGGACCCGCCTTGCCTGGCGGCGCCTGCACGGGGTGGTGCGAGGCGCTGGTTTGAGCCTCAGCGGCCTCGGGGCAGGAAGGCGGGGTCGGTGGGTGGGAGGGCGAGGCAAAGGGCGGAGCGGGGGGTGGAAGGACGGAGGAGGAGCAGAGCAGAGCAAAGAAGAGCAGACCAACTTCCCTTGCCATGTCGTGCTGTACCCGGCCCGAGTGTGCTCTAAGAGGACGCACCAAGTGCCAAGGAGGGGGGGGGGACAGGAGGACGACAGGAAGCAAGGGAACAGGCAGGATAGTGGAGGCGGGGAGAGCAGCAATCACAACACAGTACTCGACAACAAAGGAGGTTTTTGGGGAACCCTCGGCAGATTTTGCCCGTTACAACCGCTACTACTTCGCTGGCGTCGTTGGTCTTGACGACAGCCCACCCGAGAGGGCCCCGAGAGAGGCAACCATCAGTGATTTGCCAAATGATGTTTGAAAAGATTAAGCGTCCTCGCCTTTTCGGGCTCCCGACGCTCCAAGACAGCCCAAGAGGACCCCAATATCGGCCCAAGACGGCCTCCAATTGGGACCCAAGACGGCCCAAGATAGCCCCAATAGGCCAGTCAGCTGTCTGGTGCTGGTTCTTCCCTCTCTTTGTTTTTTTTTTTCTCTCTCTCTCTCTCTCTCCCTCTCTCTCTCTCTCCCACTAGCCTCCACTGTTCCTTCTAACCCTTGTTTCGCCTCCCCTCTTGATCCATCCCTATCCTTTTCCTCCGACTCCTCCCCTCGCTCCTCATCCTGCCCGTCATCGTCATCGTTGCCCTCCGTCCCGTCCTCCTCCCCCTCATCATCCCCCATGGTGTACTCCTCGTTATCCACCTTGTCCATCGTCCTCCTTGCCGTTTCCTAATCATCATCGTCCTGCTCTTCTTCCTCTGCATCCTCATCATCAAACCTCATGGATTGCTCGTCTTCCTCCTCGTCGTTCTCATCCTCCAGTGTCTTGTTCTCCTGCACGTGATTGCGATCCTCCTGTCGCGATCCTCCTGTCCTAATCCGCAGCATCAGCAGATTCATTCCTCCTCCTTGCTGCTCATCCCCTTCCCTCGACCACCTCGCACCCCGCTCCTTTCTTTTCCTCCCGACTCCCTCCTCCTCCCCGGCCTCCTTCTCCGCCCAACTCTTTCCCTCTCCGTCCTCCATTCACACCCCCACCTCCCCCCTCCCTCCCCTACCCACCCGCCTTCCCCCGACCTCAATGCGCCTCATAGCCCTTCGGCAAACACAAAATCCGAAGGAGTATCAACGTCGCCGCGAGAGAGAGAGAGAGAGAGAGGCACGCGCCCGCAAGATGAGAAAGAGGAGAAGGAGGATGGGGAGGAGGACTACGAGTGTGAGCGTGAGGCGTCGCGCGGGACGCCTGCCGCCACTCGTTGCCACGATGCATGGAGGCGACGATGGTGGTGTAGTGGTAGATGTCTTGGGCATCGGGGAAGGGGGGATCAGAAACAGGCAGCGTGGTCTGGCGAAGGACCCAGCGATACGCAGCTGCGAGTGCCGCAAAGGGGACGAGACGACGGAGGTGGGCGCACAGAACTGCGAGCAGCGCGGGCCACAGCCTCTGCCCTCACAGGCAGCGCGCCGCAGGCAGGACGAGGCACGGGGCAGTGCCGGCAAGGGGCGGTGGGAGGGGGCGACCACACGTGGGGGGGGACGCACGATTTAGCATGGGGGAATCGGGTCCTGAGGGAAACGCGCCCTGGCCCCTGGACGAGTTCTTCCTCCTGAGTCGTTCTCTGACGATTTCGGGGCCTGTGGAAGGCCCCGAGAGCGCGAAAGCGGTGAAAGATCTAAAGGCTCGCTTTCTTCAGGACCCGCTTCCCCCATGGCGAATGATCGGAGGCAGGGGGGGGAACTTTTTGTGGGTGGATCTCTCAAGCTCTCCGCCGCCTCTGGCGGTGTGCGTTGCCAGCAGGAACACAGCAAAGCCTGCTGTGTTCCTGCTCGCAACGCACACCGCCAGAGATGGCGGAGAATTTGAGAGATCCACCTACCAAAAGGCCAGGGGGGGGGAACAGAAGAAGGACACACAACGTGAACATGAACTGTCCGAAGTCTGCGCGGATCTCTTGGCTCGGCGCTGGACCCCAACCTCCCTGCGCCGGGCACCGCCCTCCCCGAGTCACGCACCATCCACGGATCAAAGGTGGTTGACCCCTTCTGGGGCTCAAACACAAGCAAAAACATAAGAAGCATAGAGCACACCTGGTTTTAACTTAATAGGCTTCGTGGGAATCTCTCGAGACAGCTCTGGAGGGTGTCGGGACGGCCCAAGATTGCTCCAAGACTGCCCAGGATGACCCCTCAAAGGCCCAAGAGGACACCAAGACGTTCCAAGAGGTCGTCAAGGTGGCCAAAGAGGACTCCAAAAGGACACTCAAACAGGCTTCTAGACGCAACAAACATGGATTTCCTGCAGCTGTTGGGCAGGGTTTGCTGGTCTCGCCTTCTCGGGCTTCCGATACCTCAAGGCCCCGGATGCATCAACTAATGCCACAAGACGGCCCAAGAAGCCCCCTAGAGGGCCCCAGAACGGCCCACGAGCAAGGTGGACAAATGGGCCTCCAAGGCAATCGGAACAAAAGGCCCAAGCGGGCCTCAAGACGGCCCAAGAGACCCCAAGACGGCCCTTGGAGGTCCCAAGAGCCCAGGGAGCACCAAGTCGGCCAAGTAAGGACCCCAAGACGGCCTCCGAAGGCGTCAGACGGCCCAACCACGCCCGAAAACGGCCCAAGACGCACCAACAGGCTCCCAAGCAGCCCCAAGATATCCCAAAGAAGCCCCGAGAGGCCTACAGAAGGCTTCAAGGAGGCCTAAACTCACATACTCTACACATTCCAGACATGCACCCCGCGAAGCGAGAGGAATCCACGAATCGGGGAAAAAACATCGCGAAACATGGAGCCAATACAGCCAACTTTGGCGATGAACCACGTCGGTTTCAAATGGAACCGGGCCCCTCGCTAATCCACGCGCCAAAATTCATGTCTGCGCTGCCTTAACTGGGGCTCATCTTGGAGGCCTCCCAACTGCGGCTCGATGTGGAGTCCGATATTCTCCACGCCGAAGGCGCCGATGCATCACCGACGGCTCCCATGCATCGCCGATCTATCGGCGATGTGGCTCGATCCTCGGGGACCTTCTGACCCGGGTCAATGCAAACCCGGGTCACTCGGGCATTGCAGGATCCTGCAAACGCCTGCAGGATCCTGCAGGATCCTGGACGCAAGCCCGGGTGAGTGTACCCCTGGCTCTGCAGGATCCTGCAAGCTCCGCCGCTCTGACCGACCCCCCTTTGCATCGACCCCCGTCTCTTGAGCCCCGGGATCCTCCAACCCTATCCACCCCGGCCCCACTTGGGAGGCCTCGGCTCCTGGTTCGCTACCGTGCGCTCACGGTGCGCCCGCTCCCTCCCCTTCGGTGGCAACTCATGGAAGCCCGCTGCCATTCTCTCTGGCTGTTCCACCTGCTCGGGCGGGGGCTGGCCGGCCCATTCCGTGACGGGCCCCTGCCTGAGAGAAAGAAGACATGGGACATGGGACGCAGACGGGCATACTGGTAGTTGCTCCTGGGATGCGTGCGCCCGACCCGAACACATTGTACAACTAGTTTGTAGCATATCGCTTCCCGGACCGTTACCGTCAGAAACGCCCGCCACGAAACATGTATTATGAGATTTCTCGGAACGCGCGTCGCCCCTTCGAGACAAGATCCAATATGCCCCAAGAAAGACCCAACAGTGAGTTTGAAGGGGGCTGGGAGGCCCAGCCAGCAGCTTCGCCTTAGGCGAAGCCAAGCTCCAACTCTGTTGTACCGTACTAGCGGTAGTCCCAATTGGAGAAGATGTGCCATCTTAAGCAATAGGAGGATCTTTTTGGTTTCGATGACGATTGTGTGTCTCGAGGCGAGGCACATTCGCTTGAGCCGACGCGGTCGCGGGCGCACGCTCGCTTCCACCCCTGACGCCCCTCAGCTCGCTTTGGAGTCGGGGGGGGGGGAGGGAAACGAAACGTGAACCCGTCGCCCCTACACAGCAGGCGCAGCATCTAAAATACACAAGGACAGAAAAAGGGACGGGACAGAAGGAAGGTGGGCCCGCTCGCAAGTTGCCTTGCTTGTACAGTTCTGCACTCGAAGTACTCCTCAGGCGGCGTCAGATCTGGATAGCTGGCCAGCCCGATGTGGAGCATGTCTCTTCAGGTCATACTTGAAGGCCTGTATACCTCCGATGACCTGTAGGGGCATTTCTCTGTCAATGCTCCCCTTCGTGTGACCATCCGCGGTCATATCGCGGGTGTCGCACCATTGGATGCTGTGCACGGTTCCACGTCCCATCATCTGTCGTATCCAACTGATGTGTCCTAGAAGGGTACACGCAGTCGGCTTCTTCAAGTCTTTGCTTGACAATAACTTGAAAACATACTCGGCATCTATGATCAAAGTGACCTTGATGCTCAGGCCACCCAACTCAAGTATATATTTAAACTGAGTGGGCGTGAGCGGCCCTGCGTGGAGCTCGTGCAGAGTCGCAGTCGTGGGGTAACAGTCCTCCAGTCTATGGGCTGCTGCTAGTGTCTCTGCTGAGTAGCTCGAGCGGGCCTGCAAGCGGTGAAACTTGCAGTGCGCATCGATCATGTGAACGACAGGTTGACCGGGGGACGTGTTTCCACGTCGTAGCAGGTTTGCCCCGCGAATATCATAGCCTTTGACGTCGTCGTCGGCATCTCCACTCAGGCGTCGGTATCCTGAGTCGCTATGCAGGTCGACCTCGCCCGTGGGAGTCATCGCCTGGTAGACGATATTATGTGGAACGGCCTGTAGCTTCCTGGCGATCGCGCTCAGTCGTCGCACTTGGATATTGGTCTGTTCTTGGACGCGTTGTAGAGACAGAGACGCAACATGCACCATCGACCGCGCCCGGGTGATCAACGCATACGCCAGCGCACCCCTGAGGCTGACGAACATGTCTGTTACCACCTCGGTGGCCTGAGCGTCAGCGTCGGCGCCGGTAAGTTCAGGATGTTGTCTAGGACGGAGCTGTTTGATGTGTTCATCTTGGTCCAAAGTGACATTGTCGTCCTCATCTTTGGTGTATCTCACAGCACAGTTGGTATATGTGTGCTTGTCGAGTTTGCACTTGCCAAAGGTATCTCCTGCGCGCTTGACGCGCTTGTCAACGGTGTCCTCAGCGCCGGCCATATTGACGTCATCAACATGTTTGGCCGTGAGCAAGTTGTTGCTCGTCTCGAACTCCTCGCTGTAGGGCGCGGGTCGGGGACCGAAACCTCTGGTGGCCCTTCTGAGCTTTAGTGAGAAAGACCGTGGTGCGTCTTTGGCGCCCGTGCCTGGTTTCAAGCACTGCAGGCGACGTTTTGACTCATCGTAGTGTTCGAATCCTGGGAGAGTTCGGAGCGCTGTGGCCGATCCAGGCGGCAGAGTACAACGTGCCACACGTTCCTTTTCACCAGTTGCCTCAGCAAGTTCCTGATAAATCAAGTGCTTCAGGAAGGCCATGTTGACGTCGAAGGAAGCAATGATCCACGGCTTCTTGCACGCTGTCGTGCTAGCGAGTAGCCTCTGGCATGGCCGTCGCGCGGTTCCCAAAAATGCTCCTGCGCCGAAGGCTGCAAGGTCCATGGGAACTCGGAGAACCAGGCATAGTCTGATGGTGCGTTCCATCTCGCCTTTCTCGTTCTTCACGTACTTCCATTTGTAAACGTATCTCGAAGTCATGTTGCTCGAAGCTTAAGCTATATATCGCAAATTGTGTAGAGGGCCTTCGGTACTTTATCGGGATTCGCCTGGATGTCAGCTTTCGCGGGAAGGTCGTCTTCCTTGACGACCGCAGCTCGCTTTGCAGCGGCGGTTACGTATACTCGCATAGTGGTCACCCGATCGGCATCTAGTATCATATGTTGTTGTTCGGACAGGACTGCCTTTGACACTGCTGCCGCAGAGCAGAGTTCGACATATCGAGTCCAGTCTGTAATTGTCGTCTTCGACCACTGTAGACATTGGGACGTAGTACGACTCCTCGGCGTCGGCGTCGGCAGGTGTCCCCGCTGTTCATCAGCTACAGTGATCAGCGCACTTTGATATGGAACCACCTGTGTAGGTATGGTAAAGAAGTCCTCTGGTGGAGTTGCCTCCAGCAGTTCAATTCCCCCTTGTAGTGCTGCATGCCGCGCCCCCATAACATGCGACTCGAGATCAGCCTCTGATTCTTCGTAAATCGTCGAAAGCCGCCCATCATCAGGTGGTAATTCGGCTTCTGAGGCTTCTCTCGTGGTTCCCATCGGGTGTCGGTGTACTCGCCAATTCCGCGCATCTTGTCGCGTCCTGATCAAAACCTGCTTGAGGTTGAGTGGACTTCAGGCATTGAATAATTCTCGAATGTGCTGATCCAGTTATATCGTGTATATTCAGAGCAATACCTTCTGCTTCATAATAAGTCCTGAATTCACGTCGTTATCATAGTGGACCAATGTGCAACTGTCAGCATAAGTAACCGGAGGCAGCTTCTGAATACCCCTGGCTGGCCCAGCTGAAACTACATTCTCAATGCGGAAGAAGTTTCTGATAAGGTAGGGAAGCGCTAGACGTACCTTAGGAGATAGACGGCTTGCGCTCGTCATCTGAAGCGTCCCTTTCTTGATCGGTACCTAGCCAAAGGTCAGGGCAGGTCTCCCCGCTGATAGACTGGCCACGAATGTCAACGCTGTGCGTAGTGCCGCGCTGTCGGTGCCAATCTCTCGGGCTATCAGTGCTTCAATATATATTGAATGTCTTGCATCGCCGCATTGTACTTGAACATCTCGATTGCCCGCTCGGATGATGACCTGACCCCTTTCGGGGTCATTCTTTACAGCTGGGAGCGAGCCGTTCCAGCCTTTCCAGTGACCCATCGTGGTCGCGGGGCGATGATAACCGACCAAGTTGCCTTCATCGTAATACTGCTGACCAGTAATCGTTCTTCGAGTGCGCAGGGCGCGACTGGTCTTAGCTACTGCTGTGGACTGTGTGATAGCTTCAATACGTACCCTGCGTATCAACTGCTCACGAGAATGCTCCGACGTTTCCGTCGGCTGCTCGTGGTCCAGGACAGGTAGGTCAGGAAGCATTGCTGGTTGCTGTCCAAACAGACCTTTATATGGTGACACCTCGCTATGGAGGAAGAACGCGCTGGCGGCGAACAAGGCCTCGTGCAGTAGTCGGGTGAACACAGGAGGTATGTCCAACCAATTGAGTTCAGCTTCCACGACGTTAAAGAGATGGCGTAGGATGTCATTTCTGGCTTTGGTCGCCGTAGTGTGCTGTCCACGCGCGCGTATCCTAAGTCCAACGCCTTTTGCCTTGAAGACTGCGTTCGCAACGTCGTTGTTAAGGGCATTCTCCCCGTCGGGGTAGAATACCTTTGCAGGGCCAAACTGCATCCGGCACTGGTGATATGCATCCAGGATACTTGTAGTAGTGTTGTCTGGTACCCCAATCCCAGTAGCATATCGTATACAGCGATCGATGTATGGAAGATTATGTGTTCTTGTTTGTAGAACATCAGATCACGTTCCACTTCTTCATGGAATGTGCCAGGCAGTGCGGTGGAGGGCATAACAGTACGCCCGCGCTTGTCCCAAGCTCTGCACTCCCGACATGTGTCGCAGACACCTCTAATCAGGTTGAGTCTAACACTCTCCAGACCGATCTTGCTTACGATGAATCTCATCCTAGGCTCTTTCGCATGGAACCAGCGCAAGTGTAGCTTCCGCAGTTCGCGTGTTACCACGCTGGGGTCAAGGCTTCGTAGAATTTGTAGACTGATTTGTGCATCGAACCGTGGCCAGTATGGTAGTCGTGGTCGCGCAGCAGGGTTGCCCGCTGGTGATGGGGGAGGTGCTTCTCCAACCTGTTGTCGACCACGTCTGACTCTAACCTGTGGTAGTCGGAGATAGCCATCCGAACTACCAGCTCCACTCGAGGCAGGTTGCCCTGCACTGATTCAGCAGCATGTCTGCCAACAGTAATGCCGTGACTGCTCGCGGCCGCTGTAGGTCCAGCTCTTGAGCCTGGTCTTGGTGTTCTTAGCCGCGTGAGTGGTGATGCGGCTGGCGCCTCGGGTAGTGGTGCTGCTGGCTCAGCAGGGGCTCGCGGTGCAGGTCCTGCTGCCGGTTCGGCAGGAACCGGTGGTATCTGTCCATGATTGTCGGGCAGCCTCCAAAGCGCGGCAAACTTGCATATGCCAGGTGTTAGTGCGTGTCCAAGCTTGTTTTCAGCGAAGTTCTTCTTACAACTCGGACATTCCCAATGGTGGCGCCCTTATCGCACCACCTGCAATGTCTCGGATCTCTATCACGTGACGGAGAACGCATGTTAACATTATCCGCGCATGCGGAACACCTGAGCCCTCCCGAGGGTGGTCTCGCAATCGAGCCATCAGGCTGCCGCAGGGGGCCTCGGGCCGTCCAAGTCGCATCCCCTCGCGCTGGTGACCAGCACGGTCGACTAATATGGGTGGCCATGGAAAGGATCACGGGTTACCTGGGAGAGATCGTGTGCGATCAGAACAATCTCGACAAAAAGCGACTGCATCTTTGGAGTTTATTGTGCAACCATGGACAGCTCCCTGTTACATACCGACGCATGTTGACGATGGCCAGTACATCGTTTTCGTTCAAAAGGGGTGAGTAAAAGACGATGGTTTGCCATAGTCTCAGTCGCCTTTCGTATCAGTACCCCGTGGGAGCCACGTAAGCCAGTAGTGCATTGATCCACGATCACCTTGCAAGTGCCCTTGCTTATGGCCAACGTAGTCCACGGTGGTATCTGATCCACCCAGGTACCCACTGGTTCTTCTCGTAAGTAGAATCGTCGGAGATCTTTGTGATGTGTAGTCGCCTTCCCACATAACTTGATATGTGGCAAATCTTCTTTGCGATGTTCATGCCAAGTATCGTAGTTAACCTGCGCATTGAAATCGGAAGGCAGCCCAGTTGTCCTGCAGCTGGGTTGTAGCATGACAACTTGGGCAACACAAACGTGCAGATCGTGCATCACTGCATCTTGAACACCCATGTTGCCAATGTCAACAGACGCACGTTTGTCGAGGTTCCCCACGCAGGACAGACCTCGGCTGAATGCTAACTGAGAGACGCCTCCACTTCCTTCACACAATTCCAACATCTCTACTTTGTTGTGTCGTCCATAGCACAGACTGGGGATTATGGAGAATACAACTGCGCAGGATGCAGCAAATTGCCCCGCAAATAATGCGATCAAACAATCATCTGCATCGTCACTTTCCGTGTCGGAATCAAATGGTACGTCGGTGTAGTACGCGCTACATCCGAGTCCTTTCAGGTCATCTCCACAATCGTCGTTACCTCCTTCGACTATTTTGGGCACCTTGCGTGGTTTGATGACTGCTTCTTTGGCTGCGTTGTTGTTCTTGTTGTTTTATTCTGAAATCGGTTGGTCGCGCTGTCTGCTGTTCAGCCCCAGGTGAACTGAGTGTCGGAAATTCGACAATAAAGGGGGGCACGCGGCCGCGCGCAATCGAAAGGGGAGGGAGACGATCGTCATCGATGATCGCCACTCGCCTTGAGCGTGGACGTGAGCTCCCGTGTCCGAGGAGAGTCGGTTCGGGCTGCTCTCAGTACAGTCGAGTACTGATGTTGGTAACACCATAGGGTAAAGGTGCGTTGTAATTGTGCTCGATAGGCTGGTCCTGGATCTTGATGTCTTGCATGATCGTGTTGTCGTCCACGTTCATCGTTACCCGTCTGACAACATGGTTCCACCCAGGGCAATTCTTTGGAGACTGAACGTAAGTTCGAGCTCCTTCATCCACTCGGGCGTGGATGCTAAGATGTTTAGCGCTTGTCTGATTTCTCTGCGTCTAATGTAGATCCATATGGTCGATCGGCCTTGCGGTCATGATCGCTAGTGTCCCGTTGCGCCATTCGGCCTCCTGAGCTCCTTGCCCGTAACAGTCCAGGACATGCTCAGTAGGTTGCGCAGGTTCCCCTGCTGTTTTGCATGTGCATCGCCATAGGTTGGTCGGGATGCGCGCACAGGTAGTTGCCACTTGCAGATATGATCCGATGGGCAACGTATTAGAAAGGTCGCACTTGAAGCCGAAGTGGCAAAACCGCATGCGCATGACTTGTAAACCAAGATCTTCAATAGCGTATCGCATCGGACCTTGCTTCCAGAAATATCCGGGTGGTCCCACACGCGCAATATTCATGCGTAGAGCCCGAGCTTTGGTCATCAAATTTTGGATGCGCTGATAATCTGGCCCTGCCCGCTTGCCAGGCAGTCCCACATGCCAATCAGCAGTGGTTGCCACCCACAACACCTGGTAATCACCCGAGAATAGAGCGCCCAAATACTCTGCACCAATGGAGGTCATGACCTCTGCATATGTAATGCGGTCACACATGTAGCGACGGGCTCGGAGTTCAGCGCAAGCTGTCCGTCTATCTTCAATAACAAGTGTGATAACCTTTCTTTTTCTGCAGTGGCCGCACAGCCGGGTCCACTGCTGTTCGCGGCAGCCGTGCAGCCGGGGCAGGCCACTGCCCCTGGCACGAACAGCCGGCGCCTGGGAAAATAATGCAGGTTTCCCCGCGCGGGATGACAGTACCTGAGTGTTCGGCCTGTCTGAGCAAGCGCGAGTTGCCGTGGCACGCGCCTGCCCCCATCAATCGTTCGGCGATGGGGGCGTCCAAATGCCTGTGCCATGCTGCGCTGCAGAGCCGCTGCTCGAAGTAGAGATATCAAACTACTCAGCGGCATCATCCCCTTCCGCAGGTGCCCCTGCATGTGCATCGGGCGGCGCCCACTTCGTGCGCTCCTTGTAGATGTCCTGATATATCTTCGCTTGCAAGCTGCGCAAAGCGATGTCCTTCTCGGCCGAGGTCGGGTTGCTCCCGAAGCACGTATTCCTGCGATGCCAAGTCTTCAGGGTGTTACTCACCAAAGACTGGATCGTGAACGTGAACGTCTCCTCGTTGATGGACGAGCCGATGCCTTTGAAATCCTGTGACTGCATATATGTATGAGCATCACTCATAGCAAGTGTCCCCGCGGCTGGCTCTGGACCAGATGCCTCTTTGACGAACAATGGATCATCTTCGCGGTGAGGATTGGCCGCAATAGTAAACGACACCGACCCTATATCCTCAGAAGCAGTCCCGTACTCGTCGGCCTTGAGTGCCAGATGTCCAGAAGGAGTCTTCATCAACTCAAGCACTCTGGCACTCTTTCCAAGTCAGATCTTGTACATCTCAGCGCCAGGGATGATCATCTTCTCGCGCCCCTGCTCCAAGATCAGGATGGCCATCATGTTGGCCGCGCTCCTCAGACCCAGAATAGCACGGAGGTTCCCCAAATAACCCTCAACTAAATTTGCTGTTTAAGTGTCAAGTCTCGGCGCAGCAGGTGCCCCCGCCGGATCTCCTTTTTCTCTGCGCGCAATCTTGCAATGCGGGGATTTATCGCAGATCGCGGCGCCATGTCCCACTCCAGACACGCATGGCCTCTTCGTCAGGTTGAGCCTCTTGATGGCGTGCCCGTAAGAACGAGATACATGTTCGAAGGTCTGCGCCGTCTTTAATCCAATAGTATTAATATTACTGCCAATATCAATAATAATAATCCACATGCCACTTATCACAGTTCCACTGTTGGCTGCCAAAGGTAGTTCGTGGCGTTCACCAAATGGTCCTGGCACTTCAGACAACGTCGCAACGTGCGTGCCTTTGCGGCGCCTCTGCTCCAACACCCAGTCGTTCCGTGACAAAGATGTAGACGTTCATATATCCACGAGCCTCTTCTTCCGTAGTAGGATCCCTTTCAAAGATCCAGGCTGTAGGATATTCGTCACAGGTGCATGGGTGTGATTCAGAGGTGGTGGGCAGGTTCAGAAGCGTATCCTCGTCTGCGCGCATGCCCATTTGGCCATCTGTATTTACCATAAACACAGTATGCAGCATGTCGCATTCGGATGATGGGCTGTTGCCACTGCGCACGCTCACTGGGCTCTCTGTCCTACGCTGATTGAGTGGACGAGTGTCTCGCCCACATGGCATGTGCGTGTGTGGAGACTGAAGACATTGAGCACTCCTGTCAGTAGCCCTCTCCATACGCCTCAACCACGTGTCATTAACTGGCACCGAAGGTGGTGCTGACGTGGCAGGTCCCCCTGCATTGTTCGCGGTCTCTGCTACCAGAGGCATAAGCGTGTCTACAGCAAGTGTAGCCCTGCAGGTGCACTAGCCCCGCGTTGGCTGATGATGCAGGTTGCCCCGCTGGTGTCGTCCTCGAGACTACCGCACTGCCCGTCATCATCGCCGTGGCGCGGTTGAGCTCTTCACGGAGGTCCCGGAGTTCGTTCGCCCCTCGGAGTATATCTTCATGACGGTTGAGTGACTCCTGATCTCCGGCAAGGGCGTAGTGAAACTCGGCTGTGATTAAGCCAACACCCCTGCATCTGGCGCAGGGGGCCTCAGTTGCGGAACCGTTCATGTTCCCAACCAGCTGTCGATCCACATGAGCATGCGCAACTCGATCCCAGCACTGTGCGTGGGATCTGTGGCCGCACTGGGGCCTCCAGACTTTATCGTGATTCATGAATTGGCCCAGGCATATGGCGCACTTGTTGAAGTCGCCGTCACTGATGATGGGCGGTGTTGCCGATGGCCTGATACGCGTCTGACGCTCCAGAGTGGTCTCACCAACTTCGTATCGAATCGGTGAAGCCGCCGGTCGCTGCATTGCTGCAAGCGTGGCTGGACTGATCGCAGGTGTCCCTGCTGTATTGGAAATAGCAGGTTGCCCCGCACGGCTCAGCATTCTGTTAGCCTGACGCTCCTGGTTGCAACGCTGGCGGGCAGACTGCATCGCCATGTTGGCCTGCTGCGCCTCATGAATGGCTAGGATCTCAAGGCGCAGCCCTCCCATGGTCGATGGCGCTACTAGGCCTGGGGCCTGCTGCTGCACATCTTGACCCATGGGGGCGGCCAGGTATCCATAATGAGGGATCTGGCCTGGCACGCCTGTTGCATGCCCTGAGCCGCGCGTCAGCTGAGACTGGTAGAAGTCGTCGGCCGTTGCCCGAACATACTGGTTTTCGGGCTGTGTCCCCACTCGGGGAGTGCCACTTACCTGAGCGTGATAGTCAGGATAAAGTGGGTAGTCCATTGGTGCTGCTGTGGAACGGTCGGCAGCCGTTGGATCGCATGTCGGATGACTGAGAAATGCTGGCACGTATCCAAATCGATTCGGGTTGTCCGGTGATGGATTTGGATCCGGAACATACCCCCATGGCGGCGTCCAGTTGGCGCTGGGGAGGTCAATACCATCCCTGCGCATACTCTGAGCGGCTTCGCGCATCTGCCAGTGCATCTATTCTTGCTGACCAACCAAAACTCTCGGATCTCTGCACATCATATTGGCCAGGAAAGGAACAGCAGGTTGCCCCGCATGTGGACGCGGCGATGCAAATGGCGATGTCGCCTGTAAAGCCTGATAGAGCTGCGGGTCCATTCGACTGCTTTGGAGCCTCGCCTGTAGGCCGTTAGTGCTCCCAGCTCTCTGTGGAATACCGAATGGAGTTGTGGCTCTGCTCATTGGAGCAAACGAAGCAGGTTGCCCTGCGGGTGCTGGCAGCTGCTGTACATGAGCACGCCACGGGTCGTTGGCGTACAGCGTGTCGGAGGGCGTGATGCCACTTGAAGTAATGCCTGTCGCATCCGCGCTTTGAGCCTGTATCCATGCTCCATCAGATCCCCCTGCATGTGCCCCCGCTTGATACATGTCCTGCATCATGATCGCCGTAGAGAACTCGACTTCCTGAATGGGAGCCGGTTCGGGGCACTTCAGGTTGTAAGGGTTTTTTTTGGGATGAACCAATCTCTCACATATGATGCGTCGTTCCGACATTCGTACACCTTTTCGATCGAAATATTACCACCTTGATGCGGCTGATTGCTATCTCGCAGGTCTAAGGGATTGACCCATAAATTTCCCACACGATTGTACCTGCAATATTGGTTGGGCAGAATACCTATTAGTTGAACGATATGGGTCGGAGAAATTATGCAGCCACGGCCTGCTGACATTCCGATGTCATTTGCTTAGCGCTAACCGTGACCAACCTCGGAATCAAGGCGCAGACCAGACTGGATTCGATTATCACGTAGAATGTATGGGCAACCACGTGCAAGCTGTCTGCCCCTCTTCTTGCTGGGGTCGTCGGCGCGGCATGACAATCCTACAATAAGTATGTAGGGGATACTGTCCCATTGAGCACCACGAATGGAATAACAAGGTGCACCTGGGACGGTCAAATCCGTAATTCTCATATACAATGGTTCAGGCACCTTATCCCACGGCTGTTATGTCCGTTACTTGGTCGGATGAAGTACGTGTCGTGCGACTCGGAGGCGTACTTGCACTTCTTGAGCTGCAGCCTGCTCTTCTGCATTCCAGTGCGATCGACCATGCCGATCAGGTCCAGCACAGCTGAAGCCTGGCACGCCCAGTGTTGATTATTGAGCTTCTGGCGCACAGTCTCCGGGCGCTTGCGATGGAAATTCCCCCACCCTTCAGCTGGCCAGTTGTTGAGCAATTGCGACAGCTCACCCCATCCATCGCACTCATCGCAGGATGGGATTCCCCGCAGAAATCTGTCGGAAAGACGACCTGTATGAAAAAGGTGCGTGACGAAGGGCGGTCGTGAGCCACTCTGAAATCTGACGCTGCTTATCATCGCTGAACCTGCGTTCTGATATTTTCTGCTTCAAGGATCCCAAGTGCATGTTATTCGGGCAGATCCAGATTTGCCTACTTGCTGCCCCCACAGTCGACAGCGCATGACCTCCTCGGAGCTCGGCTCACTTCCACAGATGCGGTCCGCCTGCGCCAGCAGATGGGACCCAGCGGATGTGAACAAGCCGGATCTGTCTTCGGATAGGCGGGAGGCGGTGCGCGGCGACTGTTACCCGAAATGACTTCTCAGAAGACGCCCAGCGCCCTGCCTCCGCCAGTACTCGCGATGATTACCCGCACTCTATCCAGAAAAGACACTCCGCCACGAATCTAATATCTCATTTTTAAACTCACCATAATTCCATAATTCATCAACCCCCCCCCCCCCACTAACAAACCCAATCACTACCCCCCCCCCATCCCCCTCTACCCCCCTACCCCCCTCCCCCCCCCCCCCCCCCCCCCCCCCCCCCCCCCCCCCCCCCCCCCCCCCCCCCCCCCCCCCCCCCCCCCCCCCCCCCCCCCCCCCCCCCCCCCCCACCCCCCCCCCCCCCCCCCCCCCCCCCCCCCCCCCCCCCCCCCCCCCCCCCCCCCCCCCCCCCCCCCCCCCCCCCCCCCCCCCCCCCCCCCCCCCCCCCCCCCCCCCCCCCCCCCCCCCCCCCCCCCCCCCCCCCCCCCCCCCCCCCCCCCCCCCCCCCCCCCCCCCCGCCCCCCCCCCGCCCCCCCCCCCCCCCCCCCCCCACCCCCCCCCCCCCCCCCCCCCCCCCCCCCCCCCCCCCCCCCCCCCCCCCCCCCCCCCCCCCCCCCCCCCTCCCCCCACCCCCCCCCCCCCCCCCCCCCCCCCCCCCCCCCCCCCCCCCCCCCCCCCCCCCCCCCCCCCCCCCCCCCCCCCCCCCCCCCCCCCCCCCCCCCCCCCCCCCCCCCCCCCCCCCCCCCCCCCCCCCCCCCCCCCGCCCCCCCCCCCCCCCCCCCCCCCCCCCCCCCCCCCCCCCCCCCCCTCCCCCCCCCACCCCCCCCCCCCCCCCCCCCCCAGCACCACCATGTATCGATCAGACCCGTCATCAATCTGGGGATGATATTCTGGGTTGATCTTCGTACGATTGGGCGCGCGTAACTCGTCCCAGAACTTTCGGCATTCCACTGGCATCTCCAGAGTGAGAGCAGGTTGCCCTGCAGAACTCTGAGCAGGCCGACCCGCGGAACTCTGGGCAGGTTGCCCCGCTGGACGCTGAGCTGCCACTGATGCGGCAGGTGCCCGCGCGTTTGCCGCCAATATGGCAGCGCCAGCAGTTCCCCTGGGCGTCCGAGGAGATCCTGTCGGGGTACTGGTGTCGAAAGCCTGGCGTTTCTTCTCCTTAATGTTGTTGGACTCGACCGTCTTATCTTTGGGTGCCTTTCCTGGCGCCTTCGACGAGGTCGCCAGCAGCTGTCCGGTACCAAGCCTTGTTGAGGAAGCGCCCCTTGTTCGTCCTTCCAGCGAGGGCACCCAGCCTGTCCTGTGCGCCCAACCTGGTGTAGGGCCGCGACGTGGCACAGGTCCCTTTGGAGTAGGGGCACTGGTGCCTTGAAATGCAGCTGCAGCGGCAGCCACTGCCGGTCCTCTGGGTCGACGTCGGTCTGCAGGCTGCCCCGCAGATCGCTGCATTTTACTGTCTCCAGGGTGAGGATCATCTGGGCCCTTCCTTCTCTTCCTTTTAGGTCTGAACTGATCAGGGCCAAGCGATGGACTTGATGAAGCCGAAGATGGAGGCATATCGATAAGCGCCTCTGGCTGTGGCATAGGAGCTGCCTTAGTCGTGGCCCCTGCCAGCGCCACTGGTCCGCGTCGCACGGGGCCTCGGTCAGGGTTCAAATCGGGACCATCTGGCGTTCTGAGGGCCATGTTCTTAATACTGGTCTTGTATTTTTCTGAAAGAAGGCACGCGGTGGCGCAGCGTCTTTCTACTATGCTTGACTTTATCCAGCCGACACCTTCAGCGCGGTAAGCAATCCGACTATCAGGGGAGAGGTCCATCGTCTCAGTAACAACGCACCTGGGATCAATCGGCGTGTTCGTCTGACACGCGGCGCCCGCAATGCCGGAAACGTCCGACGCGTACCCTTCAGGGGCCGCGTCCGTCATCAGCTCATTCTGGATCGTCTTCTTCTGCCGATTTGTGATCAGCAGGCTTCCCTGCGCGCCAATTGCGTGTGAACTGCACCAAAGGATGAAGGTGGCAAGTCTCCCATATGAGGTTTGGTCGAGCTGTTTCATCAGCTGCGGCGTAATCGTAGTCGCTCTCCGCCAGCTGCTCCTCAGATAACGCTGTATTGGGGTCGGTGCAGTGATCCCGACCATCACCATGAGACCAAACCCGCGGTGTCTTTCTAAAGTTCGGGCTTCTTGATGGGCGCCTCATGAGACAGCCAAGCCTGTGGTCAGCATATACGGGGCATGAGCACCAGACGTTTATGTAGAGCTTCCGCTCCTCGATGGTAACCCTCTTGAGGTTGCGCGTGGCCATCTTATCGTGTGATTTCACATGTCCTGTCCTTTTTCGGGCGTATGAGATTGCCTTCTTCATCTCGTTGAACATTGCGAAGAGACTACCGGTGCCGGATACGATGCTCAGTCCAACCCTGAGCTAAAGCATATCTCATCTTTTTCTGGGGGCACGTGCTGACGAGCCAATCCAGCTTCTGCGTAGCCAACAAGGCGCTGGATTCCGCCCTCTGGGCATTCTTCTCACGGTTGATCATCTCGAGGCGGGTGCCCCCGCGAGCGCCCCCTCCTCGGGGGAGCAGGTCTACTCGCCTGCCATGGGGGGGCCTTTGGAGCTCCCGCATCAGGAGGATGAGGGCGCTGAAGACCGCTAGAGCGAGCGACGCTGGAGCGGGCGGGCGCGCGATCAGGTGGGCGACTGGGGATCCGACCGCGACGTATCATGCGGTCGCTATCTTCCCATTCTTCGTCCTCGTCGTCGTCGCGATACTCATTCCTCCAGAAGTGGCGGCTTGGCGATCGCTTCTGGCGGCTCATGGGGGCGATCTGGAGCAACAGAAGTCTATGGAAATTCTTCATCATGACCAACCTCATATTGACTGCGCTGAGATAGATCATCAGCGTCTCGCGGGTTTCCCCGCAGAGGATCATCATCACCTAATTCCAGATCTGTCGGATGTCCAATGTCCCGAGGATAGATCATCGACTGTATTTCCTCGTCTGCTGCAGGAATGGTAACTTCTGAATCCGCGGACGCCCCCGCCATATCAGCATCCCCTTTGGTGGGCACGTGGAAGTTCTCGACGCATTCAATATCTGCAGGTTGCCCCGCGATGGGCATGCCCAGCCACTCTGCCAAAACGATGTTGTTGTGGCCAGTGAGCGCCTCCTCGAACAACTCGTCGGCGCAGTTCTCGAGGGCCGCGCTGGCACTGAGATATCTGGCAGCCATGAAATTAACAACCGTGGCTGAACTATCGGCAGGGTCAGCTAAAAAAGACGCCCAGTCAACATACTGCATGTCGGAGTCTGATTGAGCCAGATCTATTGACGGACCCCTGCCTCTTCCATCACCTCGAGGGCATTCCCGTCGGAACTGCTGTGTGCTGTGGCATATGTCGCGCTCCATAGTTTTGCCGTTGGCATCCTCTGGGCTTCCCCGTCGCCCTTTGCCTTTGCCGGATGTTCGCCTGCGGTTTCTGCCAGCGCCTACGAACATTTCTTCATGCTGAAGTCCAGTAAGAGATGCCGAGAATGCTAGTATGCCTCGATCAGGCAATCGCCGACGCATACCTTTATCTGTGCGTCGACATTTGCTTTTTCCCTGAAGTGGTCGTCGTGCGATACGCCTTGAATTTCGGACTGGTTTCTTCATGAATCTCCGCCAGCGACGCTTGTGTTTTCGATGGCCTAAAAAATTCCATTGCGCTTGCTGCTCTTCAGTGAGGTACGTGGCCATATCAGAGCAATCAAGGGCTGTAGATTCGAAGTTCACAAGACGCACAGGTATCAGTACCGGAGTCGAAGTCGGACTCGGCGGATTGCCCCGCTGACCCCATGAGGGCCATGGCTTGCATGGGGGGAAACCGCGTCCGGCGGTCCCCGAAGCCTAGCCCAGGAGTCTTGCGACCCCGAGGCCGTTCCACCATTCTGAGCCAACTTTTTAGTGGTCACAGTTGGTTGTGGATCATCATTCCAGACGTTGTTGGCAGGCTGCCCTGCTTTAGCCTCCACGTGGAAGGTCTCGGATCGGTGACCGTAGCTGAAGATGCCAACAATATTGCAAGGGGTTCTCTCAGCAATGTGAGCATATGACCTCACACGTTCGAGTAGAGCTTCAAATTGTTGTTGGTCTCTCGGTCTGCGGTGGTTTAGAGGCTGCAAGAATTGTTGTGCATGCGATGTCCCCGCTCCAGGAGCTCTGAGAAAAAACACTGCTCGGATTTTGAAATTGGGGATGATGAAGCCGGCTGTTTCAGCTTTGTAGCGGGCTATCTCAAACCGTGCTAACGTCAGGTCGATGCGTTCTCCAGCATGGACTCGGACATCAATGAGAGCCCTGTCCGAGCTGAGTTGGCGCTCCGCTTCTAAGTTCTCGAACTTCGTGCTTCAGAGGAACATGATGTAGGTGGTGCCGTCAGTATGGCGGCCACCCATGTTGAAAAAAACTGCTAAAGGGACTGAGGACGTCAGATTGCCTGTGGTCACGTTGATCCAAGCATGTACTTCGCGGACGAATTCGCGAAAGGGTACTTGACCGGCTGGGTCCCAATGGGGGCCGGTCGTTCTTGTGTCGTCTCCGCCACGCATATGTCCTACCGCGCGCCCGATAGCGACCCATGCGAGCCCAAATATAGTAACACCAATCCAATGGCCTCGTAGGTCGTACTCGGATGCAGTCGGTTGGGACTTCCGCTGGGTAGTCGTGAGTCTGCGTGGGGTTGGAGGCGGAAGCATTTCATATCGCATGTTCCCATGCATTATATATCCATAGAAAGGTCCAACTGGAGTAGGTGGGTGGACTTCAGGAGTGTAGAAGCGCAGGTATGTAGGATATAAGTTAGAGACCTCCGCTTGAGCAGAGGTATCGCTACAAATGTCATTGCGGTACTGCGTAGCTAGATACATTCCTCCGCGCAAACCCACTCCACCCTGATATTCCACCATGTCCGTAGTCCACCAGATAGAGCCGTGGATGGTGAGGAGTAGGAGCTAGAGCTGACCACCATAGGCCAGCTCCGCTACCAAGTTTGAAGGGGGCTGGGAGGCCCAGCCAGCAGCTTCGCCTTAGGCGAAGCCAAGCTCCAGCTCTGTTGTACCGTACTAGCGATAGTCCCAGTTGGAGAGGATGTGCCATCTTAAGCAATAGGAAGATTTGTTTAGTTTCGATAGCGATTGTGTGCCTCGCAGTGAGGCACAATCATATTTGGGCGGCCGGCCGCTTGAGCCGACGCGGCCGCGGGCGCAAGCTCGCTTCCACTCCTTACGTCCCTAAGCTCGCTTTAGAGTCAGTGACCCCTAAGAGGCCGCCAAGACGACCCCCGGACCCACAAGGAGCCCCCTCAACAATCACAACGGCCCCTCAAGGGCTCACTCGTGGACTTTGTGTTTCCGCTGGGGGTCGGCGAAATGGCGAAAACCTCTTGAATACCAGTGGTACCCGCGAACGGACGGCGAACATACCAAATATTCGCGCCCTTGCAATCTGGATTCCGGGGCTCAATCTCGCGGACACGCGGTCACACGAACACGGTCCGCGCAGGGCATTCGCGAGAATACGCCCCGTATCCGCGGGGTCGCGGCCCAGGGGCCCGGCTCGCGAGGCCGCAGATGCGGGTTTGTCTTTCGCGCACGAAGGGAGGGTATAGGGCTATTGATCCAGATCACGGGGTCACTGAGCCAGATATCGGCCGCGAGCGAGGGGGGAAGTCAGAATAAGAAGGCCAGGAAACTTCTCAGAAGGCCGGGGGACTCCCCAGCCTTCTGAGAAGGCCCGCCCCTTCTCACTTCTCCCTCGGGCTCGCCCACGAAAATAAGGCCAGACTAAACCCAAGCGGGCTATGAAGGAAAGCGCTAACGAACACTTCTGATGAAAATCTCCCACGCCCCCGGAACCGACCCGAACCTGCTCGGACGCAAATCCCAGCGGCCTGCAGCGTCGCCTTGGCTCACGAGCGGCGAACCTATGCGTATCGACGCCCTCGCGGTCTGGACTCCTGGGCGCGATCCTGCTGACACGCGGTCGCACGCATACGGTCCGCGCGAGGCATCCGCGAGAATTCACCCCACGATAAGACAGGGCTAGGATCGGGAAAAATCGCTCCAGAGCGTTCCGGAGCGCTCTCAGGGCGTTCCGGAACGCTCTGGAGCGGCCGCGGCGCCCAATACATCCTCCAAACCCGCCGATTCTCAGAGATTTCGAGTTATCCCGATCCGATCTTGTCCCGATCTTCGCGTCGTTTGACCACGACCGCGGGGTCGCGGCCCAGGGGGCCCGGCCTGCGAGGCCGCGGATGCTGACTTTGTCTTTCGCCACCGGGACACGCCGCCGTCGGCAACCCCGCCTCGACAAAGATGTGCACAGACGCCCTACGCCCTCCAGCGGATTGTCCCTGGGCCTCGGGAGAGTCAGCGACTTGTGAAGGGGCCCCAGGACACACAAATAAATACACACAAATAAAAACAATCCCCATATTTTCCCATATGTTCTGGGTTTCTGTCTTCCCCCTCACTTCCCATATTTTCAAATATTTTCGGGGGTATCGACGATTAATTGTGTCTGTGTGTTTTTTCCCCTCCTGAACTTGATAAGCCGCCGCCACCCCTGAAGGTGCATGCAAAGTTCGTCGGAACGCGTCTGTGCAGATATTTTTCCGTGGCGGATCAGCGTGCTACTGTTGGAGACACGCCAAGGCCTACGAGGCCCGCGCGCTCGAGGCACAGGCCGTGCACGGTGACGGCAGGACAGCAAACCGAATGAGCGGACAGCGAGCTCGAAGCTGACCGAAACGGACGAGCCGAAAGCGGCCTCGACGGGCGCAGAACCGCGGCGATGACACTCGGCGGCGAGCGAGGGGGGGAGTGAAAAGCAAAAGGCCTCCTCAGAAGGCGGCGGGACTTCTCAGAAGCATATGGAAACCTTCTGACCTTCTGAGGAGGCCTTCTGAGGAGGCTTCCGGACCTTCTGAGGAGGCCTTCTGGACGCCCGGGGGCTTCCGGACCTTCTGAGGAGACCTTCTGCTTCTCGCGTCCCGCCTGGACTCGCCGCCGAGACGCGATGCGCCGACCGAGCCGAGCCAGCGCCAACCGCGACCGACTGCGACGCAACCGAGCGGACCGAGCCGTGCACAACTTCGGAGCCCCCCCCTCGGGCCGCCCGCCGACGTCCGCCACGAGCGGGGCGGCCCCCCCCCCCTCCCCCCGGGAACGGGGTCGGTCTTGTGGCGGCGGTCGGCCAGGCCGCCCCTTGCCAGTCGCGCAAAGCCACGACTGCGAGGGGCCCCAGACAATCCACAGTGGGGGCCCGACCACGGGAGACCTTCCACGAGAAGCCCAACCCCGAGACCCCAGGACGTCCGCTGATGCTTGGTGTCGGAACGTCACGTGCACCGCCGCCGGCCCTGGCCAGGCCCATCCTGGGCCCTGGACGGGCGGTACAGGCCCTCCTGGCCTGGGCCTCTGGAGCTCTCTGTGCACCAGTCCCAGGGCCCAGGATGGGCGTGCCCCGGGCTGGTGTGTGTGTGTTGTTGGCGTCCCTCTGACGGATCGCTGAGCACGCCGCTCGCCACCTCGTCGCTGCGCGTATGAGCTGTGGATGTGCAGGCCTGTGCGGGTGATACAAGCAACTGGGCCTTGAGCGAGATGACATAGCGACCTTGCGCGGTGGCTTATGCGGGCCGCCAGCGCGGCAATCCACATTGGAGACGAGGGCGCTCACGCGCGTCCTTACGCGGGCAACTTACGAATGTCGGCAATCGAACACGTGTTCTTCCGTCGCTTGTGCGGTGCAAAATGTCTGGTGTAAACTATGTGTGGTTTGGGACCCGTTAGGGCTCACGGAAGAGAGCATCTTCCCTGGGTGAAGGCTCGGGGGGCTCGACGCGTCAGCCGCGCCTTTCAAAGGATACATCAGGATCCGAGGCGTCCGATGTCGCGTAAGCTTAGATGTCCGGCTTGAACCACGTCCCAAACACCCTGTTTTCAGCGTGTCTCACCCTGTGCGGGGGGAAGATGCGATCTTGACCAGATCCGTCCCACACAACCTGCTCCACTCCCCCGACTTCCTCCCCCATCCTTCTCGTCGTCGTTCTTCCCACGTACACACTCCTCCACCCCAATCCGCTTTTCCATTCCCCCATCCGCCTCCTCCAACTCTTCTTCCTCCTCCTCCTCCTCCTCCTCATCATTACCTCCTCCTTCTCCTCATATCGGGCACAATCAAACATGTATTACGAGTACGTGGATCTTGCGCGAGGGCGCCAAACCCACAGAAACATGACGCCACTGCCACCAAATTTGGCGACGGAGCGCGTCGATTTCGCCTGCAAGCGGAACCCGTGACTGATCCACGCGCCTTAATCCATGCCTGCGTGCCCTCGATCACCCTCCTCCCTCCGCTCATTCTGCTGCTGCTCAACCATCCATTCCCCCTCCTTCCCCTCCGTCTCCTCCTCCTCCTTCGCGGCTTCCGTCTCCGCCTCCGTCTTCTCCTCGGTGTCCTAGACCGTCGCCTCAATCGTCGCCTCCTTCGTCGCCTCCGTCGCCTCCGTCGACTCCTCCTCCTCCTCCTCCTCTTCCTACTCCTCCCTCTCCTCCTCCTCCTCCTCCTCTTCCTACTCCTCCCTCTCCTCCGTCTCCTCTTCCTCCTCCTCCGCCTTCTTGTCCTCCTCCTCCTCCCTTCCCGTCATCCTCCCTCTCATCAAGCCTCCGCGACCGCAGCAGACGGCAACGGTGGTGGCGGCGACCGCGACGACGGCGACCGCAACGACGACGGGGACGAGATGGCGGCGACCGCGATGGCGGCGAAGGCGACCGAGACTAGGGAGCCCCTCGTGATGCGAACGTTCGCGCAATGCGCACTCCCCAGACCAGCGTGGACTCGTGTACGTGCTCTGCGTGCACGTCCGTCTGCCGATCCTGGGAGGCGGCGACTTCGACAGCGACGGCGACAGAGACGGCGACCGCGACGGCAGCGGCGGCGGCGACGGCGACGCCGACCGCGGCGGCGGCGGTTGCGCGCGGTGCCGCCTGGGGGTACCATGTCCGCCACCATCTGCCGCAGGAGCACGAGCGCCCGGCGCCAGGCGTCGGTTACGCCTCCGCCGAACTTCGGGGGAGCTCTCGGCGCGGGCGGGCTTCTGGAAGGGGTGTGGGGGGAGGGAATAGCGGGATGGAGAGGGGTGGGGAGACGGAAAGAGCAGCGGGATGGAGAGTGATGGGGGCATGGAGCGGAAGAGTGGAGGGGGGTGGGGCGGGACGGAGATGGATGGAGAGGGGGGGAGCGGCACGGAGATGGAATTGGGCACAGAGATGGAGAGGGGGAACATCGACCAGGTTCTTCCCATTTGGGACTGCCATGGTCGGCCAGGCGTGCGGCCCCAGAAGGGCACTCGATTCTCGTGCTCCCAGGCGTCGAACATGTATGGTCCAGGGCTTGGGCCCCCCCCCCCAACGCTGATGCCATTGGCCCCCCCCCCCCGCGCGATGGTCCCCACCGCGCCCCCCCCTGTGGGCGTGGCGTGGTGCTGCGCTGCGGTGCCCCCCTCCCCACCCCTGTGGATGTGGTGTGGTGCTGTGGTGGTTCAGAGGTGGGCGTGGCGTGGTGCTGCGCTGCGGTGCCCCCCTTCCCCCCCCTGTGGATGTGGTGTGGTGCTGTGGTGGTTCAGAGGTCGTCGTCGTCGTCGTCGTCGTCGTCGTCGTCGTCCTCGTCGTCCTCGTCGTCCTCGTCGTCGTCGTCGTCGTCGTCGTCGTCGCCGTCGTCATCGTCGTCATCGTCGTCGTCGCCGCCGCCGCCGCCGGCGTCGTCGCCGCCGCAGCCGTCGTCGTCGTCGTGATCGTTGTCGTCGTCGCCGTCGCCGTCGCCGTCGTCGTAGTCGTCGCCGTCGTCGTAGTCGTCGCCGTCGTCGTCGTCGTCGTCGTCGTCGTCGTCGTCCTCGTCGTCGTCGTCGTCATCGTCGTCGTCGCCGTCGTCATCGTCGTCATCTCGTCGTTGCCGCCGCCGCCGGCGTCGTCGTCGTGGTCGTCGCCGCCGTCGTCGTCGCGTCGTCGTAGTCGTCGCCGCCGTCGTCGTCGTCGTCGTCGTCCTGGGACCATACCATCTGGGGGGGGGGCCCGAGGAATCCTGGGACCATACCATCTGGGGGTGGGGGGCCGTGGGCCCGGAGCCCTGGATCATGTATCCCCGCGCCACGCACAAACACCAAACACGCATATGTGTGAAGCCGGGGGAGGAGAAATGGCAACAAGGCATTCAACTTGGGCGGTGCGGGCAGCCAGCTGCTGCTGCCTCTGAGCGGTGGCATACGCACGCACCTCTGACCCCGACACGGGCACTTCCTGCGTCGCACAAGTGACGTGCACGTCACGCGTGGGATGCCATCATCGTTTGAGGCATGACATCGCATTCGCACCACTGCTATGCACCTCTGGCTGGCAAGGGGGCGCCAGTTATCTTCCCCTGGGCGCAACTTCCACACACCATGCAAACACATAGGGGCAAGTCTTCATCCCCAACCTATGTGGTCGCAAGCTTATGGCTATTCGTCGGGACCTCCGCCAAAATCGAGCACAAACGTTTCGGAGGCCCCTGACATCCCACTTCATGCCTGTCGCGAAGTGCCCACCCGCCAAAAATCAGGCAGTTGGCACAGCGGGCGCCCCACAACCAAGGCTCCCACTCATGCCAGTCTGTCCGTTGATCCATCACCTTACGCGGCCGCTCACACTGTTTTGTTTTGCCACAGTGCGGTCAAGGACTTGAGCAGTACAGCAGTTCACATCGTCATGGACGAGAGCGAAGGAATCGTCATGAGCGACACGTCTGCGTAGGCGGCGCCTGCTGCAAATAATGTTGCTGCAAGGGCGACTGCTGCAGATCTGCGGCGTGCTGCTGAAGCGTTCGCCATAATCTGGGCACCCTCCGCGCTCCCACTCATCGGGGGCATCCCTGCGCGTGCGCTGCATGCTGGACGGCGATCCCCAAACCATGGCGTCCAGACCCCGTCGAAGTACGTGTGCGGGTTAGAGAAGGGATCTAAGCCTGTCGCGCGACTCCCATGCGTCGAGCACTTTGGCGAGCCAGTCAACGACCTCACATGAAGATGTGCTGAGGATGTCTCGAGCAAGACGATTGCTTTCACGTGTCCAGGTCGCCCAGGCAGATGGCTAGCATGAGGAGGTGTTGAGAACTTCTCGAGCGAAACAATTGTTTTCACGTACCCAGGTCACACACGCGGACGCCTAACATGATGATGTGTTGAGGGTGTCTCGAGCGAAGCACGTATGTTTACGTGTCCAGTTCGCCCAGGCGGATGTCTAGCATGAAGATGTGTTGAGTATGAATTGAGCGAAACGCTTGTGCTGACGTGCGTGTCCAGGTAGCCCAGGCAGATGTCTAGCATGAGAAGTTGGGCAAGATGTCTCGAGCGAAACGCTTGTCCCCAGCACGTTACGTAGCGCGTCCCCGTTGAACGTCCCGCGGTGCGTCCCCATGGTACGTCCCCTGGAACGTCTCCTGGCGCGTCCCTTGAAACGTTCCGCGGCACGTCCTCCTGACATGTCCCCCTGTCAATTAGTTCTGGGGCAACTACCATGTGCCAAGGCAGCTCGAACTTAAGATCAAGATCAATTCGGTCAGGACTCGGATGCAAAGGCGGACTCGATCCACAACGCTATAGAGCACACTCGCGGCATGGCACATCGCAATTTAGCACGGCACAACACAACACAACCCTTGGCACGGTACATCAAGATCGATGCACTCAACATTGCAACCTGGCACGTTCCCTGGCACGTTCCGTGGCGCGTCCCGTGGCCAATCCCCAAGGCACGTCGCGCGGCGCGTCCCCTGGCACGTCCCGTGGCATGTCCATTGGCACGTTCCGTTGCTCGTCCCCTTAGCACGTCCCGCGGTGCGTCCCCCTGACACGTCCCCTGGCACGCCGCTTGGCGCGTCCCTTGGGACGCTCCGCGGCGCGTTCCCCTGGCATGTGCCCCTGTCACTTAGCTCTGGGGCAGGTGCTATGTGCTTAGGCAGCTCGAACTTAAGATCAAGATCAATTCGGGTCGGTCAGGACTCGGATGCAACAGGGGGGGACTCGATCCACACCGCTAGAAAACACAATCGCGGCATGGCACATCGCAATTCAGCACGGCGCAACACAACACAGCCCTTGACACGGACATCAAGATCGATACACTCAACCTTGCAGCCTGGCACGTTCCGTTGCGCGTCCCGTGGCCAATCCCCCTGGCACGTCGCGCGGCGCATCCCGTGGCACGTCAATCGACACGTTCCGTAGCGCGCCCCCTTGCCACAACCTGCGGTGCGACCCCCCTGGCACGTCCCCTGGCACGACCCCTGGCACGTCCCTTGGGACGTTCCGCTGCGCGTCCCCCTGGCGTGTCCCCGTTAATTAGCCCTATTATGTGCTCAGACAGTTCGAGCTTAAGATCAAGATCAGTTCGGTCAGGACTCGGACGCACCAAGGGGGACTCGATCCACAACGCTATGGAGCACACTCGCGGCATGGTATATCGCAATTCAGCACGTCAGCACGACGCAACGCGGCACAGCCCTTGGCACGGTACGTCAAGATCGATACACTCAGCATTGCAATCGCTCGTCGCCATATCAAATGTCTTGAACACGTTGCCATGCCTTACGTGTCTATAGTCCTTTCCGGGTTCGTGAGTCCATCATGCTTGAGGATGTCCCTAGCGAAACGTTTGTCTTGCATGATGTGTCGAAGATGTCTCGGGCGAAACGTTTGTGGTGTGTTATAGATCCTTCCCCTCCTGGGAACTAGAATTCAGAGTCAGAGGATGCGTCTTCACGGGCCAAGGTCTTCAGGATGACGCTTCGAGGATGTCTCGAGCGAAACGCTTGGTTTGCAGAACTCGAGCGGCCTAGGCGCCCCAAAATGCCCAGGTGGTTCTGGGAGTCCGGACATAACGTAATTTACTGAGTAACGTAGCCTTGGGAGGGCGGACGCAGCGTACTTCACGAGGGAGGGCATCGTGGCCCTATGAGCACGGACGCAGCATAATATACTAGGGAGCGTGGCCATGTGAGCGCGGACACAACGTAATTCACAGGGGAGCGCGGTCCTGGTAGCGCGGACGCAGCGCAGTTTACAAGGGGCCGTGGCCCAGGGAGTGCGGACGCACCGTAATTTACTGTGGATCGTGGCCCTGGGAGCGCGGGAGCCGCGTAATTTGCGATGGATCGTGGCCCTGGGAGCGCGGACGCATCGCAATCTACAAGGGAGCCTTGCCCTGGGGGGCGGACACAGCGTAATAGATTAGGGAACGTGGTCCTAGGAGCGCGGACGAAGCGTAGTTTACGAGCAATCGTGGCCCAAGGAGCGTGCAACGTAGTTTACTATGGATCGTGGCCCAGGGAGAGCGGACGCAATGTAATTCACGGGGGATCGTGGTCCTGGGAGCGTGGACGCAACGTAATTTACGATGGATCCTGGCCCTGGGTCAGAGACGTCCCGTGGCGCGTTCCCTGCACGTTCCCTGGCTCGTTCCTTGGTGCGTCGCCTGGCAGGTTCCCTGGCCCGTTCCGTGGCGCGTCCCGTGGCGAGTCCCCTTGGCGGACACAGTCGTGGTCCTAGGAGCGCGGACGAAGCGTAGTTTACGAGCAATCGTGGCCCAAGGAGCGTGCATCGTAGTTTACTATGGATCGTGGCCCAGGGAGAGCGGACGCAATGTAATTCACGGGGGATCGTGGTCCTGGGAGCGTGGACGCAACGTAATTTACGATGGATCCTGGCCCTGGGTCAGAGACGTCCCGTGGCGCGTTCCCTGCACGTTCCCTGGCTCGTTCCTTGGTGCGTCGCCTGGCAGGTTCCCTGGCCCGTTCCGTGGCGCGTCCCGTGGCGAGTCCCCTTGGCACGTCGCGCGGCGCGTCCCCTGGCACGTCCCGTGGCACGTCCATTGGCACGTTCCGTGGCGCGCCCCCTTGGCACGTCCTGCGGTGCGTCCCCATGGCACGTCCCCTGGTATGTCGCCTGGCACGTCCCTTGGGACGTTCCGCGGCGCGTTCCCCTGGCATGTCCCCGTGTCACTTACGTCTGGGGAATGCTATGTGCTGAGGCAGCTCGAGCTCAAGATCAAGATCAGTTCGGTCAGGACTCGGATGCAAAGGAGGACTCGATCTACAACGCTATAAAGGAAAATCGCGGCATGGCACATCGCAATTCAGCACGGCGCAGCGCAGCACAACCCTTGGCACGGTACATCGCGATCGATACACTCAACATTGCAACCCGGCACGTCCCTGACACGTTCTGTGGCGCGTCCCGCGGCGAGTCCCCCTGGCACGTCGCGCGGCGCGTCCCGCGTCCCCAGGCACGTCCCGTGGCACGTCCATTGGCACGTTCCGTAATTAGCGCGTCCTCTTGGCACGTCCCGCGGTGCGGCCCCATGGCACGTCCCCTGGCACGTCGCCCGGCGCGTCCCTTGGGACGCTCCGCGGCGCGTCCTCCTGGCATGTCCCCCTCCCTTTCAATTAGCTCTGCGGCAAGCACTATGTGCTCAGGCAGCTCGAGCGCAAGATCAAGATCAAATCGGTCAGGCCTCGGATGCAAAGGAGGAATCGATCCACACTGCAAGACAGCACAGTCGCGGCGTGGCACGTCGCAGTTCAGCACGGCGCAGCACAGCACAGCACTCGGCACGGACATCAAAATCGATACACTCAGAATTGCATTTGCCCGTCGCCCAATCATAGGGAGCCCACAAAGGACGTACGCGCCCAGCTATGTACATGAACACGGCCCCTGCGAGACCGGCCGCGATATACGAACATTTGTGCAATGCGTGCCCTCGAAACCAGCGTGGATTCATGTACATGTACGTCCTTCTTTCGCTCCTGAAATCAAGTGTCTTGGAAAACGCTCCCATGCCTTGCATGTCTGTACTCCTTCCCGGATTCGTGGGTCGATCATGTTCCCGGAAAGGGCGGCGGCCCAGGGCTAGCTTGTAGATCGGGAAGCTTGTCCCTGGTGCCATGTTGGGGAAGGGCTGGCGGACGTACTCCCTGATAAATATCAAGGTCGGAAGGGCCAGCGGAATTATGTTTGACGATGTCCCGAGCGAAACGCTGGTTTTGTGAAACCCCGATAGATCTGAACACTTGGTAAAATCGGAGGTTGGGGGTTGAGATCGAAGTGGCACGGAGAGCCCCCCACCAGGAAATCGGTTTCGGTTTCGTGTTCGTGCGTGCCGTGCGTGCGTGCGAGGCGAAACTGCGTGGGCGGGCGAGAAGAAAGTCTCCTGTGGCTGAGGCGCGGCCGGACCAAATGATTCCCCCCCCGGCAAGCGGGGCCGCGCGGTGTCCCGCCGGTGTCCCGCTGGTGTCCCGGTAAATCCCCTGTGGCTGAGGCGTGGCCGGACCAAATGTTTCCCGATTGGCAAACGGGGCCGCGCGGTGTCCCGCCGGTGTCCCGCCAATGTCCCGCTGGTGTCCTGGTGTCCCGCTTGTGCGAAAACGATAGTGAGACCGATAGTGAGACCGATTGTGAGATCGACTGCGAATGAGATCGAGGGTGAGATCGATTGTGGGATCGATAGTGAGAGCGATAGTGGGATCTATGGTGCGATCGATTGTGTAAGATCGATAGTGAGATCGATCGAGTGCGATCGATAGAGGGATCGATGGTGAGATCGCTAGTGAGATCGATGGAGTGATATCGATAGTGATATCGATAGTGAGATCGATGGATTGATATCGATAGTGAGATCGATAGTGGGATCGAAAACGAGATCGAGAGTGAGATCGACAGTGACATCGATCGAGTGAGACCGATAGTGAGATCGACCGAGTGAGATCGATAGTAAGGTCGATAGTGAGATCGATCGGGGGATCGATAGTGAGACCGATAGTGAGATGCAAATCGAAATGCAGATCGAAATGCAGATCGAAAAGCAAATCGACATGCACATCGATAAACAAATGCAAATGCAAATCGTAAGGCACATAGAAATCCCGTGCTGGTGCTGTATGCTGTGCCAAGAGCGAGCGGCAACGCAACAATCTCTGAACACGAAGGCTCCCAGTACGAACGTTTGCGGAACAGGCTCTTAAGGGTCCCCTCCCCCTACCCCAACCTCCTTATCACCCGCAGGGTGGTCGTATAGGTGAACATTTGCGTCTGTCGCGATTGTCTCGAGCGAAACGCTTGTTTTGCAGAATTTGTTGAGGATGATTCGAGCGAAACGCTTGTGTTGGAGGCCTGGATTCAGAGGATGTCTCAGGTGAAATCCTTCTTTTCACGTGCCCAGGCCTTCCAAAACCTTTCACGTGCCCAGGCCCGTGTCTCAGCGAAACCTTCCAACAACCTTCCACAAAACCTTCCAAACAACCTACCAGAAACCTTTCGAAAACCTTCCAAACACCTTCCAACACCCTTGCAACATCCTTCCAAACCTGCCACCAACTTTCCAAACTTTACCAGGATCATCTCAAACAGTCCGAAAACCATGCAAACACCTTCCAACTACCTTACACAACAAAAACAAAAAAACAACAAACCTTCCAACTACCTTCCAAAACCTTCAAACATCCTTCAGAAAAACGCATACAAACCTCCCAAACCTTGACAAACAAACCAACAAACCTTCCAAACATCTTCAAACATACCTTCAAAAACAACGTCCCAAACACCTTGCAACAAAAACCTGCCACACGGGATTTCAGCACGATCGAGTTTTAATTCGCTCGGAGTGAAACTCGCTCGAATTTAGGTTCGCTCGGTTTAAATTCGCTCGGTTGAATTTCGCTCGGTATAAGTCCGTTCGGTTTAATTTCGCTCGGTTAATTTCCCTCGGTCTAATTTCGCTCGTGTTTAAATTCGTTATGGCTTGATTTCGCTCTGCCTAATGCCGCTCGGCTTAACTTCGCTCGGTTTAATTTAGCTCGGGTTTAAATTCGCTCGGTTGCACCAACGCAGCCAGAGCGAAAACCAAGCGAGACGAGACCGAGAGAAACAAACCGAGCGAAAACAACGAGCGAAAAAAACGAGCGAAACGAAGCCGAGCAGTAAAAACAATTCGAACGAACAAAACGAGCGAACAAAAAAACTAGCGAAACCACATTCGAGCGGAACAAACTCGAGCGAACAGCAAAAACACGAGCGAAAAAAAAAGCGAAACAAAAAGAGAGCGAACGAACGCAACAACGATCGAAACAAAACGCCACCCCCCTCAGAGGCCCCCGAGAGGCCCCCCAAGATACCCCAAAACAGGATCCAAGAGGCTACCGAGAGGCCCCCCCCAGAGATCTCCACAAGCATCCCAAAGGCCTCTGCCCTACAACCCAGGCGCGGGCGGGATGGGCCAACGGCCATTCGATCGGCGGCCCCCTGTGGTCTTCCCTCACGGGTGCACGAACTTCCCGTAGGGCTTCGGCAGCCCGCCGGCCACCCAGAAAGCCGGGAAAACACACCCCTCTATATCCAACACGGCTAACATGGCCCAAGATGGTCTCCAACATGCATCCAGCACGTGCCAAGATGGCCCCAAGAGATCCCAAGATAGCTTCCAAGATGGCCTTCAAGACGGTCCCAAGATGCCTTCAAGACCGCCAACATGTTCCAAGAGAGCCCAAGACCCCTCAAGAAGGCCCGAGGAGGCCAAACCTTTGATTTCCCTTAGGCTGTTGACTGGATTTTGGCACTTGCTTCAACACGGCATACGGGCGGCCCACGACGGCCCCAGAGGCCCCCAGGATTGCCTCGAGAGCGCAGGCTGGCCCGAGAGGCTCCCAAGACGAACCCGAAAAGGGCCCCAAGACGGCTCAAGAGGCCTCCAAGACGTCTAGAGTGGCCTTCAAGAGGACCCTGAAGCGCCCCAAGAAGGAACCCGAGAAGGCGCAGAGAGGCTCCCAAGACGGCTTCCGACGGCGTCAGACGGGCCAGGATCGCCGTAAGACGGCTAAAGAGGCCCCCCAAGAAGCTCCCAGGAGGTATCCTCATCCTTCTCCTCACCCTTCTATATCCTCCCTCTCTTCATCCTCCTCCTCCTCCTCCCCCACGTGAACCACGAAGGGCTTCCACAACGGCTGGGGGAACGCATGGTCCAATAGCGTGGCCAAACATTGCCCAAACGTTTGGCCGCATAGGCGTATCCTAAAAGACTGGTGCCGGCGGTCCCTCGCCGTAGGCGTCTTCGGTAAACACACCTATTCGATCATGGATCCCTTGCTACCCTTCTGAATTGGGCGGTCTTCGGCGGTCTTCCGGTGGTTTCTGGCAGTCGTCGGCGGTTTTCCGCGGTCTTCGGCGGTTTCCCACAACCTTCGGCGGTTTCCCGCGGTCTTCGGCGTGACATCTGGACGCTTGCACTTAACAAGGGGTCCATGATCGATTATCCCAATTACAAGCGAAGCCATTTAGAAACGCACCGAAGAAAATAGACTGCTAAAAACAAACTCCCGTGGCTTTTCAATAAACGCCATTTCGCCGGCCCAACTGGCCAAAGGCGTGCTAAGATCTCCAGTGACTGGTTAACAATGCTCTAGTTCGCGCGCGCAGGGCCGCCCCTGGGGGTCCCCGGACGAAAATACCCCGGCAAAGCCCCGCCAAGGTACCCGCAAGGTCCCCGGCAGGTACCAGGAATGTCCCAGCAGGCTCCCAAGAGCGTTCCAGGAGCGCTTCAAGTGACCTCCAAGAGAGCTCACATGGCCCGAGACGGCCCCAATGCGATCCAAGACGCCAAGGATGGCCTCCAGACTCCAGACAATCCAAAGCGCCTTCAAGACGCCCCAAGAGGCCTCAAAGAGACCTCCCAAGAGGGCCCACAGAGGCAGACATTAGTGAGCTTCCTTCAGTTGTTGAAGGTTTTTGGCGTTCTCGCCTTGGGGGCTTACCGTCGCTCCAAGACGGCCCAAGAGGCTTCCAGGATCGCCCCAACACGGCCCAAGAGGCCTCCAAGAGCGCCCAAAACGGTTCCAGAGGGCCCCAAGACAGCCCCAGAGGCTTCCAAGATGGCTGAAGAGTCTCCTAAGACGGCTCCAAGAGCAGGTCCAGACGAGGGACCCGAACGGACATGTCGAGCTCTAGTCGCAGAGAGGTCCCCTGGAGGCCGCGAGAAGGCCACAAGAGGCCCCCGAGAGGCCCCAAGAGACCCCTAAGAGGCCCCACAAAGGCCCCCATGACGCCCCAGGAGGTCCCAGGAATACCGCCAAGAGGCCCCCGAGAGGCCTTCCTATCGTCTGGCCAACCCTTCCTTCTGTCTTCCCTCTCCTCCTCCTCCCCCCTCTGCGTCAACGACCCTCAATCCACGAACGAACAGCGCTGCAGTAAGACATCAAGACAGGGATCGAGAGGCCTCCTCTTCATCCCTATCCTCCCCTTTTCCTCCTCCTCCTCCTCCTCCTCCTTTTCCTCCTCCTCCTCCTCTTCCTCCTTCTGTTCCCCTCTTCCCCCTCCTCCACCTCCCCCCTCTGCTTCAACGAACCTCAATCCTCGAACGGAACGCGCTACAATAAATCATCAAGACGGTACAATCAGCTTCCCATTCCTCCCACTCCTCTGCATCGCTACCATATCACGCCTCGATCCAACAAGCCATCGTAAAAAGAGGCTCCAAGTGGTCCCCAAACGGCCTCCACTAGGCCACGAACGCGCGCAGACAAACGCCTGCGATGGCACAATACGGGCTGGCGGAAAGAGCGAAGCGATCAACAAATGCAAACCGGGTTGTTCCCTCCATTGGGGAAAGGAGTATCAAACCAACAGGGGGCAAAGTAAGACCAATGTGGAAGAAACTATTATGTTGACCAGCAGTGGGGGCCAGGGAAAACTGATGAGGCCAACAAGAGAGAGCGAGTATCAGCGAAGGTCAAAACCACGGCAGGGAATGATAAAACACGTGATCGAAGAAAGCAACAGTCCCACTGCACCGTCCGCGAATCAAAGGGGACACACTCAGAACAACGCTGGAGGAGAAGAAATACCAAAGGCGCGCAAGCATATGTTCGTCGCGCGCCGCAGCTTTGCAGTTGCATTCGCGCAAAGCCAACGACCCCAAGCTTTTATTTTTGGCCACCAGCGACACCGCTCACAGCTGAGACGACGCTATGAAAGTGTCACTTCCTTGTGGCGCTCCCATGCTGCTGCGATCAATGTGGCCATTACTTGGAGTCGCCCTTCGGTGCGGAAGCGGCTGCTTCACCTGTCAAGAGCTCGCTCGACTCCTTGACCTCGCGCTGCATGTCAGGCGTAATGTATTTTTTGAGCAACGCCTCTTTCTTCTTTTTCACGATGAGCCGCTCGATGTCCTCCATGGTCGGCACATCTACGTAGGCCTTGAAGTCGGCCACTGCCTTGGCTGCTGGTATCTCTGGTGGAGGCTGCGTCGCCGGCGGGGCCTTCGCTTCTGCGGCCGCCTTGGCCTCCGCTGCATCGTCGCCCTCATCCTCTGCTGCCCTGGCCTTCTTACTCTTGGTCTCAGCATTCCATCTCGCTACCTCCTTCTGAACTGCCTCCAATTCGAACCCCTGCTCGGCTAACAACAGCATTCCGTCCTCTTGGGGGAGCAAGCAGATACCGATATCGCTGCTGCCTGGAACTCTCCTCGAGGCATCTGACCAAGATTCTGTGGCGAATCGAGGCACGAGAAGGCGAGAAGGAGGCAAGGCGCATCGATATTGGTGTGCGCTTCTCCACCGACGTCCTCCTCGTCCCGCCACCCATAATAATCTGGCTGGATATTCTTGAAGAGCTGTTTTCTAGTCTTCCGGGGCGCTTCCGCGACCACCTCGGCTACACGCATGAGTGACCCTAGGCAAGACTGACCTTTGGTGCGCGGACTTGTGGGGTTCGTGGGGGAGCCAAGCTCAAGCGCGCCAGCCGCTGCTAGCGCATCGCGTGCAGCGATCGGCAGACTCTGGTGCACCCGCACCAAAAAGCACTCCAACGAAGGGTCACTCCTACGTGTAGCCGACCACCTCCGTCTCGAACAGCTCCCGCACGCCCGGTAGGTCCTTCGCCGCGCCAAAATACTTGTACCCCGCGTGCGAGGCCAGCTCGGCGCCGTAGACCTCCGTCGTCTGCGGCCCTGACGCCTTGCCAGAGGACGCCGTAAGCACACCTACATACCGACCCTGCCCAGGCCCATTCTTAGAGGCCTCACACACGGGGTCTGAGCAGATGGGGTCAGAGGATCGCGCCGCATCGCTGATGCACCGCCGATGCATCGGTGACAGCGGCGATGCATCGGAGACATCGCCGTGGAGAAGTTTGGGCTCCGAATCGAGTCGCATCACCGATGCAACGGGGATGCGGCGCGACCTCCCGACCCCGCGTACTAAGACACCATGTTGGAGGCTTGGAACCCTGGGCCTGGATTTGGTGACATCAACACATCCTGGAAGGCTTGGAATCCTGCGCATCTTGGACGGAGGGTCATGACAACAGCTCACGACGCCAACGTGGCCCTGGACGCGGCAGTACACCAACAGCATCAGGACTAATACCTACCACGTTTCTAGTAGAGAGGTTTAAAAAACCTAACACGTATCTAATATAGAGTATGAGCTTGGATCTCCGCAAGACCCCCTCGCCGGCGCGCTGGGGCGCGCTACAAGCGGCGCCGAACGCGCCGCCAGGGGTATCCAACGCCCATGGAAGACATCCGCGCGGAGCTCCGACTGTTGATGTTTATGCATGTTGTTGCTGTCCTGGCCCCCCTTGGGCAGGACGAGGGATTCTCGCTGCAGCGCTTGTAGATGGCGACGCATCCAAACCCTACCCCAACCGACCATCGACACTCCTGAACCTATGAGAGGCGGGGGCAGATTTTCGGATTGCGCCACATGTTCGACGAATTCCGAAGCCCGCCCCCGCCGCCCCTCAGTGGGCCCCGAAAACGGCAGGGCCGTATTTTCACCGTTTTCGAACAAATGCCCCTTGAAAACGGAAACGGTAAACCCAAGAACGACGACCACAAAACGACAGAATGATACCGGAGAAAACCCCCGATCAAAGTCTTTTCAGAACTATAGGGCTATGGGGCTATAGGGCGATGGGGATATAGGGCTATGGAACTATAGGGCTATAGGGCCATAGGGCTATATGTCTATAGGGCTATAGGTCTATAGGGCTATAGGGCAATAGGGCAATAGGGCTGTAGGGCTATAGGGCTCTGGGGCGCTGGGGCTCTGGGGTTGTGGGGCTATAGGGCTATAGGACCATAGGGCTATGAGTCTATATGGTTATGGGGCTGTAGGGCTATAGGACCATAGGGCTATAGAGCTATGGGGCTATAGGGTTATAGACATGTAGAGATACATGGCTATGGGGCTATAGGACTATAGGGTTATAGGGCTATGGGGCGATTGATAATAGAGCTCTAGAGCTCCAGGGCCCTAGGGTGATAGGACTATAAGGCTACAAGGCTATAGGGCTATCGGGCTATTGGGCTGTAGGGCTATCGGGCTATAACGCTATGGGGCTGCAAGGCTATACGGCTATACGGCCATAAAGCACCCGGGCACCCGGGCGGGCCGCGGAAATCGGTAACACACCTCGCCTAACCATACGAATCCGCTAGGACCCCTAGAGAGGCATGTTCTGATTGGGAAAAACAACTCTGGGACTGGAACAATAATCGGAACCAGAGAAAAACGGGGACGGAACCTGCAAACAAAACGGCGCGGGAACCGGCGAGCAAAGACGGCGAGCAAAGACGGCAAAGCGGAACCAGTATAGAAAAACGGCACTGTCGTTTCCAGGGCCCGCTAAGCCGCCGCCCATCGAGTTCTCCGAATCGGTGATCAGCGAGGGTAGGGTTTCGGCGGCGACGAGAAGGGCGGATAGCCCAGGGGCGGGCATTGCACGCATTCGCCCGGGAGCCTTGTCGACGACATAGATCATCGGCGCCCCTGGATACATGTATTGCTCACCCCCTGGGCTATTCGCCTCCATCGTCGCCTCTGAAATTTCGCCGCCGAATTTGCCAGAGGGATGTGCCTCCCGTCGGACCGCGCCGCGCTGCATCGGGGATGGCGGTGTGTATTCTGCGGCCCCGTGGCTCGGCCGGGATCCGCAGCTGTGCACGGCGATCCCGGGCACAGGCAGGGCTCCGCCAGGATCAGTGTGGGCCTGCAGCTTTCGGGAGCAGGCTCCTTGGAAACCTGTGCAAGAACGTCGCAGGCCACGAAGGTGCCCCTGGCCCAAGGTGCCCCCAGCTTCTCGCTCAATCTTGGAGCCCCTGGGGCCCCCTGGGCCTCGTGAGGGGTGCTCTGGAGGCCGTGGGGGTTTCCTTGAAAATCCTTAGGGCACCTTGGGCCAAGGGCACTTCTACCAACACCCGAATGAAGGGCTATCCAGACTTAGGGGCCATTACGCCGCATCAGGGCAGATTCAGCCTGGGATTGGACCGAACCAAGCGGGATTGAATCGAACCAAGCGGGCTGAATCGGGATGCGGTCGTCTTGTCGCCTAGGGATATACCAGCGCTGATGCTGAAGATAATCTCCCAAGAGTTGCATCCGAAGTATTTGGTGTCCTCAGACGCCTTGTAATCCGCGCCACCGAGCTCCTTGATGCGGGTCTCCCAGTGGCCCTTCTCACGGAGGTCCTTGTTGATCTCATCGTTCAAATCGCGAATGCGGTGCTCGCCGAGGCTGGCATTCTGGATCTCCGCGATCTTCTTTCCCACGCCCTGGATAATCTCTTGTCGCCACTTCTCGCACTCCTGTCGGCACGCCCGGAACGGGACGGAAAGTACGGGGACGACGCCCAACAACACGTGGTGCCCAAAACAAACAGCAGCTGCTGTTGGGCATGCCAACTTTGTCCCAATGAGTCAACGTCTGCAGCGTTACCAACACCGAGTCCTGCCCACATCGGGCAAGAACAACTGTTGGCATTCGTCCCCATTTCCGTCCCCATGTCGATCCCCCGATCTACCCAAACTCGTGGAGACGTCAGACTCGAGTTCGGGGGCATGGAAATGACGCCACCCATTCTGAAATGTGAGGCGACCTCCCGCTGTATACATCGCACGACAACTGGACCGTCGAAATCCAAAACGCGCTCGTCAAAAACATCGGCAAACTTGAGTTCCAGCGTACACGAGTCTCACCCGACAAACATTCGATGCCGATTTTGTGCTCGCAAGCCGGACCCTTGAACATCTAGACCACTTCCCCAAGACTCGCTGTTCATCCCCAAATGTTTCTGAAAATCCTGGGTACGGAATTGGGCCCAGAAGCGGAAACTGGCCAACAACGGCCGTCCTGTCGTGTCACGGAATCTCAGCGAACCTCCTTCTTTCGGTGCTGTTTTCGACCGGGCTGCAGAGCGAGGCGGGAGGAGGTGGAGGGAGGGCGAGTTGTGGGAAGGACGGGAGCAGCAAGGTCGAGGACCGAGGATCGACTTGCACCGATACTTGACGGAGGATCGACCATCGCACCCAGGAGGATATGTGATTTTGGGGCCGAGGTTGCACGACGACGCCGGTGCTCTTGGGAACGGAAGACCCACGGTCGCACCAGTCCTTGACGGCGTTCGCATGCGATGACAAGTTTGGCCGCTTCGCGAGAGGAGAGAGGAGGGAGGGACGGAGGGGAAGGGAGGGGAGGAGTGGAGGGAGGGGGAAGGGGAACGGCGAGGAAGGAGGGAGGGAATGAGAAACAACGAACGGGGATGGGGACGGGACAAGCAGGATCGGGAACAGAAGGTCGACGGTCGCACCAGTCCTTGACGGTGTTTACCTCCGAAGACAACTTTGGCCGCTTCTTGGCCGCGTACTGGCCAAACTGCGCCTCGGCGGGGGAAGGGGACAGAGACAGCAATATCGGGGACGTCCAAGAAAGGTCGTCAAAGAGGGGGGTTCGCAAGTCATGGTCCGAGGCACGTGCGCGGACGAATGGAAACGCAATGTTTTATGCGCGGCGACAACCGGAGCTCTATGGGGGAAGGGGGGGGGCGGGGGGGGGCACGACGCAGCGACCCCTTCCAGCCGCGTGGGTCTGCCGTCGCTGGCCGTGGCGCGAGGCACTGCGGCAGTTCTGCTAGTGCACCGGAGGGGAAACGCTACGGCATAAGAAGGGGGAGAGGGGGAGAGGGGGGGATAGGGATGACGCGCGGTATGCCCCACAGTGTAACAATGACGCCACCGAGGAACCCCACATACGTCTAAGTTATCTGGCGCGATGATCGTCGAATTGAAACTTGCGAGAGTGCCGCTGGCGGCCGTTGCTCTGAAGCCGTCCCTCGAAGGCCAGCGCTCCGGATTAACAGCTCGACCGCGAACTCAGCGCGCCGCTCGATTGCTTTCGCATCCGCTTTCGGCGACAAGTTCTCGAGCTGAAGTGGCCCTGGCAAATCCCGCGGCCGCGGCCCCTTGCGACCAAGGGCGGTCGGCGGCTCTCGGGACAGCTGCGCGCGAGGCGTGCCCGTGGACCGAACAGAGGTAGCAAACAGAACTGCGGGAGGCCGCTGCGGGGTGAAAGCCTGCGCGGGCGAAACCATTGTTGGCGTGGCCTTCGCGGGCGCGGTCTTCATGAGAATGTCGCGTTGTCCTGGGGACGGCGCCGGGTCAACGCCAACGGTGCCGACCTCTTGCGCTCGCCGAGCCATCGGGAGCGGCGGGCCTCCATCCGCCCCCTTCTCCCCGGCAAATCAGGAGAAGCGTCGCGTGTAAATCCACTAGAGAGAGCGTCCTGCAGGTACCTCACCAAACACTGCCTCCTTGCATCATCGGCGCCTCGTTTGCGCGGCAACACATTGCACCTAGCGGGGAGCATCTCAAGCCAATTGTTCATCCGCTGTCTGTGGTAAGCATCGAATGCGCTGTGCACCAAGGCGTTCCAATACCTGACAACAAATCCGCGCAAACCATCCAGCTTCACCTCGGCGCCCATCCTTAGCATTGATTCCGTGAGCTGCTCGCACGGCGGTGGCAGCGTGGACATGGTGCATTTGGGCGCCATAACAGGGATCGTACATTTGACGCAGAGTCACCGGCGGTCGTCCGCGTTCACGTATCGAGTAGTCTGAGCCTGCATGAGCCAGGGTGGCTACAGTTCTTGAAGATAATGGTGATGATGATAGCGCCCCCCCCCGCTTGCGTGCCCCTGTGGCCTCGAGAAAAAATCTACGCGCGCTAGGCCCTGGACACCGACCCCCCTGTGCACCCCCTATGTTGTCGAGAAAATGAATGCCACGCCTGCCTTGCCCTGCGCGACCGGCGTACATAGCGGCCGCGATCAGAAAAAAACCTCTCCGCGCCCCCAAAATTGTCGAGAAATGGCCACGCCTGCTATGCCCTTGACGATCGGCGCGCATAGCGGCCGCGCTCAGAGACCACCCCCTGCGCACCCCCTACGGCGTCGAGAAAGTGCCACGCCTGCTATACCCTGCGCGACCGATGCGAATAGCGGCCGCGTTCACAGATAACCCCCTGCGCACCCCCTATGGCGTCGAGAAGGTGCTACGCCCGATCTGCCCTGCGCGACCAGCGTGCATAGCGGCTGCGCTCAGCGACCACCCCGTGCGCACCCCTTATGGTGTCGAGAAGTGCCACGCCTGCTGTGCCCTGTACGATTGGCGCGCGGAGCGGCCGCGCTCAGAGACCACCCCGCGCGCACCCCCAATGGTGTAGAGAAGCTGCCGCGCGTGCTATGCCCTGGACGACCAGTGTGCATAGCGGCCACGCTCCGAGACCACCCCCTGCGCATCCCCCATGGTGTCGAGAAAATGCCACGCCTGAAATGCCCTGCACGACCGGCCTGCATAGCGGCCGCGCTCAGAGACCGCCCCCTGCACACCCCCTATGGTGTCGAGAGAATGCCACGCCTGCTATACCCTGCAAATCCGGCCTGCGTAGCCGCCGCGCTGAGAGATCCCCCTTTGGGCACCCCCTACGGTGTCGAGAAAGAGCCACGCCTGCTGCCCTGCACGACCAGCGTGCATAGCGGCCGCGCTCAGAGACAACCCCGCGCGCACCCCCAATGGTGTCGAGACAGTACCACGCCTGCTATGCCCTGCACGAACCGCGTGCATAGCGGCCGCGCTCACATATTACCCCGTGCGCATCCCCCTATGGCGTCGAGAAGAAAATGCCGGGCCTGCTATGCCCTGGACGACAGGCGTGCATAACGGCCGCGCTCAAAGACCACCGCCTGCGCACCCCCATGGTGTCGAGAAAGTGTCACGCCTGCTGTTCATGGACGACTGGGTCTGGACGTGCCGCATACTTCTTGGGTGTGTGATGCAGTTTGTTGTCAGTTTGTGCGTGTACGCGCGTGTGTCTGCATGCGTGTCTTGTGTCTTGTGTGCCTCGTGCATGTGAATGATGTGTGTGTGTGTGCGGCTGTAGGTGAACGAATGTCTCAGTGTGGGTGTGCGTTTGTCTTGACAACAATAAACGATGCCGATCCGTATCACTCTCAAATCCTCCGAGCCAAAACGGCTTCAGTACAGTGCATGGGAGAGAGCGGGAAAGGGATATGCAGGGGAGGCACGGAAGGGCGTCGGGGGCGATACATCTCGACACCCCTCCTCGAGCCTCTTGCCGAGGGCGCACGCGCAGCGGGGCAGGCGCTAGCCACGGTGCCCAAAGCAGAACGCGCACGCTCCGCGGCTCACGAGACGGCGCCTCCGCGACCTCAACCCGCGGCAGGCGGCGTCGGCGTGGACCGCGCTCTCGACACTGTCCGCGTGGTGCAGCATGCGCACCCCCTGGCCCAGCACCCGAGCGCAGATCAGGCACCCGCTTCTCGTCACCAGCGGGTGATGCCGATCACGCAGAGCCTGGCAAATCGGACTCGAATGGATCGAGGTACCGACCGTGTCCAGGTGGTGCAGCAGCAAGCCTCTGCCACGCGGCTCCGACGGCCCCCGGCAAGGATCGCTGGGAGCGCTGGGTGCGGAAGGCGGATCGGGTTCCGGCTCCGATCGGTCCCTCCCCGAACTCTCACTGGGCTGGCCCTTGGAGCAGCCCTTGCCCGTCCGTCCTGCCGCTGACCTCGGGAGGTACAGGCACAGGCACCAACCGCGCCAACGCAGCATCACGCCCACGAGCATGCAGAAGACCGACCAAGCCACCACGATCGCCAGGTGTGGGTCAGGTCCGCCGTCGGGCGTGCCTGGCTGAGCCCTCGCGCCGCTCGCGAGGACCATGAACGTCGCCAGGCACCGTGCTCCTCGGGACGTACTCAGGGCGGCCACGATGCCATTCCCGAGGGCGTCGAGTGGGACCAGACCAAGCATGGTGCGGCACTTCTCGAGCGCAGCCTTCCCCAGGAACTTCGTCCCGACGTCGGGGAAGTTCTCCGTGCCCTTCACCTTCGCGATCTTGATCTGGCCCGTGCCGACCAGCTGCTGGAGCCAGAGCCACTTGACCTCCAGGTGGCTCAGCCTGCCGAGCCCGCGCCGTGAGGCGATCGCGATGGCGGAGGACGCGTCGCACTCGATCACGAGCGACGTGTCGAAGCCCATGAACTTGACGAGCTCCTTCACGTACAGCATCTCCGCCACCAGCTCCACGGCCGCCAGGTACTCGGCCTCGGGGCTCGACTGGGCGAGCACGGACTCCGTGCGGGCGTAAGCGCTGACGACCACCCCGCACCACCGCACGATCCCGCACGCTGTCGACTTGCGGGTCTCGTGGCATCCCGCCCAGTCCGAGTCGGTGCTACCTCGGATGCGCTTGAAGTCTTTCGTTGAGCGGTGGACCATGGCCAGGTAGACCGTCCCGCTGAGGTAGCGGAGGAATTGCTTCAGGCACTTCATGTCGGCCGCTCGCGGCTCGCTCAGCCGACGACCGAGCTCCTTCAGCGGGTGCATCACGTCCAGCCTCCGCGGGACCGCGTACTGGATCTTTCCGCAGCACCTCCTGTGCAGCGAGTGCTCCTCGCTGTTGAGCGGCTGCTCGGCTCCGGGCTGAGTGAGGTCTGGCCTGGCCCCAGCCGTGCCCACAGGCCTGCAGCCCGACATCCCCGCCGCGTCGAGGATGCTCTCGACGTACCCGGGCATGCTCTTCTCCACGATCACGTCCCCGAACCTCTGCAGCGACGAGCCGAGGTAGATCACGGGAGACTCGCCCAGGACGTGCCGTCCCTTGATCGCGAAGTGCTTGGCCAACTCGTCGAAGAACTCGTCGATCGCGCCCCGCGTGGGACCTGAGGCAAGAGGATCGTCCGTGTGGACCACGACCCTGATGCCCTTCTCGGTGTGATGGTAGATGGTGGGCTCCGCCTTGCAGACCTCGAATCCAATGCCGACCGCGATGCTCTCCGGGAACTCTTGGAATCGGAGCGCTGCCTCTCTGAGCCCATACAGAGACCTCTTCAGTCTCCAGACGTACCCACGCCCCATGCCGTACTCGGGCGGCATCTCCACGTAGATCTCGGTGCCGCCCTTCACGGGCGCGTGCATGAACGCCACGCTGAAGTCCGTCGTCACGATGATGTGCTTGAGCATCAGCGCCGCCGCCATCAGCACGCGCACAGCCTCCGTGCGCGGGGTGCAGGCGAAGTAGTCCCCCGCCTGGGCGTCCCTGAACTGCTTCACGACGAACCTGCTGCGAACCCCCCCACCCTTCTTGCGGTGGCACCACCTCGTGCCCCACGCCATCTTGTCGCGGGGGCGCGCCGCGACCTCACCGACGCCGAGGGGCCCCATGAAGTTCGCCTCCCTCTTGATCCCCCTCGCGGGCGGCGTCGGGGTCGAGGCGCTCACCGTCGTCGTCGTAGTACGCCTCGCTCAGCAGCTCGAAGCCGGGGTCGAGCTCGCACGGCGCGCAGAGCTCGGTGTCGTCGGGGTAGCCCATCACGTTGGCGACGGACACGCTGCCGACCTTCACCATGCCAATTATCCTCTCCTTGCGCGCCTCGCCTTCCGCAGGCGCCTCATCGCTGGCCCGCTTGCCAGCCGAGCTCTCAGGCTCCTCGATTGCTGCGCGCTTCAGCTCAGGTGCAGCAGCGCTCTCCGCTGCGGCCCGCTTGCTACGCGGCTCGTTAGGAGGCAGCCCCCTCCTCTCGAGACAGAAGTTCGAATGACGGTACGATGTGCCCAAGCATCCACTACAGCCTGGGGTAAACTCTCTTGACATCGGGCCTGGAAGCACTCGTGTAGCTGGTCGCCCCCTCGGCCTCTTCGTGACGGGCTGGGGTGCGTCCTCGACGTCGTCCATGGCCTCGTCGCCGCCAGCGGCTGCCTCAGCACCTCCTGGGCCCCCCTCCTGCGGCTCCTCGAACCCCACCTCCCCCTCCTGGGGGCCCGTCTGCCCCTCCTCGGGCGCGGCGTCCCCAGGTCGCGGAAGCCTGGCGGGCTGCGGGAGGTTGAGGTCGACGGCTGGTCTGTCTGCTACCGGCGTCGATGCGTTCGGCGCCTTCGTGTCGCTCGGGATGCCCTTCATGGCCAGGAGCAGCTGCTTGTCGTAGCGCTCGCTCTCCACGAGCCTCCGCATGGACCTCGCCACGACGATGCCGCGCCTGGTGCCGCAGATGTGGGAGTCGTCCTCCAGCGACCGCCCCAGGTAAATGCCGTAGCCCCACGCGGACTCGAACTTGGCGGCGATGGGCCCAGGCTGCCTCCACATAACCGTCTCGCCGAGTGGTAGGACCTTCTTGGCGTAGTGCCTCTCGTGCTGACTCTCGTAGGACGTCTTGTAGTCGGAGCGGTGGACGAGGAAGCGGTCGTGGGCCCACGATGCGTGGCGCACGATCCAGGCCATCAAGGGGTGCCTCAGCTCGATTACGATACCGCACTTCGCCCCGATGGCTCTCCTCCAGGTCCCCGTCATACCCTCGATGAACGAGTGGAACCTCTTCACCATGCCGTTGCTCCCCTTGCTCGTCTTCGGTGTGTACCTGAAGGTCGCGTTGTTGCCGATGTCTCTCGCGACCTTGGCCGCCGCGTCCTTGGCCGCATTCTCGGGGCCGCACTGGATGAGAACCTTCTCAAACCCGAGCTTCTCCACGTGCCGCTTGAGACACTTCAGAAGAAACAGGTCTCCCCCACCCTTCGCCTCGCACCAGACCGAGGCCGTAGAGTGGTATACGTTGTCGATAGCATTCATGACTGGGTGCACTCTCTCGTCGCGATGCGTCTTGCCGAACATGTCGTCGATCTGGATCACAGGCGCACCCTCTACCTCTTTGATCCTCTCGTGCCTGTCGCCCAGGCCTCGCCCCCCTACGCAGTCCGCGCACCACGCTGCGTATGGACAGTGGAGGGCCTCGTGAGCCTCCTCTCGGCTCGTGTCGGTTCCCTTGGCGCTGTCATCACCGTAGCCTCGGGCCTGACCTCTTGCTCCGCCGGCTGATCCACCTGCGCAGCGACGTACTGCTCGGGGACGCCCGTCGCCGTGTTGTTGACGACCAGGCCATCCGCGCCGATCTTGGTGCCGACGTAGCTCATCACCGTCGCGCGCAAGAAGAACAGGCCGAGCTTCCTTTTCCGCCCAAGCCGCGATCGCCCGCTCCTCGAATCCCGCGTGATCGAGGGTGGGCCCGTCGAGTCTGATGGTGGGAACTCCACCCCAGCTCCTGCCTTGTCGATGCTGTTGACGCTCAGGATCGGCTGCGTCACCTCCGCGACGTGGAATCTCACGCTGATCTCGTCGTCGTTCTTCGTCTTCAAGTTCACCTGCTTGTCACCGAAGTGCTTCAAGGAGGTCCCGTTGGCGACCTTGATCTCCAGCTTCTTGTCCTGCATGGTGGGGTAGTCGGGGAAGCCGCTGGGCCCGCACACCGACTTGTCGGCGCCAGTGTCCACCATGATGTCAACCGTCTGGCCAACTCTTGTTCCGCTCGGGCCCTCAAGCGCGCCGACAGCGAAGATCCACGCAGCGTCCTCGCACTCGGAGCACTGGAGGGCGTTGGCGCTGACGGAGGCGCTGGCGTCCTCGCGGGAGGAAGCCGCGCCCTTCTCCTTCTCGTTGGCGGTGTCCCAGCTCCCCCACTTCCCGCCCCAGGTGCTGCCGTCCCAGGTGCTGCCGTCCCAGGTGTTCACGTTGTGGACCTTGGCATAGCAGTCCTTCTGCTTGTGCCCCCACTTACCGCATCGTCCGCAGTGTCCTTGGAACTTCTTCTCTCCGCCGGCGATGCCACCGCCGCTGCTCCTGTCCTTGCCCTTGCCTCTGGTGTCGTTGCCTTTGCCCTTGCCTTTGCCTTTGACCTTGCCGTGTCCTTTTCCGCCCTTACTGTTGATGGCACCGATGTCCATCGGCGCAGGACCACCAGGCATGGGCTGCTTCGTGAGCAGGAAGTCGGCGGCCACCTTCTTGATCCTCGCCCACTGGATCTCCTCCTTGGGTGTTCCCAGCAACACGTGGTTCCTCAAGGCCTCCGGGGCTCGTGCGATCAAGACCGCCGAGCGGATGTTGTCGCTGAGTGCCTCGCTCGCCAGCTTCTCGAACTCCTCGATCGAGATCTCGAATTTCGCCATGTTGTCGAGGAGCTCCGCCTCGCCACCGAAGTCGAACTCCAGCACCCTCATCAATCTCGACAGGATGCTGCCCCTGTTCTGAGGGTCGTACTGGGAGCTCAGCCTACGGTACGCCTCGAATCCGTCTTGATTGCTGACCTTGCGGATGATGCCGAGTGGGGTGCCCTCCGTGTACATTGTGAGCTGGTAGAACAACGACTGCGCCATCTGCCTCCGCTCGTCGTCATAGTTAGCGTAGTTCAGCTGGTCCTGGCTGTACTCAACCTGTGTCGTTCCTTCCAAGCACTTCCGACTCTGGTTGCCGATGAAAGCCTTGAGCTTGAATGCCCAGTCGTGGAAGTCTGGCTTCTTCATGTTGTCGAAGGTCGGCGGCTTCCCCTTGTCTCCTATGATCGCGTTGGCGAACGCCTTCATCGTCTGCTGCCGATTCGCTGCCTCCGCATCGGCTCGCTCCGTCTGGAGCCCAGTGATCGTCTGGTTCTGGCTCTCGACTGTCTCCATCAGTCGGCCCAGCTCGCGCTTCGTCTCCAACAACTCCTGCGCGAGAGCCTCCACGCTCATCGCGGCCGCTCAGCTGCCTCTCAGGCAAGCCGAGCTCCGTGGATCTGCGGGTCAGTGTCACCCACGTTCCGCTGCCATCTTGACAGCAATAAACGACGCCGATCTGTTTCACTCTCAAATCCTCCGCGCCAAAACGGCTTCAGCACAGTGCATGGGAGAGAGCGGGAAAGGGATATGTAGGGGAGGCACGGAAGGGCGTCGGGGGCGATACATCTCGACAGTTTGCGCGCGTGTGTCTGCATGCGTGTCTTGTGCCTCTGTGTGCCTTATGCATGTGTATGATGTGTGTTTGTGTGTGTGTGCGGCTGTAGGTGGACGCGTGTCTCAATGTGGGTGTATGATACAGTCCACACGCCAGGCGCGCACTGGCGTTGCATGGCGTGTGTGCGAGTGCGTGCATGCGCGCGGCTCTACGTAGACGCGTGTCTCATGCACGCGCCGTGCATGTGTTGCGCGTGGGTGACGCGGGAAAGAAGAAAACCATAACCCCACTAAACATGTGGGGAAAACACCCTCCAGGGAGCCGGTGGTGTGTTGAACAAAAAAATCGGGCAGACATGAGACTCGAGTTGAGAGGACTCGAGTTGGCCCGACAAGGCCGTTCAATAAATGACGAGACCCGATCTGAAATTTGACGCGGACTCCCGCTGCAAACATGCCACGAACATTGGACCGTCGAAATCTAGGACGCGCTCGGCAAAAAGCGGCGGCATCCGCTGCAAACTGCATAGGCACAACCTCTTCGGAATTCCGCCCGGATCTCTTAGGTCGGCGCTGGCCCCCCCCCCCCCCCTGGCGACGCCTCAGGCGCCGATTCTGGCGCGCTCCGCGCGCCAGGCCAGGGGAACGGGGGGAAAAACAGCCGACCCTGGCCGAAAGGAAGCCCCCCCTCCCTCAGATCTCTTCCCTGACCGGGGGGGGCATCCCGTGGAGGGGGGGTCGGCGTGTCCCGCCTGTGGGGAGGGGTCTCCGCCCGGGGTTGTGGGGGCGGGGGGGCGGGGGGGCAGCGGGGGACCCCCCGCCAATGGGAAAGAGGGGGAGGCGTCCCCGCTGTCCCGGGGTCAGTTTGGTCACCGTTGGGCCACCCAGGCCCGCCGCTGGAGTTCTCTTGGGCCCAGCCTCCTCGGCAAGCTTTGGGAGCCTCGGGGGCAGTCTTGAGGGATGCGGGGGCTGGCCCACTAGGCCCAAATCTGATGAATCCCTTAGGTACGATTGGGGCGAGGTCTGAACATTCTCGCCGCATCGATCGCAAGGGCGTCTAAGGCAGCCCAACAACCCTCAAAGACCAGCCCAAGATGATCCAAAGAAGGACCTGAAAGGCCCCCCAGACAGCCCGAAGAGGGGTCAACAAAAACTACTCGAAGCCAAGAGGCACCCGAGAGGCCCACAAGACCCAAGACACACAAAGACGCACCGAAATTGGCCACAAATGCCCTCAGGAGCCCCCCCCGGAAGCCCCCCCTAAAACCCTCTCAATGGACCAAAAGCTGCTGGAGCACGGCCCAGGCGCAGTGTCGGCATGCGCCTATTACCATTCCATTCCCGCCGTGGCATCAAAGCCGCCCTTGCCCCTTGCCCCTGATTCCCATGTCGCCTCCTTCACCCACGCGGTTCTCTTCTCAGAGTCGGCGGAACTTGACGCAAGGCCAATGCAACATGACATGAACAACGCTTTTCTGGCCACGGTGAGCATCGGCCCAAACTTAATTCATCGCATGCCAGCAATTTCTCCCCAGAGGAAAGCACATCATACACATAAAACGACGGAGCTCCGCGCGGATCTCTTGGATCGGAGCTGAACCCAAGATTGCACAACGCCGATCCAGGAACCCCGCGGGGAGCTCAGAACGTTTCTGTGTATGTAATGTGTCTTCCTTGTTCGATGCGTCGAGGCTCCGGATACGACGACGACGACGACAGCGACAGCGACAGCGACAGCGACAGCGACAACGACAACAACACCAATCATTCCAAGACTGTTCGCTCCTACCAGCCCGCGTGTCATTCACTACGCAAATCTCAAACCCTGGATGCCCGCCCTCTTCGTCTTCGATCGTACCCCCTATTGGGGGATTCTATTCCTTCTGGGCCACGGGTAATTGGAGAAGCCCCTAAACGGGGAAACGAAAGGGAAAAGACAAAAAGAGAGGACGAAGGGATCGGAGGAAGGGAGGGATTAGAGGGGCAAGAGGGAAGCACGACGATGGCTTGTGCCGCGAGTTGCGATTCAGCTTGCGCCATGGCTTGCGCCATCCATTCCAACACAGGATAACAAAGGCTTCGCCATGGGTCGCGCCTTAAACAGCGTCATGTAACACCTCTGGTGCTCCTCTGGGCAGCGTGGCGGGGCCTCCGTGGGCGCGTTCGGGGCCTCTGTTGGCTGGCTTGGGGGCCTGAGTGGGCAATTTGGCGGGACCTCTGTGGGCGCGTTCGGGGCCTCTGTGGGCTGCGGCGGGGGCCTCTGTGGGCAGCGTGGCGGGGCCTCACTGGGCGCGTCTGAGGCGGGAGCCGTTGTTGTTGTAGCCAGGGGCCCAGGGGCACAGTTTGGCCCGGATGACTTCCCCTGTCAAATAAACAGGGTGCGAGCGTCGAGGGGCGCACTTTGACTGAGCCTGCGTGGGCGGGTTCGGGGCCTCACCGGGCGCGTCTGGGGCCTCAGTGGGCAGCGATGTGGGGCCTCTGTGGGCGCGTTCGGGGACTCTGTGGGCTGCGTGGTGGGGCCTCTGTGGACAGCGGGGTAAGGCCTCCGTGGGCGCGTTCGGGGCCTCTGTGGGCTGCGTCAGGGGCCTCAGTGGGCAGTGGGGTGGGGCCTCCGTGGGCGCGTTCGGGGCCTCTGTGGGCTGCGTCTGGGGCGTCAGTGGGCAGCGTGGTGGGGACTCTGTGGGCGCGTTCGGGGCCTCTGTGGGCTGCGCCGAGGGCCTCAGTGGGCAGCGTGGCGGGGCCTCCGTGGGCGCGTTCGGGGACTCTGTGGGCTGGTTTTGGGGCCTGAGTGGACAATTTGGCGGATCCTCTGTGGGCGCGTTTGGGGCCTCTATGGGCTGCGGCGGGGGCCTCTGCGGGCAGCGTGGCGGGGCCTCACTGGGCGCGTCTGAGGCGGGAGCCGTTGGTGTTGTAGCCGGCGGCCCAGGGGCACAGTTTGGCCCGGATGGACTTTCCCTGTCAAATAAACAGGGTGTGAGCGTCGAGGGGCGCACATTGACTGAGAAAAAACAATGCGCACCGGTGGGGGGGGGGGCCAACAGAAATCATTCTTCAGGAATCAAAATGCAACATCAACTGACGTGCCAGGGAAAGGGAATCGGAAGGAGGGGGGAGGCCGTGGCTGGGCCTCCGCCAACTTAATTGAATTGCGAAGAATTCTCGAGAGAGAGCGCCGTTCCTGAGTTCGGGGGCCTCTCTGGCCAGGGTGTCTCGGGGTAAGTTGTGAGGAAGTATTGAGCGGAAGCCCTTTGTTGTCGTAGCTGGGTCTCCAAGGGCCCACATTTAGGGTCGAGTCAACGCTCGAACGGGAGCCTCGTTTTCAGAGAAAATGTAGCCGGCGTCGAGGCGAGAGCGCGCGGAACCGTTTCCCGAGATCAACTATAACTATTCTTGAGAAGTGAATATTCAACGATCATATTAACACTGTTCGCTCCTATCTGCTCACGTGCCAATCAATATGTATAACCCTCGGTACCCGCCCTCGTCGTCTTCGATCGTACCCCATTGGGGGTCTATCTTCATTACCGGCCACGTGTATTTAGTGCAGCCCGTACAAGGGAAGAGAGGACGGTTGGAAGGGGGAGGGAGAAGAATGGAACACGAGAGAAATGAGCAGGAGAGGGGCAAGGATCAGAAAACAAGTGGTAGAACCAGATGGGTAGATCGGGTGGGCAGACCCATAGCGGGCAGGTCGGGAAGTCGGGTCCAGGCAACGAGGTCGAGCAGGCGGGTTGCTGAAGCGTGGGTCCTGCATGATTCGCGAGGATGTCTCGAACGATAGAGCGATTCCCAAGTAAATCGTAAGAAAAACCAGCATGGGCCACGAAGGGTGTAAAATCCGGGGCCGCGGAGGGCAGCGACGGGGCCGCTGAGGGCAGCACCGGGGCCACGAAGGGCAGCGAGGGGCCACAAAGGGCGACAGCGGGGCCACGAACAGCATGCATATGGGGCCACGACGGGCGCGAGCGAGCGGGAGCCACGAAGGGCATTCGTATACGGTGCCACAAAGGGCGACAGCGGGGCCACTGAGGGTAGCAAAGGGGCCGCGAAAGGCAGCGAGGGGGCCACGAATGGCGACAGCGGGGCTGCGAAGGGCATGCGTATGGGGCCACGACGGGCGCATGCGAGCGGGGGCCACAAAGGGTATACAATGCGGGGCCACAAAAAGGCAGCGACGGGGCCACTGAGGGCAGCAACGGGGCCACGAAGGGCAACGAGCGAAGGCGACCGCGGAACCAGCACGGGCAGCGAGGGGCATCGAAGGCAGGCGAAGGGCAACGAGCGGCGACTGCACTCATTAACGGGCTGGTCGGGCGGGCAGGCCCCGACGGGCGGGTCGAGCGGGCGGGTCGTTGAAGCGTGAGTCCTGCTTGAACCGCCAGGCAATATGCAGCGGGAGCGTGATTCCTTAAGCGTCGAGGACCGGCATCTGAATAAATTGTGAGGGAATATCAAATGAAGCGGTTCGGTGGTAAGTTGCGAGGAAGTCCCAAGCGAGAACGCGATTCCGCAATCAATTGTAAGGAAGTATCAGGCGGGAGCCGCGATTCGGTGACAAATTGCAATGAATTCTCGGCGAAAGCGCGAGTCTTCAATAAACTGTGAGGAGGTATCAGGCGGGAGCCGCTGTTGTTGTAAACCGGCCGGGGGCCAACGACACAGTTCGACATTCAAGATTTTCCCGGATAAAAAAAAACAAAAAAAAAAAAAGGATGCGAGCCCCGGGAGGGGCCTGTCAATCGAAAAAAACATGTGCAACGGGCGGGGGGGGGTCAACAATAATTACTCAACATAGATGATTTCAACAACAACAACAATAATAAGTTTAAGATTGTTCGCCCTGATCTGCTCGAGTGTCCAATAACGCGTATTTCCAAAACCCTCGATACCCGCCCTCTTCGTCTTCGATCGAACCCCTTTTGGGGGGTATGCCTTTATGCCCTGCACGCCGGGCCCCGGCAAACGGCGGGGCGGCCGTCGGCCTGGCCAGCGGCAGCGCTGATCGGCGGGGCTGCCGCGGACCGTCGACGCGACCCCAAGATGGACGGACAGGGGACCGACCACTACGACGACGACGACGACAACGTCGACGACGTCGACGACGACGGCGACGACGAGCGAAAGCGAGGGCGAGAGAGAACGAAAGCAGGGCCACGAAGGACACGAAGTAGGCCACGAAGGGCGACAGCGGGGACACGAAGGAAATACGTATGGGACCACGAAGAGCGCGAACGAACGGGGGCCACGAAGGGCAGATAATGCGGGGCCACAGAAGGCAACGATGGGGCCACTGAGGGTAGCAACTGGGCCACGTAGGACAATGAGGGGGCCACAAACGGCGAAAGTGGGGCCACGAAGGGCATGCACATGAGGCCACAACGGGCGCGACTCCTGGGTGCCTGGGTGTCGGGCGCGCGGCGCTTGAGCAAATTGCAGGAAATTCCATCGCAAGGGCGCTATCCTCTCGTAAATTGCAAGCAGGTCTCCAGCGAGAGCGCGACTCCACAGCGGCGGGAGACCGACTCCTGAATAAATTGCAAGGAAATCCAAACCGAGAGCGCGATTCTTGAATAACATGCGAGGAAGTCTCGGGCGGGAGCGGGGGTCCTGGCTAAAGTGTGAAGAAGTCTCAGGCGGGAGCCGTTGTTGTTGTAACCCGGGGGGCAGAGACACAGATTGAGCATCAAGACTTTCCCTGTCAAAAACTGAGTGCGAGCGTCGAGGGGCACCCTTTGGCTGAGAAAAAAAATACACCATTGGGGGGACCAACAATAATTATTCAACAGAAATGAAAGTTCAGCAACAACAGCAACAAGGACAAGGACCTTCCCTGGGCCCCGGCGCTCGGGCTCCTCCAGCGCTCTCCTCCAAAGGGGGGGCAAGAATCGTCCCCGGGCCCCGGGCCCCCCCCCCCAAAACAACAACAGCAACAACAACAACGACAACAACAACAACAAGAACGAGGCGCAGTTGACCGGCCCGTCCAGTGGGGAGCTCCACAGCGCCTCCTCCCCTAGGGACAAGGCCGACTTGACCGGCCCGGGGGCAACCGCGGGACCCCAGCAACCCCAGCAACCCCAGCAACCCCAGCAACCCCGAGCAACCCCGAAAGCTTACCTCCACAGACCAAGCTCTCAACGCTACGTCCTCCATGCGGATTCTGACAGCACGACGCGTGTGCGCACCGGTGCAGCGAGCTCTTGAGGAATCCTATAGGATCCTCGAGAAATCCTATAGGATCCTATAGGAAATCCTATAGGATCCCTTAGGAATACTATAGGATTCCTTAGGAATCCTATAGGAATCCTATAGGATCCCTTTGGAATCCTATGGGATTCCTTAGGAATCCTATGGGATTCCTTAGGAATCCTATAGGAATCCTATAGGATCCCTTAGGAATCCTATGGGATTCCTTAGGAATCCTATGGGATTCCTTAGGAATCCTATAGGAATCCTATAGGATCCCTTAGGAATCCTATGGGATCCCTTAGGAATCCTATGGGATCCCTTAGGAATCCTAGAGGATCCCTTAGGAATCCTATAGGATTCCTTAGGAACCCTGTGGGATCCCTTAGGAATCCTATGGAATCCCTTAGGAATCCTATAGGATCCCTTAGGAATCCTATAGGATTCCTTAGGAACCCTGTGGGATCCCTTCGGAATCCTATAGGATCCCTTAGGAATCCCATAGAGGAGCTCTATGAGCTCTATGAGGAGCTCTGCTAGGATCCTATAAGATCCTATAGGATCTATAGGATCCTCTAGAAATCCTATGAAATCCCATAGGAAATCCTATAGGATCCTATAGAAATCCTATAGGATCCTATAGGAAATCTATGAAATCCTATAGGATCCTCTAGAAATCCTATAGGACCCTATAGGATCCTATAGGACCCTATAGGATCCTATAAGATCCCTTAGGAATACTATAGGATTCCTTAGGAATCCTATAGGAATCCTATAGGATCCCTTAGGAATCCTATGGGATCCCTTAGGAATTCTATAGGATCCCTTAGGAATCCTATGGGATCCCTTAGGAATCCTATGGGATCCCTTAGGAATCCTATAGGATCCCTTAGGAATCCTATGGCATCCCTTAGGAATCCTATAGGATCCCTTAGGAATCCTATGGGATCCCTTAGGAATCCTATAGGATCCCTTAGGAATCCTATGGGATCCCTTAGGAATCCTATGGGATCCCTTAGGAATCCTATGGGATCCCTTAGGAATCCTGTGGGATCCCTTAAGAATCCGATGGGATCCCTTAGGAATCCTATGGGATCCCTTAGGAATACTAAGGGCGTGAGTGGTCTAAGGAGCTCGTTCTGCTAAACCCCCTTTTTCCCCTTCGGGGAGGGGGTTCCCCCTCCCCCTACCCCCTCCCCCTGGACCTGGAGGGAGGGTGCCGCGAGCGGTTGGAGCGTCCAAGATGGCCCAAGATGGCTCCAAGCGGGTCCCAGAGAGCCCAAGATGGTCTCCAAGATCGCGCAAGATATCCCAAGATGGTTCAAGATAGCTATCAACATGCATCCAAGAGCTCTGGAGACCGCCCCAGGACGGCTCCAAGTGCCTTTCGAGCCCTCCAAGGAAGCCCTCAAGAGGCCAAAATCATTCAAATCCTGTATGTTTTTCCGATGTTTTTTGCATTGTCACCCTTTCGCGCCCGATGGCCTCTTGAGGCCTCAAGATGGCTTCTGGATGGCCCAAGAGGGCCCCAAAAGGGGCCCAGGGGGGCCCCAAGACCGCCCCAAGAACACCCAAGACCGCTCCAAGAGCGGCCCACGAGGGCCCCAAGAGGTTCATTTTCGGGCCCCGACGGGGGGACGCAGTTAAGGACCCCCCCGTCCCCGACTCGACCATGTCCTATTGAATTCCGATTCAAAAACAAATAAATGATTAAGGAATTCCTCCGGCGGCTGGGACTCGACCATTTCCTATCGAATTCCTATTTCAGCGTTCCGAAGGATCCAACCTGTTTATACTAAGTCCCCGCGCAGGTCACTCCGATGCCCCCCCCCCCCCCAGCAGCCCTCGAAAGTGGCGACAGTTTCGCAGACCGCAGCCCCCCCAGGGATGGCGAAGTCAAATCTGTAGGGTCCCTTGGGAATCCTATGGGGTCCCTGAGGAATCCTATGGGTTCCCTTAGGAATCCCACTGGGGATCCTATAGGAATCCTGTTGGAATCCTATAGTAATCCTATGGGATCCCTTAGGAATCCTATGGGATCCCTTAGGAATCCGATGGGATCCCTCAAGAATCCTATAGGATCCCTTAGGAATCCTATAGGATCCCTTAGGAACCCTATGGGGATCCTATAGGAATCGTACGGGAATCCTATGGGATCCCTTAGGAATCCTATGGGATCCCTTGGGAATCCTATGGGGTCCCTGAGGAATCCTACTGGGATCCTATGGGAATCCTATTGGAATCCTATAGGCATCCTATGGGATCCCTTAGGATTCCTATGAGATCCCTTAGGAATCCGATGGGATCCCTGAGGAATCCTATAGGATCCCTTAGGAATCCTATAGGATCCCTTAGGAATCCTATGCGGATCCTATAGGAATCGTATGGGAATCCTATGGGCTCCCTTAGGAATCCTATGGGGATCCCTTGGGAATCCTATGGGGCCCCTTAGGAATCCTATGGGATCCCTGAGGAATCCTATAGGATCCCATGGGATCCCTTAGGAATCCTATGGAATCCCTAAGGAATCCTACAGGATCCCTTAGGAATCCTATGGGGTCCCTTAGGAATCCTATGGGAGCCCTTAGGAATCCTATGGGATCCCTGAGGAATCCTGTAGGGTCCCTTGGGAATCCGATGGGGTCCCTGAGGAATCCTATGGGATCCCTTAGGAATCCTACTGGAATCCTATAGGAATCCTATGCGGATCCTAAAGGAATCGTATGGGAATCCTATGGGATCCCTTAGGAATCCTATGGGGATCCTATGGGTATCCCTTAGGTACCCTGAGGAATCCTATGGGATCCCTGAGGAAGCCTATGGGATCCCTTAGGAATCCTATAGGAATCGTATAGGAATCCTATGGGATCCCTAAGGAATCCTATAGGAATCGTATAGGAAACCTATGGGATCCCTAAGGAATCCTATGGGATCCCTGAGGAATCCGATAGGGATCCCTCAGGAATCCTATGGGATTCTACCAGGACCCCTTCCGCGGCCGCGGAAGGGTTGCTGGGGTTGCTGGGGTTGCTGGGGTTGCTGGGGTCCCCCCGGGCCGGTCTAATCGTCCTCATTCAACAACAACAACAACAACAGCAACAGCAACAGCAACAGCAACAACAACACCAACACCAACACCAACACCAACACCAACACCAACACCACCACCAACACCAACACCAACACCAACACCACCACCAACAACAACAACAACGCCGGGAATGAATTTTAGCAAAGAAGGAGTCCGTCAGGACTCCGGTACTGCATCGGAATCGTGACCTACGTGTGCGCACTAGAGAAACGAGGGATTCTATAGAAAACCTAGAAGGATCCTATAGAAACCCTGCACGCATCCGATAGAAACCTTACAGGCACTCGATTGAAACGCTACATGCATCCTATAGAAACCCTACAGGCACCGTATAGAAACCTTCCAGGCATCCGATACAAACCCGACAGGGATCCTATACAAACCCTGCAGGCATCCTATAGAAACCCGACAGGGATCCTATAGAAACCCTGCAGGCATCCTGAAGAAACCCTACAGGCATCCTATAGAAACCCTAACAGGCATCCTATAGAAACCCAAGAAACATCCGATGGAAACCCAAGCATCCGATAGAAACCCGACAAGCATCCGATAGAAACCCTGCAAGGCATCCGGTAGAAACCCTAGAGGCATCCGATAGAAACCCTACAGGGATCCTATAAACACCCTACACGCATCCTATAGATTTCCTTCAGGCATCCTGTATAAAGCATACAAGCATCCTGTAGAAACCCTGCAAGAATCCTATAAGAACCCTACAACGCCCTATAGAAACCCTACAGACATCCCATAGAAACCGTGCAGAGACCCGATAGAAACCCTGCAAGCATCCTATAGAAGCCCTGCGGGGATCCGATAAACACCGTACAGGGACCCGATAGAAACCCTACAAGCACCCTATACAAAAGAAAACCGACAGGGACCCGATAGAAACCGCACAGGGTCCCGATACAAAAAAAACTATACAGGGATCCCATTTCTTAAAATTAAAAGCCAATCAGGGATCAGATAAAACAAGCCCTAAGGGGATTCCATAGAAACCCGAACCAGGGATCCGACGGAAGCACTGCCAGGTTTTTATACAAGCCCTACAGGGATCCAATCACAAACCTACAAAGATCCTACAGGAACCCCACAAGGATCCGACAGAAACCCGATAAGGATCCGACGGGCACCCTATAAGGATCCCACAGAAACCCTATAAGGAACCTGCAGCAATCCCATAAAGATCCTACAGAAGCCTTACAGGGATCCTACAGAAACCCGATCAGGATCCAACAGAAACCATGTACGGATCCTACAGAAACCCGGCAAGGATCCCACAGGAACCCTATTTTTTTAAATAAAAAAGGATCCTGCTGAAAACCTGTAAGGATCCTCCTTCTCAATCCTACCAGCTGTCATGGCATCCCTATAGGGATCATACCAGCTGAAAATCAGATCCTTATGATAATCCTACCAGCTGCAATAAGACCACTACAGAGACCCGACCAGCTGTCATAGGATCCGAGTCGAGATCATACCAGCTGCAATAGGATGCATACGGGGATGCTACCAATTGTACTAGGATCCCTATAGAGATCCGACCAGCTGTAACAGGATCCCTGTAGAGAAGAGACCCTACCCGTGCAATCGAATTATGATAAGGACCCCACCAGCTGTCATTGGAACCCTTTTTACGGATCCTACCAGCTGTAAAGGGATCCCTATCAGGACCCTACCAGCTGTCATGAGATCCCTCTAAGAGTCCTACCAGCTGCGATCGGATCCCGACAAGGATCCTACCAGCTGCACTGGGATCCAGATAGGGATCCTACCAGCTGCAAAAGGATCCTTATAGGGACCCTACCAGCTGCAATCGGATCCTTATAGGGATCCGACCAGCTCTGCTAGGATTCCTATAGGGGGCCTACCAGTTGTCATTGGATCCCTATAGTAACCCCACCAGCTGCAAAAATATCTTACAGGGATCCTACCAGCTGCGATAGAATCCCTACAGGGATCCTACCAGCTGCAGGGGGATCCCTACAGGGATCCGATCAGCTGTCATAGGATCCCTACATGGATCCTACCTGGTGCAATCAGATGATTTTAGGGTTCCTGCCAACTGCACTTGGAAGGGTACAGGAATCCTGCCAGCTGTACTCGGATCCTCATAGGGATCCGATCAGTAGTAATGGGACCCCTAGAAGGACCCTGCCAGCTGTCATAGGATCCCTGTAGGGATCCTACCAGCTGTTGACCGTGTCCTGTAAGAGACCTGGAAAGAGGCCTAGTAGGAGACAATACTTATCATTATCACCACCACTCATCATCATCACCACTACTTCCACCTCTTCCACCACCACAAACACCAACACAACAACCACCACCACCAACATCAACATCATCAGCAGCAGCAGCAGCACCACCACCATCACCACCACCACCACCACCATCATCATCATCATAATCATCATCATCATCAGCAGCATCATCATCACCATCAGCATCATCATCACCATCAGCATCACCACACCAACCACCACCACCATCATCATCATGATCATCAACATCATCACCACCACCACCATCATCATCATGCGCATCAGCAACATCAGAATCATCATCACCACCACCATCATCATGATGATCATCATCATGATCATCATCAACTTCATCATCATCATAATCATCATCATCATCATCATCATCATCATCATCATCATCATCATCATCATCATCTTTTCCTCAGTGGACGGCGGACCGAGACGATGGGGTGTGACCGTGTCTTGTAGGAGACCTGGGAGGAGGCCGAGTTGGATCCCTACAGGGCGTCCCTCTGGGTGTCTGGGGGCCGTTTGGGTGTCTGGGGGCGTGGGAGTGCGGGGACGTAGGGGTGCGGGGGGGGGGGGGCGCCGTGGCTCCAGTGCAGGAATCCATCACTCCTCGGTGAATTGCGAGGAAGTCCCGAGCGAGAGCCGTCCGCGCTGTTGCTGTTGTTGTTGTTGTTGTTGTTGGGGGAGAGGGAGCGCCGGGGCCCGACGCCCGCTCCTATTCAACAACAACAACAACAACAACAACAACAACAACAACAACAACAACAACAACAACAACAACAACAACAACGACAACAACAGCAACAGCAACAGCAACAGCAACAACAACAACTACAACAACAACAACAGCAACAGCAACAACAACAACAACAACAACAACAACACCAACAACAACAACAACAACAACAACAACAACAACAACAACAACAACAAAACAACAACGACGAGAACGACGGGCGCCTCGGTAGGCAGGGCACCGCCCATGTACGTGGACGAGCCCGTCGTCGCCTTCTCCAGGTCCCTCTTTTGGGCCGTCCACCTGGAGAGCGCGGCCCTCAATCCTCGAACCTCCCTCTTCGATCCTCCAGTCTCTGAGGCCCTCTGCGGCTCGAGATTGTCCATGACCATTTGGCCCGTGGGACAAAGCTGAACATTTTCAGGTGGAGGGCTCAGGGTGAAATCCATGTGTGCTTTTGCACCTCGAAAATCAATCCGTCTTGTGATTCACCTTTCGCAGATCCAAGCCTCGAAAATCAGTCGCAACGGCATTTCAGATTTCACCCTTTGCCCTCCACGCAAATGCTCGGCAAAGAGGCGGGCCAAGAAAGGGCAGCGAATCAGCTCACGAAATCGATTTTCCCTGCGCCTCCCGGCGCCGTGGTCGCTCAAGCATCGAGGAATAGACCCCTCTTGGCCCTTACTCGACGCCTGGTGGGTCGGGGCGCCGCCGCCGAAAAGCAAAGCATTTCGACGCCAGAAAACCAGCAAGAGCCGTCGGCAATTTCCTCCACCCGTCGACGACGGGATCGCCCATCCCCAGACATCCGACGATATGTCGTCTTCCAATTCGCGGCCCCGACCCGTTCCCGAAGGCACCTTTTCTCCCCGGATGCATGTTCGACGGGCTTGAGGCCCAGAAAGAAGCCCCAGATGCCAAAACCGAAGGAAACACGCCCACAGTAAAAGAAAACACATCGCCAAAGATCTGGCCCCTGTGTGAAGGGGAACGATCAGGGGGGGCTGGCTCAGGGGAGGGAACATCGACATGGAATCGACGATACATCGCCGAAAGACAAGCGATAACCCCCGATCGCGAAGCCGCTCGATCCTGGACGGGGCGTGCTATCGGGGGCTCCTCTCGGCAAACTATCGGCAATAGATGGGCGATTGGGGGTCGATGCACCCACCCCTGAGCTTATCCTTAGATCGGGCGTGTGCCCTTACAGGCGGATTTTGGAGGACAAATCAAACATAGCCAACAAGCAAAACAGACAGACATAATCGAAAAAATAGCGGAGAAATCGTCCACATACATTTTGTTGTTGCTATTTTGGGGCATTCCCCCTGTAGGAGGACATGCCCGACTTGAGCTCATCCTCGGGGATGGACAGACCCCCCTTTAGTAAAACGTGGTTTAGTGAAAACGGCCTGAGGCCCAAACCTGGCGGGCGCAAGCCTGGAAAATAACGGCCACGGCGCCCTGGCGAGAACCGAAAACGGACAATTCACTAATCGACGTGTCACTGTTGGGGGTTCTGTCCACCCCCGACATCCCCCGCCCGCTGCTCCTCGCCGTCCGGCTTTCGGGTCCCAACTCGGGCCTCCGCGGCGGCCCTTCGGGCCGGCCCTGGCGGCCGGCACCCCTGGGACCGCTCTCGGCGGGGCGCCGCGGATGGAAACCACCCTGGACCTGGAAAAAGACAGGAAGACTGCGGCGCAGTTTCGAACACCTCCCTTCGGCTGCTCCAAATCTGTTAGTAATCGACCCCCCCTAAAAAACCGGACCCCCCACCAAACGCGACCATCTATTCTGGACCCCCCTCTTCGACGAGGCGCCTTAATAAACCGGACCCCCTAAGCTCCAATCCAAAGAAAACGCCCTAATAAACCGGACCCCCCCCCAATTACAAAAAGGCGCTTTAAAAACTGGACCGGGGAGACAATTAAGAAGGGTTTGGAGTACACGCGGGTGTGGACCCCGGGTAAGAGTGACCTTCGGTGCGCGGCTGGGAGGCTGCGGGGGCACCAAACACACAACCGTGCAAGAAGCGGCTGTCGCACTGCGCTCGGCGATCGGGTGACCCCTGCAGGCCCGCACCAAAGGTCACTCCGGCGAACGGTCACTCTGACGTGCAGTCGATCCCTGCCTCCCCCCCCCGAGCCGAACCTGCTCGGACGCCGACCCCAGCGGCCTGCAGCCTCGCTCTCGCCTTGCCCCTCTGACCGTCGACGACGACGAGAGCGCGCCTCCGATCCTCCGGGCGGCCCCTCCGCCCTCGGGAGGGGAGGCCTCGCCCGCCCTGGGCGCGCGGGGCAGACCGCGCTGGGCAAACGGCCCGTGCCCGCCTGGCTCTCTCTCTCTCTCTCTATATCTCTCTCTGCGCACTGCCCACGCCGCCGCACGTGTCACCGCGGCGGCGGCGCGGTACTCGCGGCAAGGCATGGGGCACCTCTCGCGCCTGCCCCGCTCAAGCCTCCCCGCGGCCCCACCGCTCTTTCTCTCTCTCTCTCTCTCTTTCTCTCTCTCTCTCTCTCTCTCTATCCGACCTGCACCGTCCCGGGCGGGTGCACCTATGGTCCTCAGGACTCATGCTGCATCTTCGGCGGACCTTGCCCGTCCTGTCGCGCCCATACCCGTGTCGAATCCGTGTCCACTTCAGGTCGGACTCGTCGGATCCGCGCCGAATCCACGCCCCATCCGCCTCCAGTCCACACCCAATCCGCGTCGAGTCCGCATCGAGCCCGCATCGAGCCCACGCCGGGCACGAGAAAAGGCCCCCTTCGGAGGGACAGACGAGGTCCCTCGAAGACGCAACGTGACAGAGCGTGTGCTAACGCCAACGTGTGCTTGTCCACCGAGGCCCTTCCGCACGACGCAGTCGGCGAAGGGAGGGCCGAAGCAGGCGGCGTGCTATCGGCGGAGCTGAGAGGGGCAGCAGACAGACAGACAGACAGACAGACAGACAGACAGACAGACAGACAGACAGACAGACAGACAGACAGACTGACAGACAGACAGACAGACAGACAGACAGACAGACAGACAGACAGACAGACAGACACGCACACACAGACACGCACACACATACACTCATACACGCATGTACACACATATACACACAGACACACACACACATTGGGCTGCGACACGTCCTGAGGGTCATCGAGTGGAGAGCGGAGCCGTCGGGTGGTGCGCCGAGGCGGGGCCAGGAAGATGAGGGAGAACGTGGGGGGGCGGACCGCCTCAGGGGGGCTGTCCTGGGACCCTCAGAACGGGCCGCGGGTACCGAAATCGAAGGACAACGCCCGGACTGCAAAGATCAGCACGCCCGAGATCTGGACAACGAGCACGTTCTCCCCCCGTTCAGACAGGGGACCTTGAAGGAGACGACCGCCCCAGGGGGGGGAACAGTTAGAGGCCTCCCAGATGGGGTCCGAGTAGATGGGGTCGGGGGATCGCGCCACATCGCCGATGCATTGGTGATGTATCGGAGACGTCGGCGATACATCGGCGGCGTCGTGGAGCAAACCACACTCCACACCGAGCCGCATCGCCGATGCATCGGCGATGCGGCGCGATCTTCCGACCCCATCTGCGCGGGCCCCACCTGGGAGGCCTACGGACGTCGAGCTGGAAACGGCAATCCCTCGCCGACAGGTCGGCGACAGGCCCCGCTGGAGCGACTCGTCGGGTGCTGTGCCGAGGCAAGGCCCCCTTCAGGGGCTCTGGGGCGGTGCCACGAAGTCTTCGAGGTCTGGGGCCGGCTTCCAGAAGCTGCGCCTCGTCGAGGGAGCTCCGGTCGGGGATTGCTACAGGTGCCCCTGGCCAAAGGTGCCACCAAGCGTTTCGCTCCATTTTGAAGCTCCTGGGGCCCCCTGGACATCGTGAGGGGTGCTGTGGAGGCCGCGGGGGATTCTTGGGGCACCTCTGGCCAGGTGCACTTCTAGCAACAACCGACCCAAGGGTGCGGGAATCGTCCCGATCGGCCGCCAGAGACCCGAGTCATGCTCCGATGATGAGGGGCAACGTTAGGGGGGATAGGCTCAGAGGGGAACGCATCGACCCCCCAATCGCTCATTCATCGCCGATGGGGGACCTGGTAGCCCACCCGCCCAGGACCGTGCGGGTTCGCTGTTGGGGCCTCTTGCCCATCTATCGGCGAGCTATCGCTGGTTCCAGGTCGGAATCTCCCACCCTGAGCCTATCCTCCATGACGTTGCCCTGAGAGGAGAGAGGAGTCGTCGGGTAGTGCCCCGAGGCGGGGCCAGGAAGAGGGGGGTCCCACGCGGTCTCGTCAATATCAGTGGGAAGTAACAGTCGAAATTGCCGAAAATGATCCCGAATGTGAGCGAAACTGGCGACAATTGTTTCTGAACGTGCACGGATGTGACCCAATTTTTGTTGGTCGAAATCCATATGATGGTCAATCTTGGTCACAAATTCGAGCGCCCGATGTGTTCGGCCACAGTTCCAGACACGTTGTCGGTCACATACTGTCTTCGGTCACAAGCCTCTTCGGCTGACGGAGCCAGGCACCATGAATGTTTCCGGACATGATCGCGTCGTGAAAACAAACGCGACGAAACTGGTTGCCACTTTGGGCCCCAGGGGCGCCTCGCTGGGCCAGGGGGGCTTCAAAGGAAGACTTGGGATAAAAATCTGGCCCCGAGATCGGGGATCTTCTGACCCGGGTCAATCCAAACCCGGGTCAGCAGGAAACCAAAAAACTGCAATGCAGGAACAAGAAACTGCAACGCAGGTCTTCGCAAACCCGGGTCAGCCAATATGCGCGGCCGCCTCGCGGCCACGAGCGGCTCGCTAACCCGGGTCGGCCAGAGGGGGTCTCGCTAGCCCGGGTCAGCCAGGATGCTGCAGGACCCGGTGCTCTGGCTGACCCCCTTTGCACTGACCCCCGTCTCTTGAGCCCCCGACGAGAGCAGGGGGCCGAGACTTCCGGGGACCGCGTGGTGACCCCAGGCCGAGCACGAGGGGTGGGTGGCGCGTCGTGGCCCGACAGGCGTGCCGCGGACGACGGGGGGGGGGCAGGGGACGTGCTGACAGAGGAGGGGGGGCTATGACCGCGGGAATCTGTCATGGAGAAGCCATGAAGTCGGGACGTAGTTGTCCCCCGTGTCGTGGGGGCACATCTCGTGCCCCCGAAGGAGCGGAGCACGGCATGATCTCAACATTGGGGAAATCCTTGCGGATTTCTCGGGGCGGCGCCCGGGCCCCACCCCTCTGGTGAGCGGAGCGCTCCAGGGGGCGGCGCCTGGCGTGCGCCGCCAGCATGGCGGGAGGGCAGCGCCGACCCAGCAAATCCGCGCGGGCCTCCGCCAACTAAGGATTGCAAAAAAGGATTGCAAAAAAGAACCCTAGAACGAAGGATTGCAATCCTTTGCAATCCTTCGTTTTTTTTGCAATCCTTTGCAATCCGCGCGGGCCTCCGCCAACTACAGTCAGAACGTACGTCAAGGACAGGCGGCAACGGACGCAAGGCCCTTGGAGGCCAAAGCCGGCACTTTCTGGGCACGGGCGACCGGTGAAAACGGCAAAGGGCGGGCCGCAGGGGCAAGGACACGGTCTCCTCCTCCTGCTCCTGCTCCTGCTCCTGCTCCTGCTCCTGCTCCTGCTCCTCCTCCACCTGCTCCTGCTCCTGCTCCTCCTCCTCCTCCTCTTCCTCCTCCCCACTGCTCCTCCTCCACCTGCTCCTGCTCCTCCTCCTCCTCCTCCTCCTCCTCTTCCTCCTCCCCAAGGGCACCCCCGTATCCTGGCACCGGCGCTACCTCAAGCGGAGGGCACACTGTCAGGGAATTGGCCCAAGTTTGCGGAAACAAGCAGGCGGCCTTTGTTTTGCGTGGTGGAGGGTTCGACTCCCTCGCATCACGATTGTTTCATACAGGTGTGGCACATGTTTGCCTTCCTGGGTCCGCGTAGCCAGCCCGCAGGATCAGGGTCGGCGCAGCGGGGCCCTCTGAATCAGGACCTGTGTCGTCTCCAGAGGCGAGGATTTCGATTCCTGGCAGCACCACCGGAGCGGCACACCGCCTCAAGGAAGGCGGCCGCGAGTGGGCCAGGCGACTTGCCCTTGTCCCGTTCCGTCGCACTTCTTTGCCTGAGTGCTCCCTTCGGGGATGTGACTTCTGTTGCCGCTCATGCACAGTTGCAATTACAGCTCTCCAGGGCACCCCGGAAGAAGGCGCGCGTCCTTACCAGGCGCGTTGACTGCATGGTATCTGCACGCCCATGGTCGTCAACCCCCCCTCGACGCCTGGCGACCCTCGGGATCACTCGGGCCTCCACACTCGGGCGGCCGCCCGGGACGATCCGAGCACCCCTCGGAAGGCTCTCGACGGGGCGCAGATGCTGGAAAGCATCCTGACGTCAGAAAGCCTCAACGAACCAACGAAAACCGAACCCCTCCCGTCACCCTTCGACGGCCCCAGATCGTTCCGGGGAACTTCCTGGAGCCACTCGCTCCACTCATGCGTCGGCGTTGCGTCGAACGTCCGTCGTCTTGGATCGCTTGCATCGAACTTGAATCGTATTAACTCGAGTCAATCTAGAATCGAACAGATCCGTTTGGTGGGTCTCCGGAAAGACGCCCAAACGAGCCTTTATAGAGGCCTCCTGGATGGGGTTGAAGTAGATGGTCGGAAGGTCGCGCCCCATCACCAATGCATCGCAATGCATCGGCGTGGAGAAGTTCTGGATCCACAACAAGCCGCATCGCCGATGCATCGGCGATGAGGAGCGATTCACCGACCTCACATACTCGGACCCCATCTGAGAGGCTACAGTCGGACCTAGGACAGAAAAACATCCTTAGAGAACATGTGACCCTCCGCCGGCCACAACACACTTTGGCGGCGCGGGCAAGGGGGTGGAGGGAGGGGGAGTGCTTCTTACAAGGAGGCTGCTTCTTAGAAGGCGCCGGCCTTACATCGGTAGATGAGGCCCGCGCCTTCTAAAAAGCAGGGGTGCTTCTAAGAAGCCCTCCCCCCTCCCCCCACCCCCCTCTGCGCGTGGCTGAACACCGACCATCCGAGGGCGCCCTTCCCAGGGCGCACAAGGACATGCAACAGACACGAAGAACGTTAGGGTACCCTCCCCGAGCCGAACTCGTATCTCGGTCCGAACGTGAGGAAAATGATCTGCCTGCGGCTTCTGCCCCGGGCCCGCCTGTTCAGCGCGGTCATCGCCTTCTCCTCATTTCGCGCCATGGTGCCGCACGGCCGGCCGCCCAGTCACCCGCTGGCGGGCTCCCACCGAGCGGTGACGCGCGGCTGGACGCGAACGGCGCGGGGGGATCAGGGGGCAGACGAGGTGGCCGAGGCGAAGAGGAGATTGGAAAGAAGGACGAGGACGATGATGCGGACGAGGAGAAAAAGGAGAGGAGACGGAGGAGGAGGAAGATGACCAGTTTAAACCCAAGACCAATCAACGATGTTGCAATAACCCCCCCGTCCAAGCTCCCTCTTCACAGGCCCCTTATAAGGATTCATTTCCACTGGGGGCCCCGTTGGAAGACAACATTGTGAACATCCCGAACTGTAGCGTTGCGCCATTCCTGGGGCTTCAACGCCACGAATCAACCCTACTGCTGCGTCCTGACGATCCTTGATCGCACAGGATCGCCATTCCCGAGACTTCAGCACTGCGAATCAACGTACATGTTGCGCCCTCACAGGCTTACCTAGCTCCAAAACCAAATTTCTAGAACGCTAGCCATGATAGAAATTCAAACAGTTGCACATGTTTCAAACGAGTGCGCGCGGCGCGAAGGCGAGAACCTCATTTGGAAAGGGAACCGCCCTCCATCCGTGAAGCCGTTGCACACTACTAGCGTGAGAACCAGAAACAGTGAGAATGTCGCAAACGAAACGCCCGGCCCGCCCCACGGACACGCCTCGGGGTGCGACAGGGATTCGTTTATATGAACAGGGAAGTGGTGCCGAGGACAAAACGAACGAGAAGGCGGAGGAGGTCGAGGAGGGCCAGGAGGTCGCAGACCAAAAGGGAAAGAGCACTCGGGGAGCAGAGGGAGTACGCGAATGACAGAGATAGATATGACGAGGATGAGGAAGAGGAGGGGGGCAGGGGAAGGAGGACGAGGGGCGAGGAAGAGGGGGGGAGCGATGGGGAAGGAGGCACAGCCTTACGCTGTCAAAAGGGGCGGCCCCCACTCGCCACGCCCGAGAGCCGGAAAATGGCGAAGCACCTAGGGGCGCCTCTCCGGCAGGACCCCTTCTGCTTCGGGGCCCGAAAGCCGTGTGTTGACGGACCGAGCGGTGACTTCGAAATCGCCAACGACCTCACCGCGCCGTCCGTCACCGCACGGTCTTGGGACCCTGGCGGCCCCAATCGCCCGAGACGTCCTCGGAAAACGACCCGAGTCCCAAGAACGTGCGGTGACCCGAAAATCCCCACGAACTCACCACGCGGTGCATCACCACACCGTTCGTTCGTGATAAGCGCTGAAAGTACCCTAATCCTTTAGGAGGGGACGTAAAATAGGAGGGCCACAAACATTAGCGATAAAGGGGGTATTTCCAGCAGATGTATCAGACCAAACCGCCCAGATTTATGAGTTATCATGTAAAAAAGGGGGCGTGAGTGAGACCAGTCTTCATTGGGATATTAGGCTTAGGGCTTCTTTTGTTCTCAGTGAGTTCGGGGGCCCCCGATCTGCCCCCTGCCCCCCACCACCCTCGGGGACGCACTGCCCCAGGTCATTGCAGACCCAGGTCAGTCGGGCTTTGCAAATCCAACAGGACCCTGCAAGATCCTGCGCCCAAGCCCGGGTCACTGCGCCCCTGGCCGTGCAACATCCTGCTAGCTCCGGCGCTCTGGCTGACTCCCGTTTGCATAGACCCCCGTCTCTGAGGAAACCAACGGGCACCGATACCGCTACTCCCCTGACCTCTTCCAGCGTGCGTTTGGACCAGTACTCCGGGGCGAATCCAGGGGTGGCGACGAGAGCCTCCCAGGAGGCCCGAGAGGGGGAAAACGGGCGAAGTGTAGCGGCATGGGTAATTCTTCTTCTCCTCCGACAGTTGCCCCGGATCCGACGAACGATGGAGACCAGCCCCCAGGGGCCCCGGAAACGCGAGCGGAACGACATGGCAGGCACAAAGACATGCTACTACTACGTGTCCGAGTCTCAATCGGGTCGGGCGACAGGGGGGGATAGCAAAGGGGGGGTGAGAATGAGCTCACGTAGCTGATTTTCCCGGCGCCTCCCGGCGCCGGAGGCGGCCATGTATCGAGGAATGGGCCCCTCGGCGAGGTCAAAACCAGCTGCATGCAGCAGATTTCGTAACCCCCCCTTTCCCAATCCCCCCCCTTTCGCCCGGCCCGACTCAAGCTCTCGAGGCCCCCCCCGATGGTCCGCTACCGAAAATTTCCGGTAGCGCTCCGCAGAGATCGGTCGCTACCGAAATACCGAAATGTAGCGCCCAATACCGGTATCAGAGCGTTCTGAAATCCGCTTTCTCAACGCCCTCGAACGAAGATCCGGCCGCTACCGAAATTCGGGGTGCGTCGAAGTCGCTACCGAAAATTTCCGGTACCAGACCATCTGGGAAGCTCTCGAGGCCCCTGGCAGCCCCGCGCCGCTCCACGCCCCGCCGACGGCGGGGCGGCCCCCGGCCGGCCGCCGCCGCGGCGCGCCGGCCCGCCGCGCGCGCCGGCCCGCCGCGCGCCTCGAGGCGCCGCGGCGAGGCCCCGGCCCGAGCCGGGGGAGGCTGCGGGAGGGGCGCGCGATGACTCGTCCGCCGCCTCCTCCTCCTCCTCCTCCCCCTCCTCCTCCTCCTCCTCCTCGTCCTCCTCCTCCTCCTCGGCGTCCTCCTCCTCCTCCTCCTCCCCCCTCGGCGTCCTCCTTCTTCTCCTCCTGCCTCCTGCCTCCACGTGCTCGACCTCTTCCTCCCGATCCTCCTCTTCCACCTGCCCCTCCTCCTCCCTCCCCCTCCTGCGTCCTGCTGTTTCCCCTGCTCTAGGGGGCAAACAAACCTACCTCGCTTTTGACCACCCTCGCTTCCAAGAGATACCAAGCGATGCCAAACTACGGCCTGTACTGGTCAGGCCGCTTGACGAGGAGGCGCGTGGTATGCCTTGGTTTTTCCTGGAAGCGAAAGCGGGGTAATTAGGTAATTCACGCTCTCCTGCTCCTCCGACTCCCATTATTCTCGTCCTCCTACGGCTCATTTCCCCCCCCCTCCCCGCGTCCACCCCCTGCCTCTGCTCCCCCTCCTCCTCCTCCTCCTCCTCCGCGCATCCTCCTCCTGCGACTCCACCGCGTCTTCGGCATCCTCCTTCTCCTCCCGTTCCTCCTCCCCGTCTTCCTCCTCGTCGTCCTCGTCGTCTTTGTCGTCTTCAGGGTCGGCGGCAATGGCCGTAAGGCGTTCCCAATCTGTACACACACGGGCAGCCCCCAGAGGATTGTTCCTGGGCTTCAGGGGAGGGCGGAGGTGTACAAATCAGCAACGAGAGCCAACGATGTTTAGACACCGCCGCCCCTCCTGCAGGCACAGGCAGACTTCGTCGGCGGGCGGGTGTCCGTGTAAAGATTTTCGTTGCATAACTTGGGTCGTGAGTGTTGTTGTGAGCCTTGGGTCGGGGATGGACCGAAGACCCTTTAGCGGAACGACCTTTAGTGGAAATTGCCCGGCGCACCGCATTCCGATTGCAACCCAGCGGGGTAGCTCATCGACGTCAACAAACAAGCGAATGTATCTGGCGAGAAGACGTCGATTAGCGAAACCGACTGCGGACTGCACTGGCACACTCGCCTGCCAATGCCGAGTAAACCAATGTATATGTCCTCCATTGTCTTGCCTGGGTGGGCATGCTCTCAGTTCTCGACTGAGTGGCGCTGGGCTGGTGGGTGGGCGTCTTGTTACTCAATCGCCATCGCTCGGACGTCCATTTCCTATGCATGTTGCGGGTTCGGGCGTCTTATCTTCGGCGGCGAACGACGGTGGGAAATGACAAGGAGAAGGCCTTCTCAGAAGGCGGCTGGACTTCTCAGAAGCCATCGCGCCTTCTGAGAAGTTGTCTGTGCCTTCGGGGAAGGCCTCGAGCACTTGTCACAAGGCCAGGGGACTTCTGGGCCTTCTGAGACGTAGCCTCCTTTTCACTTCCCCCCCCCGGGCTTGCCGCCGATATTGTTTGCGGGCAATAAGTCTATCCACATCCAGTGCGTCTTGGATTCTTGCGCCCTCTTCCCCAGAAACCGTAGACGCACTGGATATGGAGAAACATCTGGCCCCAAGAGGCTTGATTTTATCCATATCCAGTGCGCCTCGGCGTTGCGGCACCTCTCCCCAAAAAGTCCACGACGCTCTGGATATGGATATAAGTACTGCCCGCATTTCTGTCACGAGGTGACCCAAAATGCTCCCCGAGGGTCCCCGCCGAGAGACGCGTGCACGCGCCGGAGCATGCCGAGATGGGCCTCCGAGCTCCTCCTCGAGGCCGTGCCGCACGCCGGGGCGCAGGGCAGGCCACGGTGCTCTGCTGCACCTGCTCTGCTCTGCTCGTCTGCGGGGGCGTTCTGCGAATGCCTGAACGGTGTTTTCCGTTTTCCTTTTGTTTTCGTTTTCCCTCGTTTTGTTTTCATTCCGCCTTTCACGCAAAACGAGATCGCAGCGAAAACGGCCCACGAAGTCGCCCAAACACCGTTTAGGCCCATCCCCGCCATCGACTGGCCTGGTGGAAACGGGTCCTGAGGGAAACGGGTCCTGGACCCTGGGGCCTGCTCCCAGGACGAGCTCTTCGTCCTGAGCCGATCTCTCGCCCGTGGAGGGCTCCGAGGGCCCGAGGACGGCGAAAAACCGCGGGACCCGTGTCCCTCGGTTGGCGGCGCGCAGAGGGGAGGTAGGGCGAGGGGGGAAGGCTTCTTAGAAGCATCCCTGCTTCTCAGAAGGTGTGGGCCGTAAGTATACTCCAGATGTAAGGCCGCCGCCTTTTGAGAACCAGCCTCCTTCTAAGAAGCCTCCCCCATCCCCCCCCCTTCCTCCCTGGCGCGCGCCGCGAAGTCTAGGGAGCCCACAAAGGACGTACGCGCCCGGCTATGTACATGAACACGGCCCCTCGATCCGCGAGACCGGCCGCGTTATACGAACATTTGCGCAATGCGTACTCTCGAAACCAGCGTGGATTCATGTACATGTACGTCCTTCTTTCGTTCCTGAAAGTCAGGACCCGCTTCCCCCCATGGCGACTCGAGCGTCAGGGATGCCTGGTCGGGGGCCCCGCGCGCGCCGCCAAGCGGGGGCGCAGCACGTGCTCAAGGCGGCGGTGTACGCGATGCGCGCCAGCCGCCGGTGGCCCTCCGCGAACCTGCCGCTGGGATCGGCGCCGCCTTCCGCGGGCTCGGCGAGGCCCTCGGGGCTGCAGCCGTGGCGGAAGTTCGGGTCCTGGCGGACGGAGGAGGCAGAGGAGGTGGCGAGGAGTGGCCACGGGGTGCAGAGTCCCAGCGCGGAGGAAAGAAGGGACCACGATCCCAACCCACTGCAGTTCTGGCCACCCCAGGGGTCCCCTGTGTGGCACGGATGGCGACCACGGGAGGTACTACGAGCAAGACTCTGTTGTCGAGGAGGCAGAGAAGGCCGGCGGCGAGCGAGGGGGGGGGAAGGTGAGCAGGAGAAGACCTTCTCAGAAGGCGGCCGGACTTCTCAGAAGGCCTCGGGCCTGCTGAGAGGTGTTCTGGGCCTTCGGGGAAGGCCTCGACCACTCGTCACGAGGCCTCGGCACTTCCGAGCCTTCTGAGGAGGCCTTCTCCTGTTCACTTTCCCCCCGGGCTCTCGGCCGAGAAGGGTCACAAGCGGCGAACATGTCCGCATCCGCGCCCTCGCGGTCTGGACTCCAGCGTGCGATCCCAAGGATACTCCAGATGTCGTAATAAAAGGGAGGGGGTCTGGACCCTCCAAGACAAGCCATTTCAGACCTCCCCCGTGGGGGAACCCTCCAAAACATCCTCCCCAGACCCCCCCAGGCCCTCCAAGATAGCCTGGAAGAGACCCCCCCGAAATGAGACCCCCCTCCTTTTATTACGAAATCTGGAGTACGCGGTCGCACGGACACGCTCCGCGCGGGGCATCCGCGAACATGCGCACCTTCTGCGCGGGGTCGCGGCCCAAAGGCCCGGCCCGCGAGGCCGCAGGTAGGGGCAGGTTTTTCGCCCGCGGATGGAGGTGGGAGGACGGAGGGGGTTAGGACTCAACTTCTGGGAGGTCTTCGTAAGAAGAGTTTAGGGCGATTGAGCCCGATCACGGGGCAGTAGAACTGGATTAGCCCAAATAAAACCAAGCATCCAATCGGTTGAGCCGATTAGGCGGGATTAAATGGGTTATGAAGGCTTAGGCTGGTTTTCGACCACGGATCTGCAAGCGCCGACGTTCACTTCAACCTCCCAGGAGTTGCATCTCGAGGGGGGTGGGGAGGAGGAGGACGACGAAGAGGAAGAGGATGCAACCTCTGTGAGACCTCGGAAACTTGCGGCCGCGATGGAGCCAGCACAAGCCACTACCAGCCATGCTGCCCACAGTGGCTGCGCGTCGCAAGGACGCAAGGCAACGGTGCAAGACCATGGGGGACCTCAGTCACAACAAGGCGTGCCACCAAAATTGTTGAAGGATGGGCCTCTAAGGCGAAAAAAGACGGGCACCCTTGAAACTATGCCCTCGTGCTCATCAACAGGCGGCGACTGTGCTCCAGTCCCCCGCTCCTGCTCCTCCTACTCCTCCTGCTCCGCTTCTTCATCCTCGTCCTGCTGCTCAACATCTTCGTCGTCCTCGTCGTCGCCGTCTTCAGGGTCGGCGGCACCGGCCATGCTGCCTTCGCAGTATGCCCTCGTCCTCACCAACAGGCAGCGACTGTGCTCCTCGCTGCTCGGTCCTCGCGCCTCCTCCCGGTGGGTGCGCGCCCGTCCTCCTTCCGCAGCTGCGAGAACAAGAGAAGGCCCTTGTCCCAAGTCCTGTGCTCGGGCGCGCCGAAGAGGGGGCCAGAACGAGGGGAAGCACGTGCGTGGACGAAGGGGGGGCGGGGCACGTATTCAAAGAAGAACGCGGAGCCATGAAACCGAAGAGATCTACACCCTGCGAAATGCTTAAGAAATCATGGGTTACGAAATTCATAGTCTAGGAACTTGAATAAAAACCCAGAATGTCGATTCAAATCTTAGGATTTGCATTGAAACATTAAGAAAAATCGAGGCTCTGGCCGAAAACTTAGGTTTTCTTAAGCATCGCCTAGGGTGTACACCCCCCCGGTCATAACTCGGGCCTCTGGCGGCCGCTCTCCAGGCGAGCCGGGCACCCCAGGAAAAAAATCTCGACGAGGCGCAACTGCCAGAACGCCTTCCGGAACCAAGCCGCTCCTCTTGGCCTTGTCAAGTCTTCGTGGCTCGTCTTCTCTAGCTCTCTCTCCGCCCGTCCTCCTCTCCCAACCTCGGGGGCGACGATGGGGGGGAATAGCCCAGGGGAGAGAAATACGGCAGGTTCGTGCCGTGCCGACCCCAGCGTTGGTTTTTGACACCGCAGGGATCGTTCAACCTTGAACGATCGGCCGTCTCCGCAACGTCCGATCGTTCAACATCGACCGATTCTGGGTCGCCGGCGGCGTTCAACCTTGAACGCCCGCGCTGGGGTCGCCGCTGGTCTACACGACGCAAACCTACCATACATGCCTTCGGCGATGGCTCCAGGGCGAATGCGTGTAATGCCTGCTCCTGGGCCATCCGCCCCTATCGTCGCCTCCGGCAACCGTTCGGCCTGTTCCGCCCGCGGCCGTCCGACGCCGGTGCATCGATTACCGCGCTGACGCTGCGCACGGCCCTGCCGAGCAAGCAGAGGAGAAGAATGGGGGCCAGGGAGCCACAAAGAAATCGGCACAAACTCCAGGACCACCAATCTGTCTGCACGTCTGCCAGGACTTCCTCCTCCCCTCACTTCCTGCACCGTCACTGGCGTCAGCGGTGATGTGTCTGTGTGGATTTGTTCGCCTCTTGGGAGGGAGGAGGAGGGGACGAGAGGAGGGACGAGAGGAGGAGACGAGGGAGGGAGGAGGAGGAGGAGGAGGAGGGACGAGAGGAGGGGAGGGAGGAGGAGGGACGAGGGAGGGGGTCGGTGCAACGCTGCACTGGGCGACGAGCCGTGCTCAGTCCCCGTGGGCGAGGGGCTCGGCGGGGCGGCGCGGGGCGGACCGCCTCCGCCACCCGCCCCGCCGAGCAGTGGGGCCCCCGGGGACCACGCCGAGAGGGGATGCGGGGAGGGAGAGTCCACCGGACTGTGGAGGTGTAGGCGGGCCCCTCCGGGCTTTCGCCACGGCACGGTAACGGGGGCTATGCCGACCCCCACGAAGGATTGCAAAAAACCAGGATTGCAAAAAAAACCAAGGATTGCAAAAAAAGGATTGCAAAAAAACCCAAGGTTTTTTTGCAATCCTTCGACCAAGGGTTTTTTTGCAATCCTTTTTTGCAATCCTTCGGTTTTTTTGCAATTCTTCGAGGCTTCGTGGGGTTTTCGATCGGGCCTGACATGTTGGGCCCAACCCTGGGGTATCTACGAGTTGGGGGGGGGCGGGGCGTCCATCCTCGATGAGGGTGAAGTCCGCGTTGCCCCCTGCCCGAACGCATCCCAAGGTGTTCGCAGCCGCCCTCTGCCCCGTCTCTCTCGCTTGCGGCTGGACAAGTCGTGCACTCTGCCCCAGCTAGAGGAAAAAGAACTATGCACATGCACCGATTCTGGCCAGGCCCATCCTGAGCCCAGGGTCGGTGCATACGCCCTCCTGCCTTGGCCAGGAAGGCACATGCACCGATCCTGGGTCAAGGCTGGGCCTTGCCAGGATCGGTGCATGTGCATAGTTCTCTTCGCCCGACCAGCTGCTGGAGCGCGCGAGCGGACTGCCTCCGCCGCGCCGCGACGAAGGCAGTGTATCCCAGGCTCCCCCCCCCTGTTCTGAGCGGCCAAACTTGGCGGGCGGAGCTCGGGGATTGGGTCGTGTAGCTCCCATCGTACTCACGGACCACACCCAAGCAAAACTTTCGAGCACCAAGAACAATATCGAAGCAATGTCGAACGAGTATCGCCTCGCAGGGCCCGACACGCGAACACCCTGCAGTTTCGGTGCTTCCTAGGTGCCCGACATTCTTTTTGGCGATCAAGGTTAAACCAGGCTGGAACATCATAAGGATTGGGGGAGAAAAACCGCCTGCGAGCTGAGCAGCGAGACAGGGAGGGGTGGGGCGGCAGTGGCATGGGGGAGGGAGGGAGGCGCGGGAGGACCGTTGGTTGGAATCTTTCCGAGCAGATCGTCCGCTTCGCGTAAGACAGGGCTGGAGCTGCACAGTGGTTTTGCTGCTGTTTTGCGTTCGTTTTCACTTGTTCTGTCTTAGATCTGCCTTTGCTGCGGAACAACATCAACACGAAATTAATCCGCGAAGACGCCAACACAACGTTTAGCTCGAGCACTCACGTAAGACTCCCGTTAGGGAGACTCGGGTTGGCCCGACGGGGCCATCGTGAAAATGGCGCGACCCAATCTAAAATTTGACGCGGGATCCCGCTGCAGACATCCCACGAGCACTGGGCCGTCAAATTCAGGACGGGCCCGTCAAAAAAACGAAGGCGAACCCGAGATCGGGCGTACTCGAGTCTTACGTCTCGATGATCCTCTGCAGAGCCTCGACCTTGCAGAATGGGGCACGGCTTCGCGAGATGCTGAACCTTCCCTCTGGTGTGTAATTATGCATGGCTCAGCTCAGCTGGCAAAAACATATACAAGCAAGTTGCCGCTGACATTGATGGAGGATGGGGGGAGGGGAGGAGGAGGAGGAGGAGGAGAAGGAGGAGGTGGAGGAGGAGAAATGCGGAAGGGACGGAGCAAGGCCCCGCCCTCGCTCGGACGTCGATTCCCCGTGCATTTGTCATTTCTCGATGTCGTAAGTGTTTCCGCCCGCTGATTACAAGCAAAACGATGCTCCTCGATGGTCCTCGCCGAGGAGAACTTGTACACTTCCGAGCGATGCCGAGGGGGTGGAGGGTCGATCCTGGTCCACCTGTCCTCGATATGCGCCCGCGCGAGCGTGAATACGGTGTCCTGCGGGCGCGGGCTCGTCTGCGGCCCACCCTCATATGCCCGTCGCCCTCTCCCTCCTGCCCGCCCTCGCCGTCCTGGCCTGGGCTGGACCGACTCGAGAGATCGGGTCCCCGCCCTCGTCGTCGTCGTCGTCGCCGCGCTCTGCCTCCGACGGCTCACTAAGACGGAACCAGGACGAGGATAAATTCGGGTGAAGGTACAGTGGAATCTCTGGGATCCGACAGCTCTGGAGGATGTACCGGGCGTCGCGGCCTTCTCGGAGCGCTCTGGAACGCTTCGAGAGCGTCCCGTATACGCTCTGGAGCGGACTTGTCCTCGCCTCCGCCCCGCCGGACTCCCCCACCACCTCCGCCCCAGAGGAGCACGCGACGGTGTGAGCACAAGAAGCGCCAGACGCCCGCGCGGAGGTCCTGCCTCGGCGCTGGACCCCCCTGGCGCCGCCCCCGAGGGGGTGCCGCGGTCGAAACAGAAGGAACGGCTCCTCCTCCTCCTCCTCCTCCTCCATCCTCCTCCTCCTCCTCCTCCCCCCTCCTCCTCCTCCTCCTCCTCCTCCTCCTCCTCCTCCTCCTCCTCCTCCTCCTCCTCCTCCTCCTCCTCCTCCATGCAAACATTAAAAACCACCGCGAGGGCCGCGCGGGGGCCGTGGCTCGGCGCTGGGCCTGCCCACCTGGAGCGCGCGGCGCGCCACCCAGCGCGACGCTCGCGGTGCTGCCAGGGGGGGGCCACGGCCGATCCAAGACATCCGCGCGGAGGTCCGAAAAAACAGAGCTGCAAGCCTATAGTCTTTTCGTGATTCGGCACCTCCTCGCCCGACCCCCTCCCCTGGGCCACGCTCTCCTCCTGCCCCTCGTCCACCTTGCCCCCCTCGTCCTGGACGACCTCCTCGCCCTAGTCCTCCTTCTCCGCCTCGTCGTCGTTGAGACACAACAAACAGCAAACAGCAGTGTCCTCATTCCGCCCTGGTTGGGAAAAGCCCTGGGTGCAACTCCTGGGAGGATTTCGAGGGGACGATTGGCGACTATCAGGCCCGATTGGGAGGCCACTTCGGCGATGCAAGACGGACTGAGCTGGAGTTTGACCAAGGATATGCAAGACAGTGGCACGACAGGAGGAGGGCGCCACGTAGGGGCTACACACTGGGAGGCACGCGCGGTAATGATTTTTGCACTGGGCGAGACATCGTGGAGGAACAAGGAGAGGGAAGAGGAGGAGGAGGAGGAGGAGGAGGAGGAGGAGGAGGAGGAGGAGATTGAGAGAAGAGGAAGGTGAGAGGAAGAGGAGGAGAAGGGTCGAGGGAGAAGGGCTGGAGGAAACCATCGCGGCGCGACAGAGCTGGCGGGGCAGCTCCCGTCGTGGAGCGGTTTCCATCTCAGATCACCGCGGCGGACGTGTGGGCTCTCGCCCTCCTCACCACCTCCTCGGTCGTCTCGGGTCGGGCGAAAGGGGGGGATAGCAAAGGGGGGGTTTGAGAATCAGCTCACGTAGCTGATTTTCCCCGCCTCCCGGCGCCGGAGCGGCTATGTATCGAGGAATGGGCCCCTCGGTGAGGCCGAAACCAGCTGCATGCAGCAAATTTCGTACCCCCCCCTTTCCCAATCCCCCCCTTTCGCCCGACCCGATCGTCTGTTGACCCCCGAGCCCAGGCCCCCTCGCGTCGCGAAAAAAAACATGCCCGACAGCATTCGGCACTTTTCTGCCCCCGGGGCCCAAACGCCCCTGGCAAACGCCTGCCGGCGAAACCCTCCGGCCAAACCCTCGGTTAAGCTAGGACGACGAGGACGGCTGAAAGAAGGACGGGAATGGGAAGAGGAGGACCAAGAGGAGGCGGATGAGGAAGCGAGGGAGGAACACACAGACACCATGACTCATTACTGTTTTGTGGTATGGCCTCCTCCATCTCGAGACCGGTGATTCATCCCGAGCGAGTGTTTGATGGTCCTGGGGCCTGGAGAGGGCCTCCAGATCCCAGAACTTGTGAACACACAAACTTGCCGTCTCGATGCCATTGTGGCGGAAAGTTCACGCGCCCCCCCGCCTGGGATCGAAGCCCAACCACTTCCTGAACTGCGTTCAAGCGTGTCGGGGCGGATCCTGGCCCACCCCAAACGTCCCAACCTCACTTGAACGAAGGATTGCAACAAAAAACGAAGGATTGCAAAAAAACGAAGGATTGCAAAAAAACGAAGGTTTTTTTTGCAATCCTTCTTGCAATCCTTCGTTTTTTTTTTTTGCAATCCTTCGTTTTTTTTGCAATCCTTCGTTTTTTTGCAATCCGGCGCTGCCGTCTTGCTCGATGCGTGGGCCCCGAGACCTCTCGCACCCGTCCTCCCGAGGACCGACCTCTCCTCCCGAGCAACTGCTGGACCCGCCGTCGCTCGGACGTCCCTTCCCCGTGCACTTGCACGAAGGATTGCAAAAAAAACCCAAGGATTGCAAAAAACACCCAAGGATTGCAAAAAACCCAATGATTGCAAAAAACCCAAGGGTTATTTGCAATCCTTCGTGCCATGCGTGCACTTTTTCGCTAGCTGCCCCTAAAGGCTCTTCGATGGTCCTCGAGAAACATGCACACGTCCGAGCGCTGCCAAGCTAGAGAAAAAAAAAAAACTATGCACATACACCGATTCTGGCCAGGCCCATCCTGAGCCCAGGATCGGTGCATACGCCCTCCTACCTTGGCCAGGAAGGCATATGCACCGATCCTGGGTCAAAAATGGGCCTTGCCAGGATCGGTGCATGTGCATAGTTCTCTTCGACCGATCCTCGAGAAACATGCGCACGTCCGAGCGCTGCCAAGCTGACGGTCCCGGAGCCCGAAAACAGGCCTCCAGCAGCTGGGCGCGGCACCACACCTGCCGCCCCGACTCTCCCGAGGCGCTGGACGCCCAGGACCCCACCACCGCCCGTCCAGGCTCCCCTCAGCTTCGGCGAGGGGGGAACACTTGAGGGGCAACGATAGGGGGGGACTGGCATAGGGGGGGATGCACCGACCTGGAATCGGCAAGACATGGCCGATAGATCGGCGATAGGCTTCCGATAATGAATCCGCACCTTCCTGGGCAGGTTGGGGCTATCGGGCCCTTATCGGCGATCAATGGGCGATTTGGGGTCGATGCATCCCCCCGTATGCCTGTCCCCCCTATCGTTGCCCCCGAAGACTAAGGGGGGAAACATCGACCCGGAAAATACATCGCCGTCGACGATCGGCCCCCGGCAACCAACCCGCACGCTCCTGGGCTGGCTGGGCCGTCGGCCCCCCAAGCGGCGCTCCGAGGGCGATCCGGGGGCCGATGCTCCCCCCCCCTAGGCAGGAGGTGTCAGCCGAGTAAGTGACGGCAACGGACAGCAGCAGCTTGGGCATGGCTTAATGGAGGGGTCACAAATGGGGGGGTCAGAAAAGGTCCTCTTTCGTGCCCCTTTCGGGCCCCTCCAGCGCCCCATGGGGCTCGTTTAGGTACCGTTTGGGTACCTTTTCGGACCACCCTCGCCACCCCCCCATGTATGACTCCCCCATTACGCAACGCCCAAGCAGCGGCGGCGGCAGCAGGCCGGGCGGTGCGCTGGAGGAACAAACGAAGCTGCACAACCATACACGTTCGGAGGTCCGCGAGGATTTCTTGGATCGGTTCCTGCCTGGCGCGTTGCGCGCTTCAAGCGGGTGGGCCCGGCGCCGATCCTAGGAACCCGCTCGGACCTATCTCATGTTTAGATATTCGTAATTTGTATTTACGCGTGTTGCCGTGTGCCAGCTAACACGCACAAACGTTCATCGGCGTGACTAGGCACGCGTAAACTTATGCCGTGACCATAACTTTAATAAAACAAAAAAAGCGGGATGTCTATGCTTGTGCCGTGTGTTCTTCTTCGAGCGCGGGCGGGGCACCACGCTCTGCATGGAGTACAGCTGGAGTCCGCGCTGCCGCCTCGGATGCACACGCGGGGGCGCGGATCGGCAGCCTTCGGTGGGGGCGGGGCTATATCAAGATCCAGCGCCTGGGGGGGCTGCTGAGGCACTCGCGTGCGATCCCTGACTACCCCTGCTGGTCAGACTTCTGAAGAACTGGCAGGGTTTCAAGACTTGAAGGATGTCTGCAACCAAATGATCCCCCAGCGAGCATAGCCGTCAGTCCGAGCCGTGCATGGAGATTTCGCAAGTGGTCGCAGACGCATGTCCTGGCACCCCAAGGGGCGGTTGATATGGTTATACTTGGACTCCCCCAGGGCCCGAATATGTCCACATCCAACCGCCTGCTGAGGCCCCAAACGACCGATCTCCCAGGCGGTGGTCATCCGTCGGTCGGATGAAATGGGTACAATCATCAGACAAAAAAACGCTGAAACCAACTTGGGCTTCCGCCAACCCCCTGAGGAAATATAGCGGAAAACCACTCGACTCTTGACGTGGGAAGGCGCCTAGAGTAGACTGGGACCTGGGAATCCCAGAACACTTACTTTCAACGACCAGCGTGTGTGGATCAGGCCCGGCCTCGAACTTCGCACTTCCGCGGGGGCCCGCGGCGGAGGAGCGGCAGATCGTCGGCGAGGGTTCTGGGCCTCTTGAAGCAGGTCGTCGGCGAGAGAGTAAGGGAGAGAGAGAGAGAGAAAAAGAGAGAGAGAATATATAGACCAGCGGAGCGGAGAGGGGGGAGGCTGGGGAGCCGCGGTACGGCTCAGCCTTGGGCCTCTAGCGTTGGAGGAGCAGTACAGTCAACCCATGTACTAAGAACGCGCGATGAGGATGCAGGGGCCTTGGACGGCCATGCCAACACTCTGCGTGCGATGCGCGGCCAGCGAAAGCGGCAAAGGATGGGCCGAAGGGAAAGGATACAAGGGTAACCTTGGAAAGTCGCTCATCTTCACTGCGGGCTGAGTGAAGGAGGCGAAAGATGATGGGGAAACTCTACTTACTGCGGGGGCGGATTAATTCTGGAATCGAGGGCGGGACAAGGGGATCGCAGGGACGATGTGGCTATGGACCCACCCATTGTTCTGGAGCCCTACGGCGGAGAGCGGGACGAGCAGAAGTAGAAAGATGGCGGGGCGTTCAACTCCAGACGGGCCACAGGGCTTAGCGTTTGCTCTGTTGCAGCCTGACGTGGAGAAGGTGCATCGCCAACTGTGCAGCACGAGAAGGAGCATGCCTGGATGAGGGCCGACCGCAACGGTGAACGTCCAGAGGGAGGGCACGATAACGCAAGAGGAGCCATCTTGCCCAGGGAGGCCTCATCTGCCAGCTCGTCGAGAAGAGCAAGGCGGGCCCTGGAGCACACGAGCTCCGAAACGATCGCCACTCGACGAGGAACGCAATGCCGACATGTCACAGGCAAACTCATGACCGCGAGTCGTCCTTTGGCGAGGACCCCCCGTGGCCGAAGACTGTCAAAACCCCTCCGTGGTGATTCCTCGCGACGCGACAATGTCGGGGTGCGACGTGGGAGAGGAGGAGGAGGAGGAGGAGGAGGAGGAGGAGGAGGAGGAGGAGGAGGAGGAGGAGGAGGAGGAGGAGGAGGAGAGGGAAAAGAAGGAGGAGGAGGTGGAGGAGGAGGAGGCAGAAGGGCAGAGGAGCAGGAAGAAGAGGAGGAGGAGGCAGACGGGGAGAGGACAGAGGGCGCCCGGAGACGTGTCCGCAGTGGGAGAGCTACGCGCCCGCTGAACAGAACCTGGAGGGTGCACCATCAGGGGGGGTTTTGCTCAGCCACGGGGAGGGGCGCCATCCCCCCACGCTGACGACAGGTGCACCCACCAAGAAATCATAGACCCGAACCCCTAGCACGAGATGCTGCTGCAGGCGGGTGACTTTCTGCCCGTAGGGAACCACGCTGAGCCGACGCGACGTCCACACCGACACGCTGAGCAGAAATCGCCCGACCGATGGCAACATGAATTCAAGGATTCTAGGCAAGCCCACCCCTGAATCTCGAGAGGACCTCGGACCCAGTTCGGGTTGGATGGGTGGGGGGGCACATCACTTCGCCAATTTGATGGCTTTCTCATGGCTCACCCCCAAAAACACTTTACGAACAATCGTGAAACACGAAGAACCTCTTCAGGCCCAGCGGGGCCCTTGGAGACTGGAGCGAGCTTGGAAACAGCGACTGCGACGAGCTGGTGACCGAGGCTCCTCTCCGTCAGAGGCTTCAGAAAGGCGGGAGTCCCTAGCCCGTTCAAGGACAGGTTGCCTTCGGACGCAACTGCCTTGAAGCAGGTTGTCTTCGGACACCCCAGGTTGCCTTCGGCGCTGCCACCCAAGCTCCCCGAACCCCAGTCGTGCCAGCGAAGCCCCGCCCCGCCCGAGGGGCCCACGAGTCGTCCAGAAGCCGCAGCGCATGCCGCCAGCGCCGGGGCGTCTTCCTGGGCGCGCGGCCGTCGGCCGCGCGCGTCAGCGTCGGCGGCCCGACGTCTCGAGGCGTGCCTTCCTCGTCCTCCTCCTCCTCGTCGTCCTCCTCCTCCTCCTCCTCCTCGTCGTTCTCCTCGTCCTCCTCGTCCTCCTCGTCCTCCTCGTCCTCCTCGTCCTCGTCCTCGTCCTCCTCCTCCTCCTCCTCCTCCTCCGCCTCCAACTTCTCCCCCTCCGCCTCCCCGAGACGTGCCCTCCATTATCCGACTCCTCCTCCTCCTCCTCCTCCTCCTCCTCCTCCTCCTCCTGCTCCCTCCAACCTGATTCCTCCTCCCTCTTCCTCCAGGTGGCTCGCAGGGCGTCCCCGTGTCTGGTGGCCGTGTGGCCGCGCACGAGGCGTCACACTGCGCCGATGAGGCCCTACGCGGATGCAGACGGGACCTCGCCCGCTTGGTGCTGCCAACTGCGCAGGCTTCGTTGTTGTCGTGAGCCTGTGGGGGGGGGCCGAGCGGAGCGCTGTCCTCGTGCCCGCGCCGAGCAGAGTAGGGTCGAAGCCACGGTGTTGGATGTATCGAAGAAGGTTTACCCGACACGTACAGTCGAGGCGTTGACCCAAGGAACCCTCAATAAGGAACGACGTTCCTTTTCGTTCATAAGTTAACCTTCGACTTCCCATCGAACACATAAGAAACACCTTAGGCAAGGTGCGGAACGATGGAGGAACACAGAGCCCCTCCCCAACGAGAAGGGCTCGTTCTTCAGCGCCCCGACTGTACCCAACCCTTTCCAAGCGCGAGGCGATAATCAACAGGAGCGCCCCATACACAAGAACACATTCGGAAATCTGCACCATTCCTGAACGCTTCGCCGACCAGTGTCGGACCACATCCAGCGCCGCGCACGCACGCACTCTCACAACTCAGACCGCAATCAACACGACATCCCAACACAGGAGGGTCGGAAATCCACAAATCCACCGAACCCGTGCTTGCTGGGCGTAGAAAGGCGTGTGAAACATGTGGACCAGCCGGACCTTCGTAAATAATCCAACAAACGATTGAACGAATCTCCCCCTCGCGACACGCAAACAAATGTCCCAAACCGACCCTTCTAATTCCGCTTCCACATACGACAAACCAGATTCGCCCCTCTAATAATATGCACGCAACAGCACGCAACCAGATTTCCCGAGCTGGACGTTGACATATCACTACAAAGAACAACGACAACACAAATCCCCCTCCGAGAAGATCCACGCAGCACTTCGAAAACGGATTCCCCAGGCTGGATCGAAGAAAATCACTACAACAACCCAACATATCAACGCAGCGCCAAGCTACCAGATCCCCCCAGCCAGACCTGAAAACATCGTTACGTTTTAGTCGCAGCGACGAGAAAAATCCGAACCGAGTGCGGGGGAAGGCGTGGAGCAAACGTGGCCGAATATCACTGCAACAACGGACGAAACAAATCGGACCTAGCGAAATATCCACTCTACACTACGCAAACCCCATCCCCCCGGCCAGACCTGCTAATACTGATACAACAACAGACACAACGAATTTCCACGAAGAGCTGCGCAACAAATCCCCCTGAAATATCGACGAAGTGCCGCGCAAACAGATGACCCCAGCCGAACCTTCAACTATCGCTTGGACAAGATGACGCTCTGAATGCCCTCTTCCAAGATATACACGCAGCGCCGCGTAGACAGATTCCCCCTGGAAACAGCAAAACGAATCCCCCTCGAGAGTATCCACGCAACGCCTCGCAAATTCCTCCAGCTGGACCTGCACAACTATTGCAAAAAACGATAGCGCACGCACACACACCTTGCTACAATACCCGCGCAACACCTCGCAAACCGATCCCACAAGCCGAACTCCAGAGGATCACTAGAACTAGCGACAAAACGAGTCCCCCCGTTCCAAAAATCCGCGCAGCAACGCGCAAACATATTTCCCCAGCCAGAGAAACATCATATACCATTGCAACTGACAGCAACACAACATGCCCATCGCAATACATCCACACCGCGTTACGCAAACCGATTCCTCCAGAAAGACCTCAGTAACATGACTACAACCAAGACCGCCACCGACAGGACAGGCAGGGCCCCCCCAAGATGCAGAGCGAGGGCTCTCGTCCTCGCACTCTGTAGGAGAGGCTGCCCAAATTTCGCTCGCCGCCAGCGTTTTTTGAGGAACCAACATCTGCATAACCATAACCTTTCGAAGGCCGCGCGGATGTCTTGGATCGGCGCTGGATCCCCCCCCTGGCGCGCGGAGCGCGCCAGGGGCTGCGCCAGAGGCTGCGCCCGAGGCACCGCGAGGGCGCCCAGCGCCGATGCAAGAAATCCGCGCGAAGCTTCGCAAGTGTCTGTCGTGCAGCTTCTTCTTCTCCGACTGCGCGCCGCTTACTGGAGGGGCGACAGATGGGGGGGGAAGGTCCACCTTTCAGGCATCAGAGGACCCCTTCTGGGGGCCCTGAAGGGCCCCTCTAAGGGCCCTAAAGGGCCCCTTCTCTGAAACCCTCGCTGCCCACGGGGATCTCCTGACCCAGGTCGATCCAAACCCGGGTCAGACCGACTTTGCAAGATCCTGCAGGATTCCAGGATCCAGGACCCGAGCCCGGGTCAGTGCACCCCTGGCTGTGCAAGATCCTGCAAGATCCGGACTGACCCCCGTTTGCATGGACCCCCATCTCTTGAGCCTCGATACCCCCGCCCCCTTGTATCAGGGGCGTCCCAGAGGGTGGCGCTCAAGAGGGGGGGGGGCGCAAATCATGCCCGGCGGCATGACGTTTTGAGCTAAGAAGAGGCGCCATGAAGTCTGGGGAGATATCATGGCCCCCGCCATGATACCCCCTCCCCACATCTTGTCATCACCCCCCTCCTGGCCGCATCCGAATGTATCGCCCCCCCTTACTAGAGACCGCCTAGATGGGGTCGGAGTAGATGGGGTCGGAGGATCGCGCCGCATCGCCGATACATCGGCGATACATCCTCGATGCATCGGCGATGAATCGGCGATGAATCGGCGATGCATCGTCCACGTTGGCGATGCATCGGCGACGTCAACCTGACGCAAATCGGGCTGCACATCGAGCCGCATCGGCGATGCAGCGGCGATGCGGCGCGATCCTCCCACCCCATCTACTCCGACCCCATCTAACGGCGGTGGACAAACCTCCCTTTAGTAAACCTCCCCTTAATGACAAAAAAAACGGCCTGGGACCGAAACCGACGGACCTGGACCCGCAAAAATGACGGCCGCGACGCCCTCTCGCGAACCGAACCGGGCCAATTCCTTAGTCGACGTGTCAGGGTTGGAAAACTAGGAGGCCCAGACTTACGCAGCGCCCACTTTTCTTATCCGAGCTGCTTCCCTGGGCGCCGGCCGGCGCCCCGCCCGCCGCCGACGGCGCGCGGTAGACGTACCAGCCCTGGCCGCGGGCGGACTCGTAGTGGGGCCAGCCGGGCAGCTCCCAGCCTCGGGCGGCCGAGCGGGGAAAGAGAGGGCACCCTGGCATGCCCTGGCCTCAGGTCGGGCGCGGCCCCCCACAGGCGGATTTTGGACGAAAACTGGAAGAAACTGCAAAACATGATCAAATATACTGAGATAGTATCAAAAATACCCCAAAATAGAAAATTGTCAAGTAATAGTCCAAAGTTGTTCAGAATACACAATAAATCGTCCCCAGACTATGTTTTACTATTTTTGAGTATTCCTCCTGTAGACGGACACGCCCGACTTAACCCCGGCCTCCACCTGCGCCGCAGATAGAAGAACATGACAATAAACTGTTGGGCGCTCCGCGCGGAGCGCCAAAAGTGTATGCTTATGGCGTCGATTCCTTCTTCGGGTAAAGTGCGTCAGAGGCAAGACTCCGTCGGCAGTTTGCGACCTCTGGGCGCCCTTGCAGCATAGAGGGTCGATGCACTGCCAGGCTGGCTTGTTTTTTGATTCGCAATCATCGTTGAGCCCACGGCCAGACGGTTGTCGTGCCGACACGTCCTGCAGGATGCATGGCTCGCGTGCGTGGGGGCCCTCGCCGGGCCCATCGGCGCCGACAAGAAGCGGCTCGGGATCAAGATCTGGTCCCCGTCACGGGTTCCAGACCTCTGGAGGGCCAACCACCTGCGAAAAGAAAACGACGTTGGATAACCGTGGAGAACAGGAAGGGCACACAGACACCCAATCTCGGGCAGCGCCCAAACCTGCGCGCGGGGCGTCGGTGGAGATCACCGCAATGCTTCAGATGCGTTCGTTCTTGCGGCCAGGGGGGGAAGAGGACATGAGGGAGAGGATCGGGGGAGGGACGCTCCAAAGTCTTCTCCAAGGCGGAGTGCAAGCAGTGGAGGGTGGAAGCGGCCAGGTGTTTGCCGAGATCCCTCCTGAAGCAGGCAACATCAGCCAGCTTCGGGCGGCCAAGGCATGTGCGCGAGTGAGAGGGAGGAGGAGGAGGAGGAGGAGGAGGAGGAGGAGGAGGAGGAGGAGGAGGGGGAGGAGGAGGAGGAGGAGGAGGAAGCGGTTGGAGGAGGAGGAGGAGGAGGAGGTTGGAGGAGGAGGAGGAGAAGGAGGTTGGAGGAGGTTGGAGAAGGATGAGAATGAGGAGGATAATGAGGAGGAGCAGAGAGGGAGGAGGGAGGAGGAGGTTGGAGGAGGAGGAAGTCGGAGACGGAGGAGGAAGAGGGTCTCGTCGCTGCGCGCGAGGCCGCGATCGCCAAACGGCCGCGCGGGGCGCGTGGCGCGCAGAGTTCAAGGGGTCGTTGGCCCGCGTCCTCCACCACTGCTCGCCACCCCAGAGGGGACAGGAGGGACACACTTAAACACCCTGCGAAGGTCAAAACAAACTTACGAACCGCTCAGGTCGGAGCTGACGCCACGTGTCGGGCAGTGCTCAGCCCAGCGCGGAGCGCGGGAGGGTGACACCGCAGGGCCTCAGATGAACGCGCTTGTGAAACTCTGCGGTGGGAGATGCACCTCTGCGTACACTTTCCCATAGGTCATAGGTGCGGCTCTGCGAGCATGGGCCATTAGTCCCCGAAAGGGTGTCGGGACAGGAGGGAGAAGGGGGGAAGACGAGGACGATTGAGGATGATTGAGGAGAGGATTGAGGAAGTGGAGGAGGAGGAGGAGGAAAAGGAGGAGGAGGAGGGTGGTGGTGATGGATGGTAAAAAGACTGGGCTTCCCGTCGGAGCAGTCGTCCGATTCGGACTGCTCCGTGGCTCCTTTCTCCCCAAGGGCCAAAACCCTCGGGAGCTCAAACTACCGAGGGTGAGGGACAATGGGAGAATAGGGGGAGGAGGCGAGAGGGAGGAAGGGGGAGGATGAGGGAGGGGATGAAGGTGGAGGGAGGATAAGAAGGGGTTAGAGGAAGCGAGGAAAGGAGGATAGGGGGAAGAAGAGGGGGGAGGGCCTGACTTTCCAAAAGAGGTCGCAAATTCGTAACGAGTTCGCGCCTCTACGTGTTTTTCGCACGATCGACGTCAGGACCTCTGAGTGCAGAGTACAGGATAGGTTTAAATCATTCCAGATAGATCAGGGGGGGCGCATGACGAGGATGGTGGAGGATAAGGATGGGACAGGATTAGGGGAGGAGGAGAGGGGGACAGCGACGACGGCCAGGATGAACAGGCGGGGGGTACGATCACGAGGAGGGAGGGTGGCCGACAGCTGCGACGACAACGCCGCCGCCGCCCCCTCCGCGCTGCCGCCGAGGGCCACGGAAGGGCCGCCGAAGGACCCCGTACCCAAGTCTGTACAGAATCGATCTCAGGACGCCTCGAGGTCCGCGCCTGACCAACTGGCCCTGCGCCCCGGATCTTACGCGTTCGGCCATGAACTCCCGTTACCCATCCGCGTTCGGCGTTAATCGGCGGCCTTCCAACTGTGATCGGCGGCCTTTGGTGGCAATCACCGGTCTTTGGCGGTCGTCCGCGCGAAACCTTACTACAGACTGCGCTCAACGAGGGGCCTATTCCTCCTCCTCCCTCCCCTCCTCCCTCCTCTCCGATTCATCCTCCATCCTCCCCTTCGTGAGGTACGACGGCTTCCCCAGCCCTCTATTCCACTGCATGCTCCTCCACATCCCTGATCAAAGACACTCGCCTGGGCACCGTTTCTGGATGGGCTGATGGGGTTTAACGCAGCGCCTAAAAATCAGACCAATCTCAATGAGGTGGCCATGATCGAAAGCCGAACGCATCGATGCAAGACCTTATTGGCTGTGGAAAGCGCTGGGGACGTTTTACTCTACCAGGGCGTTCTAAAAAACGACATCGTAAAATGTGGACACCAGGAAGGCGTTTCATTATGTTCGGCGATGACGAGCGTCATGGGGGGGGGAAGGCGGGGGGGGGTATGACGTGACGCCCCCCCCCCGCCGTGTGGCTCCGGCACCACAGCCGCGCCCGCGCGCACGACGCGACGAGCGACGAGCAACGAGCGACGACGACGACGCGAGCAGCATGTAAGTGGCGATCTGCCCACTGCGCCTGTGTACACCACAATGCTCGCGTGCACCACACCGCGCGCGTGCACCACAGCGCCTGCGTACACCGCAACAGCCGTGTGCAACGCAACGCCCGCGTATACCACAATACTTGGGAGCACTACAGCGCCGGTGTACATACACCGCAGCAGCCATGTGCAACACAACGCCTGTGTACACCACAGTGCTTGCGTGCACCGCAGCGCCTGTGCACGCCACAGCGCCTGTCTACACCACAGCATCCGCGTGCAACGCAGCGCTGGTGTACACCACAGCGCCTGCGTACATAGGACAAGTAGAAGGAGCATGTACGTCAGAATCTGATGCGGACAATTAAACGCCACGCCAGGAAAGTTCTGATAATCGAATGCAGCGTTTTTCCCTCCTCCCTCCTCCTCCACCTCCTCCTCCACCTCCTCCTCTTCCTCCTCCTCCTCGTCGTCCTCCTTTTCCTCTTTCTTATCCCCTGTCGTGCGGTTTGGCGTTACAACGCACGTGCGCATCTCAGCGTGCACCGCAGAATGGTCGATTGAATCGGTCCACGTGGTTCTCGGACGGCCAGTTTAGCTGGAGCCTCCTGGACGCAAATGGGAGTTATGGTGATGCGGGCGGACTCCGGGGGACTCGTGGATTCCAGCGGCGCTCCTTTGTCCATGAGGATTTGTTTTCCATTTTTTTCTGTGGAATCCACACACGTTCCATTTTGTCACAAGGATTCCTTCTGAAATTCTATACACAACAATGGTGCTGTGTTGCACACGGCTGATGTGGTGCACACAGGCGCCGTGGCGTACACAGGCACTGCAATGCACGCAGGCATTGTGGTGTACACTGGTGCTATGTTGCACACGGCTGATGTGGTGTACGGAGGCGCTGTGGTGTACACAGGAGCTGCTGTGCCCGCAGGCACGGTGGCACAAACTGACGCTGTGTTGCACGCGGCTGCTGTGGTGTACATCGGCGGCGTGGTGTACACAGGCGCTGTGGTGCACGCGGGCACTGTGATGTACACAGGCGTTGTGGTGCATATCGCCACCTACATGTTCGTGCTACCCGTCCTCCATCATTCCTAACCATTCCCAAACGCCGCCGGCGCGAAAAGTGACGTCATCGACCCCCTCCCCCCCAGATGATTGCCGTCATCGGCCCCGACTTACAAATAGGCTCCAGCCGCGTCCACGCGCACGACGACGAACGACGACGACGACGACGACGACGACGACGACGACGACGATGACGACGCCTGCGGACCAGACACCTATGCGGATTCCTACGCGGACACCTACGCGGATCCCAATGCGCACGGCGGCAGTGCCTGGAGCGCACTGGGGGGGGGGAGCGTTACGTCATAGGGGGGGGGAGCGGGGGCCATGACGCCCGTCATGCCCCAAGCAATAAAGAAATAGCCTCCAGGCATGCGGCACTGTGGCACTCAAATACGTATTGAGAACGCAATGGCAACGCACAGAAAACGAACAGATGATCCACGGACCGATCCTGGACCCGAACACGTGACAAGCACGGCGCCCCAACCGGAAAGACAACGCCGATCCCGAAGGCAAGGACAGACGCCCCCCTCAATTCTCAACGGGCGAAGCACGGTGGAGAACATCCGGCTTCGCCGTCGGGGACGCCTGGGAACGCCGGAGAGCGCCTGGGAGCGCCTGGGAGCGCTTGGGAGCGCCTGGGAGCGCCTGGGAGCGCGGGAACCGCCTGGGAGCGCCTGGGAGCGCCTGAGAGCGCCTGTCCCAAGGCGGCTGCAAAGTTTGCACCCCTACGGCGGCACGTCGGGGCATGCACTTCCCAGTCGCCCCGAGACGGGCGCCCCTTGACGGCCAGACGCTGTGTGCTCTACCGCCCTTCGCCCGCCGAGCTCCTCTGGCCGTCCGAGTGCCCGACGCCCCCCCCCCTCCTCCTCCGCCTCCTCCTCCTCCCTCCTCCTCCTCCTCTCCTCCTCCTCCTCCTCCTCTCCTCCTCCTCCTCCTCCTCTCCTCCCCCTCCTCTCCTCCTCCTCCTCCTCCTCCTCCTCCTCCTGGGGGCCCGAGAGGCGCCCCCCCCCCCCCCCTCCCCCCGACGCCGAGCAGTGGCCTCCGCACGCCTCGACCCGTGCCGCGGGCCGCCGCCGCCCCGAGCCACCGCGGGCGGCCGCCGCGGGCCGCCGCAGGGGGCCGCCGCTGGGGCGCCGAGGCCGGCGGGGCCCATGGGCCGCCGCTGGGCCGCCGAGGCCGGCGGGGCCGCCGCAGAGGGCCGCCGATGGGCCGCCGAGGCCCCGTTCGGGGGCCCGTGGGCCACCGGGCTTGAGACACCATGCGGGCGACGATCAGAAACGGGCCTTGCGCGAGGTGGCACAGCGACCTAACGCGGCGGCTGGCGCGGGCTGCCGGCGCGGTGCGCCACATTGGAGACGAGGGCGCTTACGCACGACCTTACGCGGGCAACTTACGCGTCAAATGTCGGCGCAGTTGGACCCATTTGTTTGTTCGTCGCCCATGTGGGACCAGCTCCTAACCAGCCCCGACCTTACCTGTAGCCGTAGGATTCGTATGCCAAGAGGCGATGACACTCTCAGGGTTGCGTCCTCAGCACCTGAGGTAATCATCATTGAGATCGGCATCGAGGTAAGGTGATGCCCATCATGAGGATAGAATGTTTTAAGGCTGGTTATCTCTAGATCAAGAAAATGCCGTAGACGGATCTACCCTTCCTTTGACTTCGTACTGCGCCGAACGCACCGGCCGCGCAATCTATAGACGTGTACAGCTCGCATGTGTCTGCTGTATACGGAACCACACCATGTCACGTGACCCGATCTGCGGCAGGGGCTGCCGATGGGCCGCCGCGAGTGAAGGGGCCCAGGATTACACAAAAAGATACACGCAGATCCCAGGGTTCCCAATCTTTTCTTATCGTTTCGTCTTCAGTTTCGTTTACCCCCCTAACTTCCCATAGTTTCCCATGTTCTATGGTGGAAGTCGACATTTAGTTGTGTCTGTGAGCTTTTGTTCCCCTCCCGAGCGAGGGGGGGCGCCGAGGCCACGCGCCTAGCGTACACACCGCCGCGCCGGTGGCGAGCAGCGGCTCCAGGGGCCCGCGCAGCCGGCGGAGGGCGTCCCCGAGCAGGTAGAGCACCGAGGGGGGGGGCTAGGAGCAGGAAGTGCAGGATGAGGGCGGGAGAAAGGGATGAGGGAAGGGAGGAGGGAAGGGAGGAGGAGGAGGAGGAGCGATGAGGAGGAGCGAGGAATGAGGAGAGGGAAAGGCGAAAAGGGAGAAGAATGGGGAAAAACACCAGCCGTCATGAAAGCGCGGGTCAGCCCCGGGTTCCCCCTCATATAAAGGAAGCCCGAAACCCTCCAAGAAACAAAAACCATAAGTAAGACCTCGATGACGGGGGGAATCTCAAAACCAACATCGAATGCCCGCGAGCAAACTCAAAACATTGTGAGAGCAGCACTGTGAGAACAACACGCGAAGAGAAATTACACCACAAACCACGGACCACGCTCGACCGTGACATTTTTCCTTTCGGGTCGTTTCCCTTTGCAAATAACAGCCCAAATAGTTTTGGCACCGTTGACCCCAGGCCCGCCATAATATTCACCATGCAAACTGCGGGGATGTACGTGACTGGAGTAGGCATAACACCTCACACACATAACCAGCACGCACTGCATGTTCAGGGCATGCCAGCGCCAAGCAACGACGTTTTTGAAGGGCGCGCGCTGCTGGATCAAGAAGTAGGGACTCATTGCACACGCCACGCGAAGGAAGAGAAAAGGTAAGTAGGGTGACGATTCCGCGGGCAGGTGTCCGTACGCCTCGGAGAGCCCTCAAGCACGCGACTCAGTGCCAACAAAAACAAAACACGGACCTGAGGCCGACTAGATTACTAGATCAGGCCTTCTGTTCCAACACCACTCCCTTAAGATGCAGACGCGGCCAGGCAGGCATACTATCACAGGAAAGACTGGCGACAGTCTTAGAAATCCGCCGAACCCCTTTTGGGCCTCTGGGCGTGTAGGATTTTCCCCCCCGCAGAATCCCCGCCATGGCCTCGAAACCCGAAATTTGATCCCCACACAAGCCCCTAATGACCCCCGGCCGAACTCACCAGGGGAGGGGGTCCGGCCCCCCACGAGCAGGTCGGGCTCTCCCCAGGGCCCCCTTGCCGCTCCAAGATGGCTCCCGAAAGCTCCACGATTTCGAAAGCCTCCCGACACTCAAGATAGCCCCCAAGGCGGCTCAAAAGACGCCCTGGCAGCCCCCAAGAGGTCTCCAAGACACTTCATAAGAAGGCCCCCAAAGGCCCAACTCGTCAACTTCTCGTGGGGACCCGTACACTTCTAGCATCTACGGCGCTTTCAACTTTCCGCTTTCCGACGCTTCAACACGGCCCACGACCCCCCACAACCGCCCTAAGAGAGCCCAAGAGCTCCCAAGAGAGTCTCGAGACGGCCCGTGAAGACCCCAAGACGACCCGAAAGGCGCCTCAGATGGCCCCCCAGAGCGGTCCCAAGAGGGGCCCTCAAGAAAGGTACCAAACCGACAGTACGAGCCTTCCGCCCCAAGGTGCACCCAGGAGGCCCCAAGAGGCTCCCAAGAAGCCCCGACAAGCCCCCAATACGCCTACGGAAGCCCCAAAACGGCTGCCGAAATAACTCAAAACTGCCCCCTAGAGACTCCCCCTGAGGCCCCCCGCGACATCCCAACGAACATCCACAACCCAGGCACGGTGGCAAGATGGGCCAAAGGCCAATCAAATCCGCCGCCCCCTGTCGATTCATCGCAGGGGGGCCTGGCGTGCTAGAGGATTTCGGATTTGGTTTTTGCTTTTTCCCAAAAGAACTCCCCCTGGGGCTTCGGCCCGTCCCACCGGCCACCCCGAAAGGAGCACAATTCCTAATTGTTTCGCTCAAGATGGCCCAAGATGGCCTCCAAGATGGCCACGTTGGCCCAAGATGGCCTCCAAAAGGGTCCACGACGGCCTCCAAGTCCGCCCAAGATGGTCCAAGACGGCCTCCCAGACGGCCCAAGAGAGTCCAAGACGGTCCAAGAGGCCCCCCAGAGGCCTCCAAGAGGGCCCAAGAGGCCTCCAAGGGGTCCTCCAGGAGGGCCCGAAGAGGCCAATATCATTGATTTTCCTATGTGTTTGAAGGGTTTGGGCATTCGCTTCTTCTCGGCTTGCCGACGACCCAAGACGGCACAAGATGCCCCCAAGATCGCCCCCACAGCGCCCAAGAGGCCTCCAAGATGGCCTCAGGACTGCCCAAGAGGCCCCCAAAACGGCCCCAAGAGGGCACAAAGACGACCCAAGAGGCCTCATAGACGCCCAAGATGGTCTCTAAGACGGCACTGGAGGACCCCAACAGGGCCCGAAGTCGGCCCAGAAAGGCCCCCCAAACGGCTTCCGACGGCGTCAGACGGGAAAGGAGCCCACCAAGATGGCCGAGGTTGGCTCGAAGCTGGCCCAAGACGGCCTAAGAGGCCTCCAAGAGGGCCTCCAGGAATGCCAGAAAAAGGCCAAAAACAGTGACTTGCCATAGGTATTCAAAAGATGTTTGACATATGCTTCATTTCGGCCTTCCGACGGCCCGATACGGCCCAAGAGCCCCCAATGATCGCCCAAAGATCGCCCAAGGGGCCTCCAATATGGCCCCAGAACGGCCCAAGAGGCCCCCTGGGGCGGCCCCAAGAGGCCCCCAAGACGGCCCAGAAGGCATTTTACCGGGTCGGGCGAAAGGGGGGGGTAGCAAAGGGGGGGTTTGAGAATCAGCTCACGTAGCTGATTTTCCCGGCGCCTCCCGGCGCCGGAGGCGGCCATGTATCGAGGAATGGGCCCCTCGGTGAGGCCGAAACCAGCTGCATGCAGCAAATTTCGTAACCCCCCCTTTCCCAATCCCCCCCTTTCGCCCGACCCGATTTGACTACCTACCAGACAACCCCAACCCAACCCGAAGACCCGAATTTCGGGTTGGGGGGGGTAAGGGTTCCACGTGTGTTTTTTCGATGCTTCCCGCCCCCCCCCCCCCTCCCCCCTGGAAATCGAGAGTAAATCTGAGCCTTCGGGTTGGGTTGGGGTGGTTTGGTGGGTGGTGAATCTTAGACGCCCAAGACGGCCTCCTGGACGGCCCTGGGGCATTCCAAGAGGGCCCCAAGCCGGCTCAGCGAGGCCCCCAAACAGCTTCCGACGGCGTCGGAAGGGCCCGCGGCCCACCCTTTCTCCTCCTGAGCTGCCCTTGCTGTTATCCGCTCTTGCGGGCTCCACGAGCCACCTTCCAAATCATCCTTCGTCCTCCTTGTCCCCCACGCCACCCCTCTTTTCCGTTTTTCCCCACTCCTCCTTCCTAGTAGGTCCTTGGTCCTGTCGCTAGACGCGTGAGACTGCCTCCCCCCCGCTACCATCCCCCCAGTGACCCCCCTTCATGGGCGGATACCCAGGAGGGCCTCAAGACGCACCCAAGACGGTCGAAGGGGGCCCTGGTTCACTGCAGTATCGTTCCAAGGCGCCCAAGACGGCATCCAAGCGGCCCAGCATGCCCCCGCAAACATCAACAAACCCACCCCCGCGCTGTCATCCATACCACGAATACCCTGAGCGCCCCCAAAAACGATAGGACACTATCTACACGCAGGGGGCGTGGCGTATGCGGCGTAAGCCTATATGATATTTTAAACTCGCCCCGCGCCGGCGTCTGAAATTGGCGTCGCCTTGTGCTGACGCGCGGTCGATACCCAATGGCATCGTGGACGAAGGATTGCCGGAGGATTGCCAAAAAACCCTTGGTTTTTTGGCAATCCTTGGTTTTTTGGCAATCCTTGGTTTTTTGGCAATCCTTCGTTTAAACTCGCCCCTGCGCCGGCGTCTGAAATTGGCGTCGCCTTGTGCTGACGCGCGGTCGATACCCAATGGCATCGTGGATAGTCGCGCGCTCGCGGCGGGGCAGCCACCAAGGGGCGCGTCGGCTCTCGGCGGCCCTGCCAGGAACCCTGGGCGGCGCGCGGGGCCCGTCCCGCGCTGGCGCGCATGGGGACGGTCAGATCCGCCCCAAAACCCACTGAACCAACTCAATACATAGGAACAAGGAAAGGCGACACCAACACCAACACGGCGAGGAGATGCGCGGAGGCAAGGGGGGTCTCCCCAGTGGTGTGGTCCCCCCTCTCGCTCGAGACATCCCCAATCTACCGCTCGGAGAGGCATCGTGGACCTCCACGCTGGCGGTGGGCCCCCTGGTGGTGTTGGTATCGCTTCTCCCCCCTCCGAATACACTGCATCGATCTGATAATGGGAAGTCTCGCGTGGACGCGCCCCCAAAAAATCGGCATCAACTAGTTCGCTGGCCCAACGGGCCACAGGCGTGCCAAGATCTCCGGCAACTGGCTCACAATAACTCCATACTTCGCGCGCGCGGAGCGGCCCCTGGGGGTCCCCGGCCAGAAAGTATCCCGGCAAGGTCCCGGGACACTCCCGGCAAACTCGGGTCAGAGATGGTTTTCCTCCTGGGTGCGGCCTTCCACGCTCCCCGGAACGCGCCAAGAGGGCCCCAACAGGCTTCCAAGACGGTCCAAAAGGGTTCCGAATCACCGAACGATCGGCCCAAGACGCCCAAAACGGCCTCAAGACGGCCCAACAAGCTTCGAAGACGTCCCAAGAGAGCCCCGACCCTTTCCAAGAGAGCCCCAAGAGGCCAACACCATTGATTTCCATCAGGTTTTTCTAGGTTGGTGGCTTCCTCGCCTTTTCGCCTTTCCGACGCTCCACGACGGCCCAAGAAGCCTCCAAGACCACCCCAAGACGGCCCAAGAGGCCTCCAAAAGAGGCCCACGACCGTCCAAGAGAGCCCCACGACAGCCCACGAGGCGCCCAAGACGGTCCAAAAGGACCCCAAGAGGGCCCCAAGAGGGGGCCCGAAAGAGACCCCAAGAGGCCCGACAACGACTCCCGAGAGTCTCCAGGAAGCCCTCGAGAGGCATCCAATGAGATCCCACTGAACGTCGACGAAGCCGCAGAGCGCCAAAGCCATTGATTCCCATCGGGTTTTTCAAGGTTTTGGCTTCCTCGCCTTTTCGCCTTTCCGACGCTCCACGACGGCCCAAGAAGCCTCCAAAACCACCCCAAGACGGCCCAACAGGCCTCCAAGAGAGGCCCACGACCGTCCAAGAGAGCCCCACGACAGCCCACGAGGCGCCCAAGACGGTCCAAAAGGATCCCACCAAGAGGGCCCCAAGAGAGGCCCAAAATGGATACCACGAACCGAGAATCCGAGCCTTCCGCTCCAAGAGGCCTCCTGGAGGCTCCAAGAGGCCCCCAAGAGGCCCCAACAAGCGACAGGGGGCCCGAAAAATGCAACAAGGAAACTGCAGGATGTTGTCATGTTCCCTGCGATCGTATTCACGAGCCGCTACCTTCCGAAACAGAAGGTTCAGGCGGGCAAAGAATAGTTCCCGCCTGCGAAATCACCCAAAGCCAGCCATCCATAAACAAAAAACGACCCAGCAACACCCCATTGACAACAATCACACGGGCACTCGACAGCCGTGCACCAATACGGGCCGGCGGAATGAGCGAAGCGATTAAATAAGTGTGTGTGTGTGTGTGTTTGTTTTTAAACGCGCCCAGACACTTTATGTTGGACCAGCTGCCTCAGGAGAATCGCGCCCGATCTAAATTTGTCCATCGGCGGGGTTACGAGGAAACGACCGAGGCGGGGGCGCGGAGGCCCGGCTTGGCCAGCGGCGCTGCGAGGCGAGGGACGGCGCCACCGTCGTTTCAAACTGCACGCCGCGGCCAGGGGAATGCCGGCGCGGGCGCGGCCGCGTCGACCGGGCCCGGGGAGTAGCTGGGAACGCGGGCCCCACCCCTGCGGCAGCTGGCAAAGGCCTCGCTTACAAGGCGCCTGCGCTTACGCACGCCCGCACCAGTTCCCAAACGCTGACATGCGAAATCCATGAATTTGGGGGCTGGGGTCGGTTTCCCACTGCTCACACAAATACTCTTGACGACCGAATCCATCAAGTCATTGCCCGCCTTGAGAAGCCTGTCGTGGCTACTCAGGTCGAGAGAGATACTGCCACGTGATTATTTTCCGATGGGTGGGCAACAGGAACCCCGCGAAAGAACGCTCGTAACTGATGGCTCTGACCAGAGGCTCTCTGGCCTGGACAACCTCGGAGAGCGTGCGTTACAGCGACAGCATGGGCTCCGAACTCACCAGCCTGGGCCGTTTGAGGGTACGGGTCCAAAATTTGTCAACTGAAACGGGCGATCTCCACGCCTTCGTCGTCAACCAGAACAACCCCACAACCCCCCAGCCAGATGGATACCTCAGGAACCGTGGCGGACACACAGGAACCATCAACGACATGTCTTCCTTTGGCGGCCTATGCAGTCAGTCTTGTCAGAGCAATCGCAATCGCGCACAGCCACCTCGACCCCATGCCCCTCAGCATCCTCACGAGCCGAGCGGGGCAACACATCGCCGGGATTACGAAAGAGGCCGCGGGTGGCGAGTGTAGAGAAGGCAATCTTCTTCACTAAGACTCGTCGAGGTCAGGAGGGGGGAAGAGGTCGAAGCCTCCCTGGATGGAGTCAAGCGAGTGCAGGAAGAGGAGAAGGAGGAAGAAAAGCCAGGAGGAAGAGGAGGAGGAGGAGAAATAGGAGGAGGAGGAGGAGAAGGAGGAGAGGGAGGAGGAGGAGGACGAGCGAGGAGGACGAGCGAGGAAGAGGGACGAGAAGGAGGAGGAACAGGAGCGAGGAGAGGCGCGTGCGCCCGAGCCGGCCCCCGCCGCACAGGGCGAACGGGCGGCGACAAGGCGCGGCCCGGGCCGTGGAGGACACGGCGCACGCGACCGAGTCCGCCGCTGCCAGCGCCAACCAGCCGACCTTGCTCCACGAGGTACACACTTTCCGACAGGGCCCCTGCCGAGACCCGCTCGCGCTGCACAGCGCTGGTTGGGCTTCGCCGCCTTGAAAGACGTCGTCAAGGTCTCGAGTAAGCGACGGGCACAGGCTACGGGAAACGTGCGAGGGGGGAGTGCGAAGCGACCTCGGCTCCTTCAAGGCACCGTGGGCCACAGGACGGGAACCGTGAGTGGGGAGTCTGCAGAGCCACCTGGGCTCCCCCAGGGCCCCGTGCCAGACAACCAGAGCCAGACAACTGGGCGCCCCACAGGGAGGCCACCGCCTTTGTCACAGCCGCTGCTTGCGCGCCAGATGTCGCGACCATCCTCTTGAGCGTCATCGTGGTAGGGAGGACATGCTGCAGGGCTTCCAGCCCATCAGCAAACGCCAATTCCGCCGCACAACACCGACACGCCATCGGCAGGACATCAGTTGCTATGGCGACGGGGCAGCGACCCCATATGCCACTAGCTGCCTGCGACCCTACACGTCGCCCGTCCGTCGCCTGCACCGCGCAGGCCAACCTCGCGAAGGCCGCCGAGAGTGCCATCCAAGCAGCAGGCGCCCGCCAGCGCGAGTCCCGCATCACCGGAGGGGTGGCTTGCGACGCCGAGGGCGAGGAGAAGGAGGCCGCTGCTGGCTGCCTGGAGACAGCCGGCCGCCCTCGGACAGCCGCAGCGCCTGCCGTAAAAGCGGCCGTCTCTGTCGCGCGGGCCGCGCCGCGGCCCGTCGCCGACGCGCCATCCTGCAGCAGACCCGTATCATGAGGATGCGCGGTAAGGATGCGAGGGCCTTGGAGGGCCACGCGAACGTGTTTCGAACGAGGCTGGCCAGCGAAAGCCGCCAAGGATGGGCCGAAGGGGCAAGGATGCCAGGGTACCATTGGGAAGGTTGCCCATCCTTACCATGCGGGTTGACCGTATCCCCTCTGAAGATGGCCTCGGCGGCCCCCTCGGCCCAGCCCTTCGGGCTAGGTCGCCGAGTACCCTTCCCCCGTCGCCGCGGCCGGATCCGCCACGGGAATCCCGAGCCGCTGGTCGCAGCCGACTGGACCATCTGCGTCGCCATCTTCCTCGAGGGCCGCGCGGACACGGCCGCCTTCATGGGCACACTCTCCCTCTTCGGTCAGATCGACAACGTGTACATCAACAAAAAGCCCATCCTTGCCGCCTACGCATCCAGCGCTGCGGCCGTGAGAAACGCTGCGAAGAGGAACAACACATTGCTATGGGGCGCCAAGACGCGGGTCAAGCTCATCACAGAGGAGGAGTGCTACTGCCACCAGGCCAGGAAAGACAAGGAGGAGGGCGAGGAGAAAGAAGGGCGAGACGGAGGAAGAGATCGAGTGCGAGGCTACCGAGCTGCATGGTCAGCAACAGGATGGCGACGAGAAGTCTCCGTTTTGGCATGCCCGCAGACGCGCTGGAGAGCGTGCTGCCGCAGCCGTCGCGTCTGCGGTGACCTACGACATTCTGCAGGTCCCCGGAGCGCTACAGTATGCCCTTGGAAGACCTGCAAAAAGACCCTGCGCTAGAGCCCGAACGACCCATTTGGGGCCGCTGCGCACATCATGGCATCAGCTATACCAGATCGGGTCCCAGGCTGACACTTGCGCCGTCTGCGCGTCGTTCGTCTCTGAGGGCGCCGTTGTGTGCCAAGTCGACCATCACGTCTCTTCCGCTGTACTCGACGCCCTGCTCCAGTGAGCTGTGCCACTGCCCATGGTCTCCACCGACGGCGAGAAGCTCCCCTGACCATCGTGAGACCCGAGAGATCGTGACCACCTCGAGCAATGCGACTGGGCCGTACATGCCCGAGGCGAGGAGGCCAGCGCGCGGCCGCCAGAAAACGCCCCGTGGGACGGGGCCGGATGGGGATGGGACGGGGACGGGGCCGCATGTAGTCTGGGGACGGGGCCGCATGGAGACGGGGCCCCGTGGGATGGACCCTAGGGGACGGGGCCAGGCACCGCCCCGTGGGACGGGGCCGGATGGGGACGGGGCCGGATGGAGTCTGGGGAGGAGAGGGCGGCTGACCGGCGCTCAGCTAAGGAGATCCCCGAGACCGGGATCGCCCACGCAGACCCCCCTCTTTTCCCCCTCCCCCCGCCGTCCTCTCCTCCTCTCTTCCCCCTCCTCCCGCTCTCCTCTGGGGGTGCTGCGTGGGCCTTTCTGGGCTTGGGGGGTCCCTTCCCCTGCTCCTCCCGCCCCGCTCCGTCGTGCTTACTGCTCCTGTTGGTCCCTCCTCTGTTCCCCCTCCCTTCTTGTCCTCCTGATACTCCCCCTCGTGTCGTCCCATTTGTTGTCCGTCTGCCTCGGGGATCCCCCCTAGTCATCTGGCGGCCGCAAACGGCCCGCGTTCATACACCATCCCAGCCCGCTCAAGTCCTTCGGCGCTGGGGGATCGAGGGCAGCACATGCCACAGGGATCAAGCGTCCGCAGCCTGAGCCTGAGGACCGAAGAGGAGGGAGAGGAGGAGGAGAAGCGGGGAGGAGGAGAAAGAACGACGATGAGGAGAGGGATGAGGAGGGACGAAGATGAGTTGTTGCAACTGAATCAACAACACCAACAGTGCGGGACCTGCTGGCGAGGGAGCTCACGACGCTCTCGGACCAAGCGCAGCCACGCCAACGGCGAAACTGCGGATGCCCACATCCAGGTGGGGGAGCTGACGAGGAGGAGGAGGAGGAGGAGGAGGAGGAGGAGGAAAAGGAGGAAAAGGAGGAGGAGGAAGAGCGAGGAGGAGGACAAACTATCAACTCTACGAACGCTGACCTGTTCTTCTCCGCCCTCGCGATAACACCTCGCTCCCTCCGCAGGGCCGGGTCCGGGGGAGGATGGGAGGGAGGACGGGAGGATGGGAAGGCCCCGCCCCCCGGCAGGGCCACGATGGTCGGCAGCGGCCCGCCCTGGCCCTCGCCGACGCCGTCCCCGGCGCAGGCCACGGCCGACCAGGCGTCAGCCTCTGGGCCCGGGTGGGCGACGGGGGAGATGGGCACGGGGGTGGCGAGGAGGAAGAGGAGGAGGAGGAGGAGGAGGAGGAGGAGGAGGAGGAGGACGGGGTGGCGAGGGCGAAGATGAGGGCGGAATGCTTTTTGACGCGTCAGCTCCCTTCACCTCTGGTCGCGAGCAGGCGACTCCACCATGAAGAGAACGAGGTTGATGCCGACCCGCCTTATAGATCAACGCCGTATACGTGGGAATATACGACGAGGCCCACCTCGAGCAACCCGAACACGAAGACGCCCCACGGCCTGCATCACCAGCAGCAGCAAGAGGCCCATCACAGAATGAAGTAGAACTGTGTGGCAGTCAACACGAAGACAAACATACCAGAGCCTGGGGCCACCGAGCACAACCTGCGCGTACGAACCCGAGCACCGGATAGCAACTGTAGATAAAAAGGTGTCACCCAACACCCAATGCCCGCGAGCCCGAAACTATAGCACACTCCCTGGAGGCGAGAACAAGAAAATTGACACCTCAAAGCTATAAGATGTGGTATAAGGAGGCACTCATTAAACAATAGAAGTGAACAAAACACACCACGCCACCAAACAGCCTCGGAATACAAATGCATTGCATGCCCCGTGGGCCTGGGCCAGGCTAGCCTGAATACTCCACGCCGCGAGAGGAAACGAGCCCTCTGCCACGACACCGACGTAAATTAACAAGGAACACAACAACAGACCATGCGGGAAACAGCGCCGTGGTAGCTAAATCCCAGCGGTCACCTCCGAGAGAACTGGAGGGGGGGATGATGATGGAGGGAGGAAGAAGGATGAAGCAGGAGGCGGACGAAGCGTAGGACGAAGGAAGAGAAAGGGAGCGCGCGAGGAGGTGGGGAGTGAGGAGGGAGGAGACAGGAACAGGGAGGAGAGGTGGAGGACTCCTCATCCATCGCTCCTCCCCTCTCCTCCCCTCTCCTCCATCCTCTTCCTCCTCTCCGCCACCTCTCCTCCCCTCTTCTCTCCCCTCCTCCCCTCTCACCCCCTCTTCCTTCCCTCTCCACCCCGCTCCTCTTGCCGAGACCTCCTGGAACCTTCCGCTTCCTCCTCCTGGAGGACGAAGAAAGAGGTTCCAGGGGGTCTCGGCAAGGCCCCACGTGGTTCGATGAGGAAGAGCTGCAGTGGAACGAGACTGAGGAAAAGGGCCGTTCGTGCCGCCCCGAAGACGCATGCACGAAACGCCGCTGCTGACACTCCCGCGCCGGGCGCCCCCAGCAGAAACCACCTGGCCAGGCCGCCCACTGCTCGGCTGTGGACCCGCTCGCCCTCCGGCACACGAGAACATGGACTACAGCCGGACCAAGGACAGAAGAACATCCTCCAAGATCGGGGATGGACAGAACCCCATTTAGTCACACGAGGACATGGACTACAGCCGGACGAAGGACAGACGAACATCCTCCAAGATCGGGGATGGACAGAACCCCCTTTAGTCACACGAGAACATGGACTACAGCCGGACCAAGGACAGAAGAACATCTTTCAAGATCGGGGATGGACAGAACCCGCTCTAGTAAAACGTGGTTTAGTGAAAACGACCTCGGGCCCAAACCTGGCGGGCGCAAGCCTGGAAAATGACGGCCGCGGCGCCCTCTCGAGAACCGAAGACGGACAATTCACTAATCGACGTTCCAGGGTGGGGGGTCTGTCCACCGCCAACAAAAACATGAGACCCTCCGCCAGCCCAAACTGAATAACCCTCGAGATTACCCTCCTCCATGCACCAGAACGTCCAACAAAAACGAAGAACATCAGGGTGCCCTCTCCGAGACGGCCTCGATCTTTTGCCTCGGTCCCACCGTACAGTTGGGGCGTTGACCTAAGGTACCCCAAATAAGGAACAAGGGCCCCTTTCTCCGATAAGTTGAACTTCGATCTCCCATGGAAAACCTCAGTAAAACCCAAGGCACAGGGTAAAACAACTAAGGATCACGGAGCCCCTCCCCAACGAAAAGGGTTCCTGCTTCAGCGCCCCGCCTTTACAAATCCGTGGATCTCGGCGGCGACGATAGGGGCGAATAGCCCAGGGGCGGGCATGACACGTACTCGCCCGGGAGCCTTCCCGAAGACATAGATTATCGGCGCGCCTGAATACATGTATTGCTCTCCCCTGGGCTCTTCGCCCCTGTCGTCGCCTCACATGGGCGCGGCCCTGCAACACGGAGCCAGTGTCGCCCGACCCAGCGAATGTGCGCGCCGATACCTCTGCACGGGAGCGGGCCCGCGGCCAATCCACGCACCCTTACCCCGACAGGGCTCGAGCCTCGGGCTAAGCAGTGCTGTTCCTTTTCGGTTTGCTCTCGTGTTCCGTCGTCTTGTCTTCGTTCTGCCCTTGCTGCAAGACAAATGCGACCCGAAAACGTTCCACGAAATCACCCAAACACCGTTCAGCTCGAGCCCTGCCCCATGACTGCGTGTCCTCGCCTTCTGACCCCCATGCCCAGTCGTCGCCGTTCCCCCCTTCCCTCATTGGCAGCCGTGGGCGCCTCCTCAAAGAGGTCGCCCTGCCGAAGCTCAACGAGTCCACGCAGCGCGGGCGGCAGACGCTCAGACAGCAGGGCCTTGTCGGCGCAGAGGGGGAAAGGATGAGAAACACAATCGTGACAAGCATGATGAAGTGCAATGAGGAGAATGGTGATGAGGACGAGGTTGGGGAGGTGAATGGGAATGATAAGAGGACCGGGTGAGGATATGCATACGCAAGAAACAGAGGCGAAAAGAAATTGAAGGCGAATCAGACCAGATCTTACCGGCTTGGGGACAGAATCTTGTCTGTCACCTGGCGAACAATACCACAATCAAAACGGATCATAAGGACACGAGGGAAGGAACCAGGCGTCTTGGACGCTTATGCTGAACTTTCTGAGTGGCACCAGGCGGGCCGAAGAGCCTCAGGAACGGCCGAAGAGGCAAGGACGCAAAGACACCCTTGAAAAATAACTCATCCCTGTGATCCTGCTTGGCTGTATGGAGCCACCCCACTCTGATTGGTCCCACGCCGGATCAGTTGAAGTATATCTAGTCTGCGCCAGAGCACCAAAACTACTTGCCAACAGGTGGTGCTGAACTCCCTCACTGTTACTTGCAGGGTGGTCACGTCGGATACTGTGCCGCTTTATGCTCGACAAGTACGTTGGCACTGGCCCTCCATCTCATCAGAGTATACCGAAGTTGCCTCATATACGCGAGAACGCTGGAAACGACAAAGAAACTTTGGATCGTGCAGCGTTGCCCCGAGGGTCCTCACCTCCCACACTAAAGCAGCCGAGTAATCACCTGCTCAATCCATGAACCTGCGATTGACTATCCATGTCGTGAAGAGAGCACTGTGTCTCTGCCAACAGCACTTACACGAACAACTGCAGAATGTACCCGATGCACATTCATCGAACACACATGATCCGAACAATCCCGCACGACAGAAAAAGTGGCAGAGGCTGAGGGATAAGACCTCTAAACTAATCAATTGAAAATTGCGTATCGTAGCATGCGAAGGGTAGCATCATCCGCCCGAGCGGTTGCCGAGTTAGCACAAGAGACATCATGCAACAAGCAAGTATGCAATGAGACTCCAGCTCCGATATCGCTGATGTGCTTAACCGTCAAGGTAGAAGCTTATGAGCTCCTCTCTATATATATATATATATACACATACCTGCGTCTATCACAATATCTCTCCCCGTCTCCCCCTCTCCCTCTCAATTTCTAGATCCCCCTTTCTCTGCCCACCCTGCCGTGAGAAGGGCGGAAGGAAAACGAAGGGAAGCGTGGACGCGGGCATAGGAAATAGCGGAAGTCAGACCACGAGCCTCGGCACCGTTTCTCACAGGGAAGGATCACTGAGGGAACGCAATAGGGCACAAAATGGGCCACGAAATTGCCTGGGCGCCCCAGGCAAATTCGCGTGATCAGTTATTTGCGGCACGGCGGGATGGACACCCCTGGCAGCCCGCCCAACGTGGTGCGGGCGCTGGATCACTGAAGGGGCCCCAGGAAACACAAATAAATACACACAAATAGAACAGATCACCATATCTTCCTATGTTTTCTGGGTTGTTGTCTTCCCCTCCCAATTCCCACATTCTCCTATATTTTCTGGGGAGCCGACGATGAATTGTGTCTGTGTGTTTCTTTCCCTCCTGGATCACGCCGCCTTGTCTCTCGGGGATGGACAGACCCCCCTTTAGTAAAACGTGGTTTAGTGAAAACGACCTGAGGCCCAAACCTGGCGGGCGCAAGCCTGGAAAATAACGGCCACGGCGCCCTCTCGAGAACCGAAAACTGACAATTCACTAATCGACGTGTCACTGTTGGGGGTTCTGTCCACCCCCGAGTCACCATTGTCACATTCGCACGAACCGCCGGCGCTGCGACCATCAGCGCTAGCAGCGCTGCGCCCTCCCAACGTCGTCGCCGCGGCAGACACAACCCGGCCCGCCAGCGGCAGCCGACAAGCATGGGCGGCAAGGAGAGAGCGAGGCAGGAGCGCGAAAGGCCCCCCGCAAAATTCCCCGCACGACATGGCCCCGGACTGGACTTGCCGCCCAAAACGGTAGCACGAGAAGGCCCCACATTAATTCTCCGGACTCGCTTGCGAGCGCCCGGCCGCGCATGCAAGCGCCCACAAAGACCAGAAACCGCCTCAGACATTCGCACAACAGTTTCGTACAGGCAATTCCGTGCGGCATTTCGTGGCGCAGCTCGCGCAGAGCAGAATTAACTTCGCGCCTCAATTCGTGCCTCATGTGGTGTTCGTGCGGAAATAATCTGGAGCTCGCGCAGGAATGAAGTCGCATTGGGACAGCACTCGCTTTGCATTTGCACAGAAATGGATTAAGCTGCTATCTGGCATGGGTTATAACAGACATGTTGCGCTACGCGCAGACACGACAAAGCACGACGGGCAACGACCACGAAGGCGCGCAGCGCCACCTGCGCGGCCAAAACAACTCCCTTTTCCTTTGGAGACGATTTCGCGCACGCCCCCTTGTCTTGAGCAGGGACCGACTGTCCCGGCATTCCTATAGGTCTACCACAAAATTTTCTTAGAACCCAGAATGTTCTCAGAACAAAACAATGTTCTTATACTATAAAACCCAATGTGGTAAACCAAGACAGCCCCGGCCAGAACTGTTCTAAGAACATTTCTTGGAAACCACAAAAGGTTCTTAGAACATTGTTTGGTAGCCCTATAGGCGAGCCAAGACGCTTCGCCACTGCTTGACCAACGCCTCCCGCAGGCGTCAGAGCGCCGAAGGCAGCCCCGGCCAGGCCCATCCTGGCGCAGCTGCGGGCAAAACCACCCCGGACCACGCAACCCCTGGGCAGCCCTTCCGAACACCGCCCCCCCCCCCCCTTCGGAGAGCCAGCCAGATGTTGACAACGAGGAGGAGGAGGACAAAGAGGAGGAAGGAGGAGGGAGGATGGAGGGAGGAGGAGAGAGGGAGGAGGAGAGAGGGAAGAAGGAAAGAGGGAGGAGGATGAGGGAGGAGGAGGAAGAAGGAGGAAGAAGGAGGGCCTTGAGCCTGTCCGCCCCCAAGAAGCAATGAACTGCCCCTGGACGTCCTCGACGAGGGCCGCCGAGGGCGCAGTCGACGGGCAGCCCATGCCGGGTGCCGAAAGGAGCAGAGGCCCTCGTGCTCGGGGTAAGCAGAGCGAAAAGCACCAGCGCCAATGCTGCCCAGAAGCGGCCCCCCCTTGCGCCACCCCTTTGTGCGCGCGCCGTCGACCGACGGGCTGGACCCGACCCGCCCGCCGCCCCCGCGGGTCCGGTCTCCCCCGGGAACTCTGCGCCTGCTCGAAGCTAAAGCGCCCCTGGGCGAGAGGCCTCGCTCCCGCCGGGCATGCGCACTTGGCATGCGCACCTGTGGGAGGCAACTCCTGGGATGTTCTTGTTAGAACGATTCGCGGCGATTCAGCCCGATTGAGGTGCCCTTTAAGATCAGGCCAAGTTAGGCTCGAGATCAAGCTGGATTAGGCCGGATTGCGCGGCAGTGCACTGAATTATGCCAAATTCGCCCAGATCGAGCCGACTATCGACGGCGAAAATATCAGCGCCGACACCTCCCAGGAGTTGCTTTCTAGTCTCACTATTTGGTTCGGCGGCGAGCGATGGGGGGAAATGAGCAGGAGAAGGCTTTCTCAGAGGGCGGCGGGACTTCTCAGAAGCCCCCTGGCCTTCTAGGGGAGTGTCTGCGTCTTCGTGGAAGGCTTCGGAGACTTCTCAGAAGGCAGGGGACTTCCGAGCCTTCTGAGAAGGCCCGCCCATTCTCACTCCCCCCCTGGGCTCGCCGCCGATGGGTGTTGGCCCTAATCCAATATGCTATCTTGGAGAATCTGGCTGAGGTCATGCCACCCTCCAGGTTTGATAGCACAGAGACTGAACCGATCCGTGGAACTTCGTGTCTCAAAACGGAAGGCCGGGGTGCGCGGTGACCAGCACCGAGGCGAATCCAGTCGTGGCGACGAGAGCCTCCCAGAAAGCCCAAAAATGCCACAACCGAGGCAACGGTAGTGGAATCGTCAGAACGTCCAGGGTTGGCTGGGGACTGGCGTCCCCCGCCGAAGACGACCGAAACCTTCCCGACCCCCTCCGAAAACCATCCCGGGGGGGTTCCAGCAGGCTTCTCGGAGGTCTTCCTCAAAAAGGTTTTGGCCCAACGAACCCTGGGCTTTCTACTGTCGAGAACGATTGCTTACCATGTCACCACCCGGCCCCGGGGACACGCTATGCCTGGAAGCGGACAGCGTGTCGTGCCGGTCCGCGGGGCGGGGGGCCAAGAAATGATGGGGACGCTGACGCCACGGGACGCGGAAGTGGAAAGCGTGCGCCAGAGCCTGCAGAGTGACACGCCGCCTCCAAGCTCTCGACCGCACAGGGAAATGCGACGCGCCGAAGCGTGGTGGGCCAGATCTGGCGGAGCGACACGCTCGCCCAAAAGCTCTCGCGAGCGCCGACGGAATGTGAGCGTGACGCGCCGCGGCGTGGTGGTCCAGAGCCGGCAGAGCGCCGCGCGATCCCCGCATTCCCAGCCGCGAGCGATGTGCGATACTCAAAGGTACGGACGCGCCGTGAACCCCTCGTTGAAAGACCCCGTCGCAGAGGGGCGTGCACTTTTTGATGGACCTGTTTTCCACCACCACCACCACCATACGCTGGAGGGGGGAAGGAGGATGACGAGGAAGAGGAAGAGGAGGAGGAGGAGGAGGAGGAGGAGGAGGAGGAGGAGAACCCCCTCCCCCTCCAGCTTATGGTGGTGGTGGTGGAAAACAGGCCCATCACTTTTAACTCGTTGGCGCGCAAGCGCAGGCACGGTGTTCCCGTGGCGGGCGCGGCGCTCCTGCCAGGGGATGGGGCACACTTCCCGACCGCCACGGCATCGGTACACGCTCCTCCTGTGAGATTGGGGACCGCTGGCGGGCCGCGGACGCACGGAAAGTGCGGAGGCGGCCCCCCTCCGCGCCCGCAGGGAGCCCGGAGCGCACAGAAGAGCAGGAGGGAGAAGGGAGGAGGGAGGAGGGAGGAGGGAGGAGGGAGGAGGGGAGGGAGGGAGGAGGGCGGAGACGACGACGACGACGACGACGACGATGACGACGACGACGACGACGACGACGGCCGCCGAACCTCTGCCTTCTCCAGCAGGGCGGGGTCCAGCTCCACCCCGAGCGCGCGGCATCCCGACCTCTCATCGGGCGGCGGGCCTCCCCCGGGGGGAGGGGGCCCCTCCGGGCCTTCCTGGGCCGGGGGGAGGCCGAAGGAGAAGGAGGAGGAGGGGGAGGAGGAGGAGGAGGAGGGGGAGGAGGAGGAGGAGGAGGAGGGGGAGGAGGAGGAGGAGGAGGGGGAGGAGGAGGAGGAGGAGGAGGGAGGAAGGAGGAGGGAGGAGGGAGGAAGGAGGAGGGAGGAGGGGAGGAGGAGGGGGGAGCAATACCGTGTGCAGGAACTCGACCACCAGAAACCTTGCACAAGGAACGCAGCCCTGGAGACCCCAGGACTTCCATGGACTTTGGGTGTGGGAACGTCACGCCTTCCGTCGCAAAACCATCCGAACCCAAAAAACCCAGGGCACCCTGGAGGCAGGCAGGGTGTTTCTTGGTATGGCTTTCCACTGTCTGTGCGGGAAGGAGGGGGGGAGCATGATGGATCGAGGGAGGCAGGACGCATCAGGAGGTGGAGGAGGAGGAAGCAATAAAGCAGGATGAACGATGAGGGAAGGAGGCCGCGAGGACAAGGGGAGGTGGAGGGAGGAGAAAAAGGGGGATGGAGAGGAAGGAAGTGGGGGAGGCGGATTCTAAGACATTGTGCTGACTTTCGGGGCGGGTCGTCCTCAGGTGGCTGGACCTCAAGGGGCAGCCGCCAAGAGATTGGTTTTGAATTATGGCGCCTGGTGCCCATCCAATGTTGCGTTGAGCCCAAGGATTTAGATTGCAGAGAGGGCTTGGGGCTGCTGGCGCAGCCACCTCCATGTGGATACGCGCGCTGCCAATAAGGGTCGCCAGCAAGCGGGTGGTCGGGGGCGTTCGCCACCCAGCAGAGCGGCTTCGGCGGCCGCGGGGCTGGCGGACCACAGCGTTCGAGCTGCGGGATGTTCATTGCGCAGTGAGGGGCGGTGCGACGACGTCGAGCAACTCAGCTCTTGAGGGTTGTTTTTGTTGTTGACCAAGCCTCTCTCTGTTTCTCTGTTCCGTTCATGTGTTCTCCAGCCTATGCTTAAGTCGGGCCTGTTCCCTTACAGGGGGATTTTGGGCGAAACTCAGCTCTTGAGGGTTGGGAGAGACGGCAGGGTGTGCAAAGAACGCAACATAGGCAGGTGGCTGGGATGCGGGGGACGGGGGGAAGGGGTGGACATGGTGCGCATGGATGGCGAACGGGAGGGCGCAGGCCACGATCACGTGAACGGCGTGATAGGACAGAGAGCGGGAAGGATGGGCAAGCTGCGCGAGGTGGAGAAGGGGCAGGGTGAGGCGGAGGGTTGTTTGGAGGGCTGCGTTTGCTGGGGTGGGAATGGTAAACAATCAATTCACAATCCGGCGAGGAAGAACGGGGCAGGGATGGGCAAGGAGAACCCAAGTCGGCAGCGGTTCTGGGGAATGCCAACCCATCCACGGAACATCTGGTTGACGTCGATTTTCGTTCCATTTTCTTTGTGGCCCGCCACCCTTGCGCGCCCAGGGGAAGGGGAGGAGGATCAGGGTGGAGGGCGGAGGAAGTATCCCTCCCACCCTCCCATCTCCTCTGCTCATCCCTGTGCCACCATATACCCTCCCAAAGTCGTCCTGGTCGTCGTCGTCGTCGTCGTCGTCGTCGTTTTCATCCTACTCCTCCTCCAGCGCGTACGGGCGGGAGGAGATGAGAAGAGCAGAGGGGAGGTGGGGCAGGATCGAAGTTTTGGACGTGTTCGTACCTATTTGGATGTTGGGCCATCGGAGACGTCTCGAGAAGCAGACCTATGAGAACGGATGGGGGAAGAAAAGTGAGGTGGGATGACTCAGCGAAGAAGGAGCCAGCGGGAGCCTCGATCGAACGAACTGCCATACGCCGGAGCGCGTGGGCGAAGAAGAGTCAGCGGGAGGAGGGGTATGAAAGAAGAGGGGAAGGAAGGAGGAAAGATGAGAGAGGAATGCTGAACAACAGGAAAAGGTGGGGAGCGAATCAACTTCACGCTGTGGTAAAGTCTTTTCGTGCGGCGCGATGCGTTTGGTATCCAGGACTGTGCCCAGACAGCTGCACACAGCAAATGTCGCACCCTCCCCTCCCTCTCCCACCCTGACCGCCTGACCTCCCAGATTGCTAGAACCTGGTCCCCCCAGATGTGAAAACTGCCTAACACCTCGACCACAATCTGCAATTCAGAAAAAACCTGGTGCTCTATGTGGCCCTTGTCAGCGTCGTCGCCGCCGCCGCCACCCTCCCAGGAATATCCGAAGAGGCCGCCTCCTCCTTCGCGTCCTCCTTCGCCTCCTCATGCGGCTCCTCCTCATGCTCCTCCTACTCCTCCTCCTTCGACCTCGTCAAGGACAGCGTCGTCGTCCTCAGGGTCGGCGGCACCGGCCGTAAGGCCTTCGCAATCCTGGTGCTCTATGTGGCCCTCGTGGAGGGCTTGGGCACCGCACCACTCCCCCCCCAGACTGCCCGCCTCCCTCTGTGTACCGCTCGCCCTGCTCGCGCCCGTGCCGCCACGCCCAGCATCGCGCCCCGCTGCTCGCTCGCTCGCTCGCGACAGGAGACAAATGGCCACTTGGCAGCCTCCAGCTCCTGCATGTCCTCCCTCCTCCAGTACCCCCTCTCCCCAGGGGCACAACATACGGCACAAACGTAATTTCTCGGAGGCCCGCGCGTATTTCTTGCATGGGCGCTGGACCCACCTCCCAGTCGCGCGGAGAACGCCAAGGGGCGGCGCGGGGGGCGCCGACAGGGGGGCCCAACGCCAATCCAAGAACTCCGTTCGGGCCTCCGAGAAATTCTGTGTATGCGGTTTGTGGTTCTTCGACTCCATCCCCCATCCTCTCACGCCTCAATGCTCACTCTCCCCGTCCCCTATTGTGAGTTCGTAGCATTTAGATCTCACTGCGGGGATCATTCCCACCTTGAATGGTTGCCCGCTTTCGAAACGTCAGATCGTTCAACATCGACAGATTCTGGGTCGCCCGCGGCGTCCAACGCTAAACGCCAATGGCGGGGTCGCCGCAAGTCGACACCACCCAAACCTACCGTATCTCCTCCTTCTCCACTCCGGGAAGAGGAAGAGGAGGAGGAGAAGGAGGAGGAGAAGGTGAAATGACAAAGGGGAATGACCAGGAGGAGGTGAAATGACAAATGGGAATGACCAGGAGGAGGAAAAGGAGGAAGAAGAGGAGGAGGAGGAGGATCTCGTCCAACCCGTCCTCGCCCTCCTGCCTCCTGCGCCTCGCCCACATCATTCCGCCTCCCCCTCCAACCTCCTCCCGCCTCCCTCCTCCTCCTCCTCCTCCTCCTCCTCCTCCTCCTCCTTCTTCGCGCCCTCCCTGTCCTGAGATTTCCAATCCGCCCCGGGTCCCAGAACGTCCGCCCTGTCTGTTTCGGTGGGGCCCGCGACCCGAGAGGCGGGAGGCGTGAGCTCGAGAGAAAGGAGGTGGTGGGAGAAGGGGGGAGGACGGAGAAGGTGACTACGACACCGACGACGGCAACGACAAACAACCGTTCTCCTGCTCGTCGACCTCCTCGTCGCCGTCCCCTTCCTTCCTCCTGTTCCTGCCCATGCTTCTCCCCTCCCCCCTCCTCATCCTACTCCCCGCCCTGACCCCTCTCCTCTCCCCCGCTTGCTCGTCCTCATCATTGTCATCGTCCTCCTCCTCCCATTACCCCCCCTCCTTCTCCTCCTCCTCCTCCTCCTCCTCCTCCTCCTCCTCTCCTCCTCCTCCTCCTCCTCCCTCCTCCTCCTCCTCCTCTTGCTTATCTCCCATTCCCTGTCCCCTCCTCATCATCCCTCCCACTCCACCTTTCCTCCTCCTCGTCCTCCTCCTCCACGTCCTCGTCGTCGTCCTCGTCCTCGTCCTCCTCCTCCTCTTCCTCCTCCTCCTCCTCCTCATCATCATCATCATCATCATCATTATCCTCCTCCCTCCTTCTCCTCCTCCTCCTCCTCCTCCCACTGAGCGACCACAAACGCGAGAGAAGTGCGTGAGCCAGGCGGGAAGCGCGAAACCCCAGGCAGCGGGCATCAGGTGCAGCAGCAGAAGGGAACAGTCCATGACCATGTAGTCGTTGTCGTCCTCCTCCTTCTCCTCCTCCTCCTCCTGCTCCTCCTTCTCGTCGTCATCGTCGTCGTCGTCGTCGACGGCGTCGTCGTCGTCGTCGTCGTCCTCGTCGTCATGGTCGTGGTCGTCGAGTCGTCATCGTGGTCGTGGTCATGGTCGTTGTCGTCGTCGTCGTGGCCGTGGTCGTGGTCGTCGTCCTCGTCGTCGTGGTGGTCGTCGTCGCCATCGTCGTCGTGGTCGTGGTCATGGTCGTGGTCGTGGTCGTGGTCGTCGTCGTCGGCGTCGGCGTCGGCGTCGGCGTCGTCGGCGTCGTCGTCGGCGTCGGCCTCGGCGTCGGCATCGGCACCGTCGTCGTCGGCGGCGTCGTGCCATCGTCCTCCTCCCCGAGGCCTCCCCGAGAAAGGTTGGGCGATCTCCCCGAGGCCTCCCCGAGGCATCGCCCTGTCATCCCTCGGCCTCCCCGAGAAAGGTTGGGCGATCTCCCCGAGGGCACGGCGGCCTCTCCACCGCGCGCGCCAGCACCCTGCCGTCGCCGCAGCCTCGCGGGCGCCCGCCGAGGCTCGGCGGGGCAAGGTGGGGCGAGGGAAGGAGGGAGGAGGGAATGGTGAAGGAAGGGGGACGATGGTGAAGGAAGGAGGGAAGGAGGGAAGGAGGGAATGGTGAAGGAAGGAGGGAAGAGGGAAGGAAGAGGGAAGAGGGAATGGTGAGGGAAGGAGGGAAGGTGGGGCGAGGGAAGGAGGGAAGAGGGAATGGTGAAGGAAAGGGGGACGATGGGGGAGGCCTACGGCAGGTTCGTGTCGTGCCGAACCCAGCGTTGGTTTTTGACACCGCAGGGATCGTTCAACCTTGCTCGCAACCTTGAACGATCGGCCGCTGCCGCAACGTCCGATCGTTCAACATCGATCGATTCTGGGTCGCCGGCGGCGTTCAACCTTGAACGCCCGCGCTGGAGTCGCCGCTGGTCGACACGACGCAAACCTACCGTAGATCCCGTTAGTGCATCAGTGGTTCGATGTCTTCCTTCACGGCTGAACCGAGGGCTTTAGATGAAGCGGTCGAAGCTGTGAGGAAACTCGCGCTTGAAATAGGCAGCCGGCCGTCCGACATGTGACCTAGGCCTCGAGAAGAAGCGAGAGGGATGGGGGGCAACAAAGGGGGACATGGGGGGGATCAGAAGCCGTACGTCTCCTCTTCTTGGGGTCGGCGGAATGGCGCAAGCCTGTTGGTGGAGACGGGGGGGGGGGATGAGAAAGGGAGGGAAGAGAGAGGGACAGAGGAGGGAAATAGAGAAAGAACAATGCACGGGGAGGAGAGAGAGAGGGGGAGTGGCCGGAAGGATGGAGAAGGAGATGTGACGGAGACGAGGGATGGCAGAGGGGGGGGGGAGAAGGAAACATGGAATCAAGGAGGGGACCGCGGGGGCGGAGGGGAGGCCGCTGGGGGCGTGGGATTTTTGCGCAGCGGACGCATCCCCAACGGCCGCGCTGCCCAACCGAAGTGGGACGGGTGCTGGAGCCGCAGAAGCACGGGGACGAACAAACAACAGAAGAATGGCGGCCCCAGGGCGGGAAGGAGAGAGGAGAGAGAGGCAGGACCCTGGCCCAGAGACGCCCGACGCCCACCGGTCGGCGGCTCACGTGGATGCCGAAGGCGGTCGCCAGGGTCGCGCCCTGGACCAAGCCGCCAGAATGCGCCGGGTTCGATCCACAGCGGTCACTAAGAGCGGTCGCCACGATCCCTTCCCATGCCGTTTGCCCCCAACGTTTCACGGGCTGTGGCACATGCGGCCACAGGGGGCGGTCGCCAAGATCGCGCCCGCCGGCCCCGAGACCTCATAGGCCCGCGGGTCGGCCACTCACGCGGATGCCGAAGGCGAGCGCCAAGAACACGCCTCGCCCCTACAGGTCCAGGGACTGTCTGCCCATGCGGCGGCAAGGAGTGGAATGGAAGTCGGGCCACCCAGAGTGCAGACCGTTCGTTGAGCGCGTCGGAAAAATGAAAGCACCGAACTCACGCGGGAAAGTGCGATTAGTTGGTGCGCATCGCCCCGCAAATTCACATATACGTATACATAGACACACATATATATATACACACATACATATACATACACATACACCTAGACGGGGCGTTGGAAGAAAAAGCGTTCAATGACAAACAAAACTCAGCCGGCTAAAAAAATCAAGAGGAGGAGGAGGAGGAGGGGGAGGAGGAGGAGGAGAAGGAGGAGAAGGAGGAAAAGGAGGCAGGGGAGGACGAGGATACGGGGGACAGCCAGCCGCACGCCGTGGGCGCATCTGTATTTGCTGGAACAGGGAGAACCACTACCATATCATTCATGAACCGCGCCATCCCATTTCATGCTGGGTCTGCCGATGAGCGTTTGACTTCAGTTTCGAGCCAATCCTTCTCAAATAATAATATGTTGGTTCATATTTCATCGGCGTCCAGGAAGAATCGTGTAGCATCGGGCCCTTCCCTTTTTGCTTGAGAATCGCCCCGATCCTTGACGTTATCGCTGTTGCAAGAATCATCGCTTCGTCACGTTGCACGTCTCATTTGACATAACCAACTTTCAGCGTCAACTCTCGCCATGCGGAACATGCAGCGTAGCTTTCTCCAAGCGACCCTGGATCTAAGTAAAATAGCGGCGCCCATCGTCCAACACTCACACCCATACAAGCAACCCAGATCACCATAGTCGTATTCGTTGCCAGATGTGTCCGCGAGCACACTACTCTGGAATGTCGCTAAATCTCCCAACGTCTGTGCCAGACGACTCGCGAACTCGGCCTTGTGGAATTGGCCCATGGCTAACTGACTCCCAAAACAAATGTTATATTCTTCTTGCTTCAAGATCTCAATGTCGTGCCCGGAGAGCGAAATTGATGCTGCTGGGGCGGTCGCCAATGTCAAGGGCGGTCGCCAAGGTTGCGCCCCCAGCGGCAGCCACCAACAGCTGTGCTGAGCCCCGAGCTGACCTTGACGACCTGGAGGCGGCCCAGGCCCTCCTGGAGGCTTCATATCGTTCTCATATGGGGCCAGAACTGATTGGGCCAGAGCTGAGAGGGTCGGTGGATCGTGCCGCATTGTCGATGCATCGGCGACGTTGAAGTCAAAACATCGGGCTGCGCATCGCGCCACATCGGCGCTGCAGCACGATCCCCCGACCTCATCTGCTCTGGCTTCATTTGGACGGCCTGGGCTCATGTCGGCTGCGAGCCCAGAAGGAAATGAGAAAGAGAAGGCCTTCTCAAAGGCTCGGAAATCCGAGGGCCTAGTTTTCTGAGCCTTCCCCGAAGACGCAAAGCACCTCTCAGAGTCCCGCCGCCTCCTGAGAGGGCCTCCTCCTTCTCGCTTCCCCCCTCACTCGCCGCCGGATTTGGAAGGCCTGGCACCATCCTCCATCCTCGTCTTACGCGTGCCTGACCCCTCTTTTGCCCTCCCATCCGCCCACGCCCAACAAGCACCGCCACCTGATGGGTCTGTTTTCCACCACCACCACCATAAGTTGGAGGGGGGAAGGAGGTGGAGGATGAGGAGGAGGACGAAGATGAAGAGTAGGACGAATAGGAGGAGGAGGAGGAGCAGCAGGAGGAGGACCCCCTTCCCCTCCAACTTATGGTGGTGGGGGTGGAAAAAAGCCCATCACCACCCGCGGCTGGCCAGCCAGCGCCCGCGCAGCCGCTGCCAGTAGCCGCCCCGGCCCGCGCCCCAACGTCCTCCCCCCCTCCCCCGGAGCACGGCTGGGCAATTCCGAGGATGAGGCCCTGCACGACGCGGCCCCGCGGACGATCTGGAACGGATTGATTAAAGCGGCCCTGGGCAGAAATACACACAAATCCCATGATTCCCCTATGTTTTTCCATATGTTCTAAATGTTCGTCTTCCCCCACACTGTCCATATGTTCCTAAATTTCCCTTGGGATCGATGATCAATTGTGTCTGTGTGCTTTTGTTCCCCTCCTGACAAGGATGAGGCCCTGCACGACGCGGCCCTGCGAACGATCTGGAACGGATTTATCCTCGTCCTAGCCGCGTCCGATGGCCGCCAGAGAATCGGGGGCGCGCAAACATGGATTAACGATCCATGGAGTTGGCGCGCGGTCGCCAAATCCACGGATCGGGGAAAATGCCCTCCCCGAAATGCGGCCCGAAACGCCTCGATCGGCGACGGCAATCCGCGATGTCCCATGGAAACGGGACCCGTCGCTAATCCACGCCGCCTTGATCCATGTTTGCGATCGCCTGAGAGAAGAGAAACAGGGGCCGCGCGGCGGGGGTGGCCCAGGTCTGCGACGAGGTCCAACTCGGTGGGCCGGAGCTCGGCCAGCGCCTCCACACTAGCTTTCTCCTCCTCCTCCTCCTCCTCCTCCTCCTCCCCCTCCTCCTCCTCCACCTCCTCCGCCTCCTCAGGCCACCACAGCCGCCAAGATGATCCAAGATGCCTCCACGACAGCCCAAGATGGCAACACAATATGACCTCAATATTGCCTATTGGGTTCTCAAAACGGTCCACGAGGGCTCCAAGAGAACCTCCAGCAGGGCTCGAAAACGCCAAATTCGTAAATCCCCTCATGGTGTTTCTGCACGATGATAGTTATCATTGTCACATGTTCTTGCTTCCGTCGGCTCAAGACGGCTCCAAGATGCACTTTAGACGGCCCAAGAACGGTCCACAGTGACCCCAAGTCGGCCCAAGGAATCCCTCGGACGGCCCTCAAGGTCCCCAAACCGACCCAGCGAGTCTCTCAAGACGGACTGCGACAGCGCCCAGAAGTTTTCTCTTCACGCCCTCAGACGGTCCAGTGAGGTCCCCCCCAAGAACCTCCGAGGCGCCCAAAAGACGCTGCCAAGACTCCGTGAGAGCACCATTCAGGCTCCCCCAAGGTGTTAGACGTGACGGCCTCCCGCGCCCCCCTCGAATCCCGCCAGACCAGCCCTTCAGGGCGTGAGTGGTTTAGAGAGTTTCTTTCGATGTCTCCCAAAATGGCCCTAAGATAGCCCCAGCGGCTCCGAAGGGTGCCCCAAGAGGCCCCCAAGATGCCCTCAAGAGCTCCGCCCCAGAAAAATCCAAGGCGCCCCAAGAGCTCCAAGAGAACTCTTAGAAACTTTACGAACGAAGGCCGACGACATTCCGAGATGCATCCATGAGACCTCTAGCCTTTCTGCTCGCCCTCGTCCTCCTTCTCCTCCTCCTCCTTCTCCTCCTCGTCCTCCTCCTCCTCCGCCTGTTACCTCTCCTTCCAAATCCATCGTCCCCCTCCCCCTCTCTCTACTCCTCCGCCTCCTCATCCTGCTCCTCGTCCTCCTCCTCCGCCCCTTTCTCCTCCTACCCTTGAGTCCGTTGCGTTCTACTCCACATCCCTGATCAATGCAACTCGTCTGGGCATCGTTTCTGGATGGACTGATGGGGTTACGCGGAGCGTCTAGAATAGTCGCCACCCAGAATGCTACGCTGTATCCGTCACCGTGCCCTGGGCACGAAGCGGAGCGCCCCAAAGCTGACAGCTGTGCTGCTGCAGCCCAGACTCTACATTCTTGAGGGCCCAAACACCCGGCTTATAGGGCGCTTTCGGGCGGGGCCTGGCGCTATTGGGGGGTTTCGCGTGGGCCTTCGGGGCGGAGGCCCCGTCGAAAATGGCCCGGAACAAACCCCATAATTGATCAGGAACGCCGCAGAGGGTGCACGGGTGCCCCAAGACGGCCCCCGAAGGCCTCCTGACTGGCTACGATAGTTTGAAAGAGGGCGGGGGGCCCAACCAGCAGCTTCGCCTTAGGCGAAGCCAAACTCCCGCTCTGCTGTACCGTAGCAACGAATGTCCCAGTGGTAGGAGGCGAGCCATCTCAAGCAATGTTGGTATCGATGGCAAATGGTACACCTCGCGCTGAGGTGTAGTCAGGTCTGGGCGGCCGGCCGCTTTGAGCCAAGCAGCCGCGGATGCACGCTCGTTCCCACGCACATGCAATGCCCAGCCCACTTTAGAGTCGGGGGGGAGGGGGACGAGGCGTGAACCCGCTGCCTCTATACAGCAGGTACATCAGCGACTATTTACAAACAGGGCAGCAAAAGCGCGGGGCCGTAAGGAAGGTGGACCCGCACGCAAGTTGCCTTGCCTGCAGTATCCTGTGCATAGAGATACTCCCCAGGCGGCTACAGATCGGGATGTCTGGCCAGCCCGATAGGGAGTATGACTCTTTGAAGTCATGTTTGAAGGATGGTACACCTCCCATGACCTGTAGGAGCATCTCTCTGTCGATGCTCCCCTTGGCGCGACCGTCCGCAATCATATCGCTGGTGGCGCACCACTGAATACTGTGCACGATCCCTCGGTCCATCATCTGTCGTACCCAGCTGATGCGTCCAGAAAAGGTACACTCAATCGGCTTCTTCCAGTTTCTGCTTGGCAAGGACTTAAAAACAGACCCAGCATCTATGGCCAAAGTGACCTTGACGCTCAGGCCACCCAACCCAAGTATGTCTTTCAACTGGGTGGGAGTTAGCGGCCCTGCGTGGAGCTCGTGCAGAGTCACGATCGTGGGATAGCAGTCCTCCAAGCTGCGGGCAGCTGCTAGTGTCTCTGCTGAATAGCTCGGGCGGACCTGCACGCGGTGAGACTTGCAGTGCGCATCGATCAAGTGGACGACGGGCTTACCAGATGGCGTGCTTCCACGCCGTAGCAGGTTTGCCCCGCGAATGAAAGGGCCTTTGACTTCGTCATCGGCGTCTCCACTCATCGGTAACTTGCGTCGCTGTGCAGGCCGACCTCGCCCGTAGGGGGTCAGGGGAGTCCCGCAGTTTCCTGGTGATCGCGTTCAGTCGTCGCACTTGTATATCGGTCGGTTCTTGGAACCGGTGTAGAGACACAACATACAACATCAACCACACCCGGGTGATTCATGCATGCGCCAGCGAGCCTCTAAGGCTGACGAACATGTCTGCAACCATCTTGAATGCCTGGGCGTCAACGTCGGCGTCGGTAAGTTCAGGATGTTGTATAAGACGGAGCTGCTTGATGTATTCGTCTTTAGTCTTGGTCCAAAGTAACACTGCCGTCCTCATCTTTGGTGTATATGATAGCACAATTGGTGCATGTGTGCTTGTTGAGTTTAGTATTACCAAAGATGCCTTCTACGCGCTTGCCATACTTGCCAATGGTGTCCTCAGTGCTGGCCATGTTGATCGCATCGACATGTTTGGCCATAAGTAGGTTGCTGCTCGCCTCGAACTCCTCGTCGTAGGACGTGGGTCTGAAACCAAAACCTCTCGTGGTCCTTCTGAGCGTTAGTTAGAAAGCTCGGGGTGCGTCTTTGTTGCCAGTCTGGTTTGAGGCACTGAAAGCAGTGCTTTGACTCGTCGTAGTTTCCTAATCCTGGGGGGGTTCGAAGCACCGTGGCCAATCCAGGCGGCGAAGTAAAACGCGCCACGCGTTCCTTTTCACCAATGCCTCATCAACTCCTGGTAAGTCAACCCTTTCAGGAAGGCCATGTGGATGTGAAGGGAGGCGATGATCCATTGCTTCTTGCACGCTGCATTGCATTGGGACCCGAACGGACAGTTCGAGCTCTCGGTTCCGAGACCCCCCAAAAGGCCGCCAAAAAGCCTCAGGAGGCCCCCAAAAGCGCCCCGAAGAGACCCCAAGACACATCCCTGACGACTCCAGCCAACAACCCACGCACGGTGGCTGGAGGGGCCGAAGGCCATTCTATATATATATATATATATATGTGTACACGCATACATACTCCGATTGTGCCACCTAACCGAACGGTAAAATGGAGAATCCGAACCTTCCGAGTCAACCCGTAAACGAACAAAAAAACAATGCGAAGTAACAACTTCCTCGAAGTACAAGAGACGTTTTGGCACCGGCGGTGCAGAATGCGTGGCGGGAGTGGATCAGGCGCACATCGTGCGCGAAAGGGCGAAATGTCGTTCTCGCCTCGGCGTCACGCTTACCTAGCGGGGGAATGCATCATCACCCGCTGGGGCGCGGCGCACATTTCTCGCACGCGCCGACGCGCGAGCGCACGAAGATCTTGTGCTCGCAACGGCGCCTGCCTGAAAGAGGCGCTCACGTCACAGCGCGGGACAGATGCTTTACTCGCATCGAATTGATGGAACCCGCGCGAGCGGGCGACTCGTCACCCTCGTCCGAATTCCGTGCACATGTCGCTTGGAAGTGGCGTTCCCGCGTGGGCGTGGCGCCTGCTCCGTTCGCCGACACGCGGGAGAGCGGCAGCGGCAGAACGAAGCCGCGCAACGACGGGCGGAATGCTGCCCTCGCCCAAGCACCGCGCAGGTTCCGCGGGGAAGCGGCACTTGCTGCCTCGGCGCGGCGCCAGCTTCGTCTTCGCCGCGCCCATCGGGAGTTCTGCCGCTCCCGCCCCTGCGCGGGCGGCCCGCGTCTTGCTCCCTTCGCCACGTCGCTGGAAGCGGGACCGCGCGCGAGCGCCTTCCGTTCGCTAGTTTTCACGCCTGGTGTGTCAACTGTGTTTGTTATGTGGGTTCTTGATGCGTGCCCTACACATGTGTTACCATGATAACCAACCATATTGTTACTAACGCGTGATTATGCTTCCGCAGGCTCTCGATGTGTGTCATGTATGATTCTGCGGTGCACGTGTGGTGTGCAATTATGGCTCGCATTGATTGCGACAAACTCCTGCTCGACCTCAAATGGTGGACCCCGACGTCAGGTCGTCGACTCATCTCCTCTCGTCGTCGTCGCCCTCCCTCGCCCCCCCCCCCTGCACCTCCCTCGGACGTGCCCCTTGCTCCAACCCCTCCTCCAGGACCCACTTCCTCTGTCACAACCTCTCCCAAGCGCCGACCCTCTGATCGCTTACCCTCCTCCCCAGACGTCAAGCGCTGCGAGCTGTTCGCCGCGCGGCCCCCTGGATCGCTTGGAGCGTTCTCCGCGGTTGGCTTCGTGTTACACTGGGGCAACTGGAAGGTACGATACCGCTACTCTCTGGACCTCTGCAGGTGTGACAATCCAGCCGTGGCGACAAGAGCCTCCAAGGAGGCCCAAATACGCGACACAGAGGGAAGGGTAGGGGTGTCGGTACATGTCTCTCCTCAGCAATGTTGTTTCACGGCCACGAAGCCCGAAACCGGCACCCAGAGGCCCAAGAGAAAGCGTCACGCTGTCCGCCAGGATTTTTGTAGGCCTCTGGGGTCGAAGGATCACGCCACATCGGCGATGTATCGGCAATGCATCCCCGATGCACTGGCGCTGCACACGCGACGTCTGCGATGCATCCGTGCCGTCGGCGTGGACAACATAGAGATCCACATCGTGCTGCATCTCGGACGCCCGAATCATCCGGGATAACTCTGGTTCGGGGCCACTCTGGTTTGGATCCCCGACGCACGAACCAGGAGTTACCCCTGACCACCCCTGGCCCAAATGATTCAGGAGCGGTTGGACGCCCGAATTATCCGAGACGCCTCAAGTCAGGGACCACTCCTACTTGGGCCTCCGAGGCACTAACCAGGAGCTACCCCTGAGCACCCCCAGCCCCGATGATCCGGAGCTCTGAACTTCGCTGGTGCTGAATCGGCGATGCGGCGCGATCCTCGGACCCCATCTGGGAGGCCTAGAACTTCTGCTCGAGGCTCTGGGCGTCGGGGGATCGCGAGCAGATGTCGAGCGCTGGCCTCGTCCAGGGGCGCGTCGCTGCAGGCGACCCAGGGCCTCGGCTTGGCGCGCCGCCCAGAGCAGGAGCGGAAAGGCGAGGAACAAAAAACTGCATAAACAGTAACTTTCGGTACTCCTCGCGGATTCCTGTGAGTATCGTTTAAGCGATCCCCATCCCCAGCGGCGTGGCCTGGGCCCCACTGGCCGATTTACCCCCCTAGATGTATGGGGATATAGGCCGTCCCCTTCGGGTTTCGAGGGGTGTATCCCCAAGTGGGGTGGTGATTTGGTGGGGGTCTCGAAGGGGATGGGGATGGGGAGGGGTGTTAGATCAACGATACTGATCCTTGGATGGGCGGTGAAAATCCTGACGGCGCCTCCAGCGCCGCCTCTGGCGCGCTCAGCGCGCCAGGTATGGGGGGTCCAGCTGCGAAGCCCATGTCACGCCCACGCACTCTCCGAAACCTAGCCCCCCTTGTCCGGAGGGGCGAGGGTAATGTTCCCGGAAGCCTCTCCCGGAACATTTCGGGGGGGGTCCTGAGGACCTCTTGCACTGCGCGTCTTCCGCTGCCGTTGTGGCTTGCTTAGGCCTTGCGCTATGTACGGCCTCTGCAGGAGTGTCGCGCGCTCCCATTCAAAACACCGCATCGTACTTCCGCGGCTGCGTCGCAATATCCGCCGACGGCCGCGCTGGCCCGTTCAGAGCCCACGCTACCCAGTGCACTCTGCACTGGTAGCTGAGCGCCTCGTGTGCGCTCCACTTTTCGTCAACGGCGACGGCATCGGGTGATATCAGCTCCGAGTTCGGTGGCAGCGACATCGACGATTGGAGCATGCCGCATTTTGGTGCTGCTGGCGGATCCGGTTCCCCCCAAGTCTCGGCCAGCGAGTCTGGCAAGATCTCGGGCTTGCGCATTGAGCAGTTCAGCGCAGTCGCGCAGCCCGCAGGTCTACGAAGACTGGAAGCGGAATGTGGGGAGCGTGACGTTCATCAGCGACCTGGCTCCCAACAAGCTGGCAGTGATGGCGTCGATGAGCCTGATTAGGCAGACTGGGGATCTGACAAATCACATCACGCTGGCGGAGTTGCAGGACGAAACGGGCAACGGCCTCAAGAAGACTTTTACGAGGTGCTGGCTGGACAAGCGCTTGCTGAAGCAGGACCACGAGCAATACGACTACTACGCTGCCAAGTATGACAAGTTCAGAAATTCGCGTGGTATGCCGATGCATAAGTATCTCACGACCTTGCTGCGGATCCGCACAGAGCACGAAACATCGGACAAGGACACGGCTGCATCCTCCAAAGAGTACGCCCGCAATATTCTCAAGTGTGCTGGACTTTCTCGCGACGAGTGCCGCTCGGTGGTCGCGGCGGCGAGGCAGCTATGGGACCACGCCAAGATGGAAACGAGCCTGATCATGATGTTTTGGGACGCCCACCTGGACGACGCCAAGCACCGCGACAGGCACCTCGCTCCACCTGTAACGCGTCCTGGGCCAACTAGACGTGGATCCTGCAGCGGTGGCCCGAATGTATCGAGTTGTTATCCCTCGCATTCTCCGCTCGGCAAGGGCGGTGGCAAAAGAGGCGGCCGCTGGGGTCGCTTCGGCAAGGGAGGTCCCGACACGTACCACGAGAACGACGAGGATGACGACGACAGCTTCCTCGATGGTTTCGATTGCGGAGATGACGCTGACCACTAGCAAGGCGCCTACCAGGGCGACGATGACGACCGCGACCAGGAGAACGAGGACGCCGACGAGGATGCAGGCGACGACGAGTTCGACGAGGACGAGCTCGGCGTCTTCATAGCGGAGGCTCTGAAAGGGGGTCACGGCGCGCGGCCGCGGTCGCGGAAGTAGCGCAGCCCTAGAGGCCCCCAAGCGCCCTCAGGAGGCACCCCAAATGCCAAACCGAGCACTCAACCAGCCAGCGGTCCTCCTCCTCCTCCTCCTCCTCCTCCTCCTCCTCCTCCTCCTCCTCCCACCTCCCTCCTCCCACCTCCCTCCTCCCTCCTTTCTCCTCTCCTCCCTCCTCCCTCCTCCTCCTCCCACCTCCTTCCTCATCCTTCTCCTCCCTCCTCCTCCTCCTCCTCCTCCTCCTCCTCCTCCATACTCCTCCTCCTCCTCCATACTCCTCCTCCCTTCCCCCTCCCCCCTCCTCCTCGTCAACCTCCTTCTCCTCCTCATCACCTCCAATCTCTCTTCGACACAATACACGCTCTGCAGGGGTCCCAGAGAGGGAACACGACAAATCATTTCGAGCCTCCAGCCCCAAGAGGCCCCCAGGAGGCCCCCAGGAGGCCCCCAGAGGCCCCCAAGAGGCCCTGGGGGCCCCCAAGACGCCGCCAAGGAGCCCCAAGAGACTCCCAAGAGGTCCCCAAGAGGCTCCCAAGAGGCCCTAAAGAGGGCTCCAGGGCCGGCGGACTGAACGAAGCGATTCAATAACTACATCGGGGACATCTCTGATATCAAGACGGCCCAAGGCCTCCAAGAGAGCCCCAAGAGGGCCCAAGAGGGCCCCAAGATGGCCCAAGATATCCCCAGGACGGCCCGAAGAGGGGGCCAGACGGGGAACCCGAACGGACATTTCGAGACTTTTGGCGCCCAGGAGTCCCCTGGAAGCCCCGACGAGCCCCCCAAGAAGCGCCAAGAGGCCCCCAAGAGGCCCCAAACGAGACTCCCAAGACTCCCAACAGGCCCCCCGGAAGCTCCAGGCGGCCCCCCAAGAGGCCCATAAGAGGCTCCCCAGAGGCTCCCTCCGAAGAGACCCCAAGAAGCATCTATGAGGGCTTTGACCCACAACCTAGGTACGTATGGAAACTCTTCTAGAGCTCTCTTGAGCCATCTTGGCGCCCTCTGGGGCAGTCTGACGGTTCCCTTCGACAGGGTGCGAGCCACATCTCCAAAGATCTCCTCGAAGATCGTACTGCCCTCCCACTGGGCACGAGCACACCACCACGCAGCCACGGTGATGCGAAATGAGCAGGCGGAGTGAGCGAAGCGATTGAATCACTACATCGGGGACCTCTATGAGATCTGGCGGTTCTGAAAAAACAGATCGGGCACCACGGCCTTCTTAGAGCATTCCGGGACGCTCTGACAATTCGGACCGCTCCAGAGCGACGTTCTCCCGATCCAGGATTCGATTTGGATGCCCAAGCAAGTGTAGTCCAGCACTGGCAGCTGGCGCTGGTGGACGGGCGGACATTGTCAATGTGTTTGTTTTTCTAGCGCGCGTGAGTCTGGTGCCGATCCAGAGCGCGACCTAAGATCTACAGCCTGCTGACGAGTCTGCCCGCTTTTGTACAATCGCCACACGACGAGACAGAACCCGGGTCGTGAGAGCCCAGGGCGCTGCCATGACTGCCAGGAGCAGAGGAGGGAAGAACAACCAAGGCGAAACCATGGGCCCCTAATTGCGAGAATGAAGGATTGAGCAGGGACCGACCGTCACGGCATTCCTATAGACCTACCACGACATGCTCCTAGAACCCAGATATGTTCTAAGAACACAAATACAATGTGCTTGGAACACAGACGCCATGTCTTGAAACAAGACAGTCCCAGCCGGACTTGTTGTAAGAACATTTCGTGCAAACCACACGAGGGTCTTAGAACATTGCTTGGTATCAGGGGGGCGTAAGACCCGGGTACAGGGGACTCGGAAATCCCCGACGAGGTCGTCAAAAAAATGACGAGGCCGAGCCTGCATTTTGACGAGGCCTCCCGCTGCAGACATCCCACGAAACTCCTCCTCGTCAAAATCCGAGGCGCGGTCGTCCAAAAACGATGGCGAACCCGAGTCCTGGCAAACCCGGGTCTTGCGCTCCCCTGATGGTAGGCCTACAGGCACGCCAGGACGCTTCGCCACTGCTTGAAAGGGAGGGGGGCGCCTCGCCCTGCCGGCAGCCTGCCGAGGGCCGCGGGCCGCTCAGCAGCAGGCGCTCGCGGCATCGGGCCTCCGCCGCAGCACGAGCTCGGGCCTCGGCGGGGGGGCCCAGCCGGCGCCGGCTCCCTGCGCGGCTGGCAGCCGTCGCCCGCCGCGAGTAGGAAGAGGAGGAGGGAGGAGGAGGAGGAGGAGGAGGAGGAGGAGGAGGAGGAGGAGGAGGAGGAGGAGGAGGAGAGGAGGAGGAGGAGGAGGAGGAGGAGGAGGAGGAGGAGGAGGATGGGAAGGAGGAGGAAGAGGAGGGGAGGAGGAGGAGGAGGAGGAGGAGGAGGATTTTTTTTTTTTGGGGGTCGACCCATGATCAGCCACATGACTCCGCTGGCGTGGCGAGTGCCAGCGAGTGCACCAAAAACGGCGCAGGCCGCGCCACGGTCGGGGCCATGCCCCCGTGGCGCGACCTAAGCGCGACCAGGGAGCGCTGGGAGACCGTGCTCCGCGCTCCCTGGTCGGGGTAGGGGGCGCGAGCCGTGCTCAGCGCCAACCCTACCCACCACCCACTCCATGGGTGGCCGCGTTTTACGGCCCCGGGACCACGACACGACGCGACACGACAGGGGGACGAAACGAACGACGCGACACGAACGACACGAGACGGACGAGCGACACGACGGAGACGAGCCGCCAGCCCCGCCCCAGGGCGGCGAGTGCTGGGGGGGACCCAGCACCGCCCTGGGGAAGCACACGGGGCCTGGCGACCCCCCCGGGGGAAGGAAACCGCACTTTGGCGGCGTCCCCCGGGGTGCGGGGGATTTTCGCCCCTCGGGCCCGGCGCTCCCCGCCTGCGCCAGGAGGACCCTGGGGTCCCGACCCCTCCCCTACGGGAGGGGCCCCCTCGGGGCAGGAGGAGGAGGAGGAGGAGGAGGAGGAGGAGGAGGAGGAGGAGGAGGAGGAGGATGGGAAGGAGGAGGAGGCGGAGGATGGGAAGGAGGAGGAGGAGGAGGGGAGGAGGAGGAGGTGGCCCCGCAGGGCCCTACACCTTGGTCACGCGCGCCACGTCGAGGCGGACGTCCTCCTGCGGGACCCGGCGCGCGGCCTCGGCCCCGTCCTCCACCACGTAGTGGCCGTCCCTTGCCCTCTCGCGCACGGTGCCCCTCGTCCAGGCTCCGCCGCCGCCCGCCCGCACCTCCACGGGGTCGCCCACCTCCAGCCGGCCGTCGCGGGAGTCCACGACCACCAGCCAGGGGCGGTCGAACACCTCCGGCGTCATCGCCGCGCCGATGCCATCCGCCGCGGGGCGGCTGCGGCTGTTCAGGGCCAGCTTGGCCGCGCCGACCACCAGGGTGCCGCTCAGCCTCGCCGCGCCCCATGCGGAGGAGCCCGCGGCGCTGCAGACCGCGGCTGGCAGCTGGCGCGCCACCTCCCGGAGCCAGCTGCGCGCTGGGGGGGCGAAGCCCGGGTCAAACAGATCCAGAATGCAGTTCATCTGACACTCCTCGCAGTACCACACCCCCGCCTCATCGGGCCAACCCTCGGCACTGAACAGCTCGCACATCGGGCACCTCCTGTAGCCCAGGGTCCAGAGGGCCCACTCCTTGGCCGCCGCCATCGCGGGGCGACGGCGGAAGTCTCCGCCCTGCAGGGCCTCCACTCTTTCCAGCTCTCTGGGCCTTCCAGACCTGCTCCTGCTATCTCATGCTCTCGCGGCGCCAGACTCGGGGATCGCACGGCTTGAGCCAAGATGGCTGCGGAGGCGGCATTCGTAACAGTTGACAGGCGTCGCGGCGACTCGAACAGCGAGTCCTGCTCAAAATTGGCAGGACCTAATGTTGGTCTACGTCTCCACTCTGTGCCAATCGCAAGACGAAGGCAGGACTAATACAAATCCAGATGACGAGGTTGATCGGGAATCGCTGAGATCGGGCGGGCCTGAAGAAAGAGCACCAGCCGTTCCCAAGCACTCCAGAACGCTCCCGGAGCGCTCCAGAACGCTTCAGTAGGGGCCCGACCACACGAACCCTTGCAGAAATCAACGCAACCCTGAGACCCCAGGACGTCCAACGATTTTTGGCGTGGGAACGTCACGCTTCCCAAAGCAGAACCGACGAAACCCAAGAAACCCAGGGCACCCTGGAGGCGATCAGGGTGTTTCTTGGCATGGGCCCCCTCTGTATGGAAGGATGTGTCCTCATCCCGGGTCTCCCTGAGATCGGCCGCGCCCGGGAGGACTGCAGCCGTTCTCGAACATCTGAGGGGGAGGGTGCACTTCGCTCGAGAGCTCCCGAGCGAAGTGAACCCCACCCTCCCCCGCAGAAATCGTGGGGTGTAGGGGTAGGGTTCGCTTGTGGCCCCCTATATTCGCCCCTGCCGTCGCCTCTGATCGGGGGACCCCGCACGGACAGAATCTGGACGCCGCATGTCCGACGCACTGCTTGTTTCCGTACGGGCTCCCCAAAACGGCCGACCCTTTTCCCCAGGGCCAGCGGGGGAGGGGAGGCTGGAGACGAAGGGGAGGGAGAACTGAGGGGAGACAGGAGGAAACGATGAGGAAAGACGTCACCAGAGCAGAGAAGGGAAAAGGCGGGTGACGAGCTATGTTCCCTTTCTGCGCGAACTCCACCGGCCCCTTGTCGGTCTTCAGGCGTGCCAGATTCCTCCCCCCCCTATATCGGGAGCGGCCAAGAGGGGAGCGTCCAAGAGGGGGGAGGTGCAAATCATGGCCGGCGGCATGTGCGCGGCCCAGGTGGGGGGGGCCAGGGACGTATTGAACTACGAAGGGGCGCCATGAAATCTGAGGAAATATCAGGGCCCCGCCATGATATTACCCCCCTCTTTGCCACCCCCGATTATAGTTCCCCCCCCCACGGGCCGAAAACCTGAGATTTGACCCCCCCTGGCCCGGGACGACTCCCGCCACGAAGGCACCCTGCCATGGGGGGATAGCGGGCGCCACAGCTGGCCAAGAGTCCCAAGAGGTCCTCAAGACGGTCGAGAGCCCCGAGTCGCCGAAAGATCGCTCCAACACGCACAAGATTGCCTCCAGACGGCCCAAGATGCCCCCAAGACGCCCGAATAGGCCTCGCAGAGGCCTCCGAAGAGGGGCCGAAGAAGCAAAACTCTTAGATTTCCAATTGTTTTGAAACGTTTGGGCGTTCTCGCCTTTTCGGCTTCCAGGCCTCCCACGAGGTCGCCCCAAGAAGCCTCCAAGAGGCCACAAAACAGCCCAAGATGACACCAGGACAGCCCAAAACGCCTCCAAGACGGCCCAAAAAGGCACTCAAGACGGCTCTTAGAGCGTGCCCAGACGGGGGACCCGAACGGACATTTCGAGCTCTCGGCTCCGAGAAGCTCCCAGGAGGCCACAATAGCTTCCGAAGATGCCCCGAGAGGCCCACAAGAGGTCCCCAGGAAAACCGAAGAGGCCCCCAAGAGGCTCCCACGAGGCCCCCAAGAGGCTCCCCTGGGGCCCCCGAGAGCCTTCCGAAGAGACCCAAAGAAGCATCCCTGAGGACTCTGGCCCACGCCGTCGCCACCGCCGCCGCTGTCGTCGTCGTCTCCCTTCAGGGTCGGCGGCCGTAAGGCCTACGCATTAATCCCGGCATCCTACAGGCCTCCGACTCACAACCCGAGGCACAGTGGCGGGATAGGCCGACGGCAACTCGGTGCAGTTCCCCCCGGGGCTATACTCGACGTCCATCGCGCGACGCTTTGGGTGTATGCACGCCACCCGTTATGAACGTGCCGTCCGACATGGCGGATACACGCAAACGGAGAGGAAGAAGCCTTGCGAGTATCACAAAGGCACAAAGCAAACCAAATGCCTTGGCCTTCCGTAGGGTCGGAGGATGTGGCGTAAGCCTGTAGATCCACGTCCGGAGGTGACGTGTTGCCAGAGGCAGGTCTGCGGAGACGATAATGCAACGTATCTCATGTATCAAATGACTGCACAATTGCTGCATATTGAATTGTGTTACCTTATTATGTCTCCCCCCCTACCCCCCCCCCCGAGGCCGCGCCACATTTACCAACCCCAGGTGGGCCCCTCCCCCCATATGGGCCTAAAAACCAACCAACACCTATAGAAAATCAATGACTTGGGCCTGTTGGCCCTCTTGGGAGCCCAACAGGGCCTCAAGACGGCTCGAGATGGCCCCAAGACGACCCCAAGACGGCTCAAGATGGCCCCAAGAAGGCCCACAAAGACCCCCAGACGCCCCAAGAGGGCCGGACCGCCAAGAGCACCTCCAGAAGCCCAAAACCGTTGATTTTCCAATGGTTTTTTGAAGATTGCAGTGTTCCCGCCTATTTCGACTCTCAGAGGTCCAGGACGGCCGAAAACAGCCTCCGAAGGGGCCCCCAGACGGCCCAAGAAGCCCTCAAGAGGGCCCCAAAACGGCCCAAGAGAGCTCCCAGACAGCCGAAAGAGGCCGCCGAGATGCCCCAAGAGGCCCCCAAGACGGCCCTAGAGTACCCCGAGACAGTCTCTGAAGGGACCAGCCAGCGCAAGAGCGCCCCCAAAGACGCCCACACGGGGCTCCGAGAGGCCCCCATCCTCCCAGAGGCCCCCAAGAGGCCTCCCAGACGCCCCCGCGAGGACCCAAGAGGCCCCAAAGAGGCCCCCATAGAGCCCCCAAGAAGCTCCCAGAGGCCCGACAACGACTGGACTGTACGTGCTCCAGACGTGCACCACGCAAAGCGAGAGGAATCATTTTCTCTCCGCTGACTGGGGCGTCCTGGAGGATTTGGATCCCTGCGCAATCAGATAGGGGGGACAGGACTTAACACTACAAAATCACTGGCACGCCAAGGTTGGACAGCACGAAAGCCACAAACAAGACAGTCTACTCGTTGGCACACTCTTCGTGCTGCCTGCGAGTGGGCGCATCGTTCAAGCAGGATGCTGGCTAAGGGGGAAGAGGAGTAGCAGGAGCCAGATGAGAAGGAGGGCCAAAATGACAAGAGGACCATGGGAAGGCGGAGCAGGGGAAAACATGGGGCCGGCAACGACCCCGAAGGAATCGGGGCTAGAAGTATGGCCCGCGCTGGGACGAGAGCACAAATCCGCCGACCCCTTGGGGTCACGGCGTGTCGGCGAGCACAAGGGGTGCGGTTTGCGAAGGGTGCGGTTTGCCTCCCGTCTTATGTGCCCCTCCCGCCCCCCGGAAACGGATGACACTGTCACTCAATGCGACCGAATCACATGTCACATGACACTGTCGCTCCGTCTAATACAGTGGAGCACACATCGAGGATGACAACGACGATAATTATGGCATTGTCTCTCACAGAGGCCCCGTAAAGGCCGCCACAAAACGACTCGCAAACCGCACCCCGGCGTAACAGCACCGATTGTAGTCGCCGAGTGTGAGATGCTTCCCCCTCCCCAAACCCCTCCCCCGGGAGCCGGGTCCGGCCGGTTCGGAAGGGGGGGTGGGGGGCGGGGGGCAAAGGTCTCATCAGGCCCCACGAGGCCCCAGAGGGCTCCAAGCAGCCCCCCACGACGGCCCAAGAGGCCCCCGAGACGCCGGGGTGGATCGAGGCTCGAGGCATGAGACTCCTAGTTCTTGGGCGCTCTCCGCGCCCTCTGGGCCTTCAGGAAGCTGCTCGTCGACACAGCTGGGTCCACTCTCGACCTTCTGGCCGGACGCAACCCCAACTGGGTCTCAACGATCCCCCGAGCCGATCCAGGAGGTGGAAAAGGAGGCCTGCGCCATGCCCCGTGAAAGCCCCAAGAAACTCACATAAGACCGAGAAAAACTTCAAAACAATCCCCTACAAGGCCCCCCCTTGAACCCCACACGCTACGTAGGACAGGCCGAAAACCCCAAGATTGCCCAGCGATCGCGCGCGTTCCGCGAAGTCTGTCTTGCACTTTTGCTGCCGCCCAAGGAGTCGGCGGTGCGGCGTAAGCCAATGAATCCACGTCCGGAGGTGACGTGCTGAGCGGCAGCGTTTTTCGGCGAACGCCTTACTGCAACGTATCCAATTTATCCAATGATTGCATATTTGCCACATGTTGTATTGTGTTACATTAACCCCATGCCCCCGATAATAAACCATAAAGGATGATACAGTCCGGGGTTTTCGGGGGGATAGTAAAAGTTGCCCGCCAGAGCCAGCATAAAGAGATACCAAAAGGAAAAAGCCAAAGATATCTTGAGGATCCTTGGTCTTCGGTCCTCTATGAGACATCCTCAACAATGATTTGTCTCGGTTGAGACATCCTCAACGAATTGTTTGCTTCGCTTGGGACATCCTCCTCCTCAGAAAGAGAAGACGAGGAAGAGGAGGTAGATGAGGAAGAGGACGAAGAGGATAAGAAGGAGGAGAAAGAGCAAGAGGAGGAGAGAATAACGAGGAAGCAAACATCCAAAGTTCAAAACTTAGTATATTTAATTTGTAAACGCTTAATGAACATTAAAATGTTTATCTGCTCGTGTAGGGGTAGCTCACGCGCTTAGTTTTCCCAGGATAAGCAACCCCAGCGATAAACAAGATCCGGGGGCAAGGGAGACAAGAAGAAAAAACATAGAAAGGGAAACATAAAGGAATAATAATGGGAAAATGAGAAGGATAAAAGGAGGAAGAGCAGGAGAAGCAGAGCAGAAGGTAGAAGCAAAAATCCAAAGTTGAAAACTTATTAGATGAAATTTGTAAACGCTTGATGACAATTAGCATGTGCATCTGCTCGTGTAGGGTAGCTCATGTGCTTAGTTTTCCCCGGATAATCAACCCCAGCGATAAACAAGTTCAGGGCGCCAGAGGGAGGAGGAGAAAGAAAAACAGATAGAGAGAGAGACAGAGAGAGAGAGAGAGAGAGAAACAGAAAACAACACAAAGAAAAAAAGAGAGAAAGAGCACACGTGTTCGCTTTGCTTGATGTTGTTATCCCCACATAAGAAAGAAGTAACCTCGATGGCGAACTTTCCCAATGATAATGAAGTTCGGCCTCCGCGCCCCCGCGCCCCCGACCAAACTCGAACGACTTAAGGGGGAGGTACATTATTATCGCGGGCATGGGGTTATTATGACTCCCCCCGAACTCCCCCTGGGAGCTGCGCCACACCGCCGGACCAAAGTGCCCCCCCCCCATCCCGGGGCTCAGAAACCTACCAAAACTTACAGGAAATCGATGATTTCGACCTCTTGGGCCTCTTGGGGGGCCGAGAAGGCGCCAAGACGGTTCAACATGGGCTCTGTGCGGGCCAAAACGGCCCCGAGACGGTCCGAGATGGTTCCAAAAGGGCCCAAAAAAACCCAAATGACGGCCCAAGAGGGCCCCAAGAGCGCCCACAACTGCGCCTCCAGAGGCCAAAATCATTGATTTTAATACGGTTTGGTGATATTTTAGCGTTCTCGCTTTTGCGGCCCGGGCAGCTCCCAAAATCACTCCAAAACAACCCTAGAAGCCCCCAAGAGGGCCCCAATTCGGCCCAACAGAACCCCAAGACGGCCCAAATATGCCCCCAAAAAAGTCCAAGAGGCCCCTTATGACGACCCAAGAGGACCCCAAGACGGCCCCAAGGCGGCCGCGAGAGGCTCCCAAGACGGCCTCCGGAGGGGCAAAACGGGGCAAAGGCGCCCCGATACGACCAAAGTCGCCCCCAAGAGGCCCCAAGAGGCCCCCAAGAGGCCCCCAAGGGGCCCCAAAAAGCCCCCAATAGGCCTCCAAGATGTCTTCAAGAAGCCTCCCAAAGGCTCCAAAGAAACCCCCCAAAAGGCCACACAGCGACTGGAGTGTAATGATATTTCCCCCCCTCTGGGCGAACTGCGGCGCAGCGCCAGCCAGGTGGAAGTTGGTCACAGCGACGCCCATGATTAGAGCCGGCGCTGGAAGGAAATGTGGGGAGAGAGTATGAAAAGGAGGGAGGGGGGAGAGGCCCCAAAGAAACCCCCAAGAGGCCCAAGGAAGCTCCTAGGAGGCCTCCAGGAGGCCCCCAAGAGGCTCCCAAGAGGCTCCGCGACGACGTGACTGTACGTGCTCCGGACGTGCACCCCGCGAAGCGAGAGGAATCTAAAGGACGGGAGCAAACTCCGATCCTGAAGCGAGGATAACGCTGCGGCGGGAGCACAAACGTGAATGACCGATGATATCCCGAACGGAAAACAAATTTGACAGATGATGTCTTGTAATCCTGCGCGGGGAACCACATAGAACAATCTTCGAGGAGAGAAAGCTATTCATACTGAGCGACTGTAGAGAACACGATCTGGGATCGAGCGGGGTGGAGGCAGATAAACACAAATAAGAAAACGAAGAAGGCGACGAGGAATTTCCTGGAATGACCGCAGCTGGCCTGAACAAGGGGGGATGCAGGGGAGACTGGAACAAAAAACATCGAATCGAGAAATCTGATGCAATCGAAATGTGTTCCGGATCGGCCTGCAGCGCCAGGGAGTCGAAATCGATTCAGATCGGCTGCTCCAGGGTTCACAACAACGCCATGGAAGTAGCGGACCGTATTGGATCGCCGTCATACCAAAATCGACTCGGATCGGGCCTGCCAGAATCGATCTCCAATCGGATCGATCAGATCGAAGTGGACCCCGAGGATGGCTACGAAGATGACGACGACAATGACGGGCTTCACATGAGCGCGGCTGGGCACGCGCACGCTACGAAGCCGTCCTCCCAGCTGAAGCCGTACAGCCGGGGGGGCGCGCTGGGGTTCGCCAAGAAGGCGCGCATCGCGGCCTCTGGATGGGAGATCGGGAATGTTGGGGGGCGGGAGATCAGGGCCCGGGTTCCGGGGGCGAGCTCCCACGGACGCGCGGTCGCACAAATACTTTTCCGCGCGGTCGCAGGAAAGCGCCACGTATGCACGGGGCCGCGGCCCAGTGGCCCAGCTCGCGAGGCCTTGGATACGGATATGCTTTGCCGCCCACTATCCGCGGATGTCTCGGAATATGGAGGAGGAGGAGGAGGAGGAGGAGGAGGAGGAGGAGGAGGAGGAGGAGGACGAGGAGGAAGGGAGAGGAGGAGGGGGAGGAGGAGATGGAGGAGGAGGAGGAGGAGGAGGAGGAGGAGGAGGAGGAATGTTACAGCTTCGGGTGGCCCGCCGAGCGGCCCCAGCTTGCCTCAACGGCCCCCCCCCGAGTAGCCCGGGGCGGTCTCAACACCCCAGCCCTGGAGCACCCAAAGGGGGACCCGAGTCGGCCCGGAGAGGCCCTCAAGACGGCTTCCGACGGCGTCAGACGGGCCAGCAGTGCCCTAAGGCGGCAAAAGAGTCCCCCGAGAAGTCCCGGGAGGCCCCCCAAAAAGAGGCCCACGGAGGAGGCCCCCGAGATACCTCCAAGAGGGTCCCAGAAGCTCCCAGGAGGTCCCAAGAGTGCCCCCCGGGGCTCCCAAGATGCCTCCTCCTCCTCCTCCTTCTCCTCCTCCTCCTCCTGCTCCTCCTACTCCTCCTCCTCCTCCTGGAGCGTCGAGCGCCCCAGGGACGCCGCCAGAGGCGGCGCCAGGGTGTTGAGACCGCCTCGGACTGCTCGGTGGGCCTGTTGAGGCCAGCTGGGCCTACTCGGGTAACCAGGTGGCGACATTCGAGCCCTCCCCCCAGCAACCATATCAATTCGTCGAATCGATGGGAGGCTGGGGTTATGTTGCTCTCATTGTACTTACGAACCACATCTCAGAAATAATCTCGAGCACCCAGAAAAGTGTCGGAACAGTGTCAAACGAGTGTCTCCCAGGGCCCAATGCCCGAAGCAGTGTCAAACAAGTTTCGGTACTTTCTTGGTGCTCGTAATTCTCTCTGGTGAACAAGGCTAACGTAGGTTGGAACATCATGATGCTGGGGGTGGGTTCGGATCTTGCTACGTGTTCGACGAATCCAGAAACCCACCCTTGCCGCCCGTCGAGTTGCCTGAATCGTTGATCGGCGAGGGCAGGGGTCGGACTTCGCCGCCAGTCGGCGGGGCTGCCTGTGCGCAACCAGAGGCTTGGAGGCGACCAAGTCTGAACTGGTTGGCAACCCAGAAAATGAGTCAGGAGGGGGGGGGGGGAGATCATGCCAAGTCCACTCAAAATCAGTCCCCAGACCCTTCCCGGGGGACCATCTGGTGCAATGTTTCACCCCGGGTGAATGTTTCACGGTCCTGGGGCCCGAGTCCTGGCTCAAGAGCCCTGTCTACTTACTTGCACTCACATTCACAATCCCGTTCCCTTTTCCCGACCCTCTGATACCACTGCGCACCATGTCGGCGCCGATGGCCGGATCGCCCCGGAATCTTGAGCAGGAGCTAGAGGCCATGATGTCTCCCACACCACCTCCGAAGACTGGGAATACCCGCATGGCCGGCACTCCTGTCGGAAGTCTTGTGAAGGACCCATGGGGACAGATGAGGGAGAACAAGAAAGCTCGGATTGGACATGGTCCTCATTCCCCCCTTGCTCCTCTTCCTGGCGAGGAACGCCCAGGACACCGCGAGCAGCAGGAGGGCTACGTCCAGATTCCCGAGGACGATTCCGAAGACGAGCTGATCGAGATGCCGGCCCGCAAGCCGAATCTCGACCAGCAGAACGACGTGAACATGGCTGGCATCGCTAGCCTGCTGCAGGAGCAGCTGTCCCCTGTGACGTCAATGGTCAAAAGCCTGCGCGCAGAACTCGGTAATCTCGATGCCAAGGTCACGGGCATCGGAGAGACGCTGGCTGGCCGCATAGACCACGTGGAGACTGCCATTCTCGATATCGAAGCGCGGGTGGAGAAGCTGGAGAACGTGCACGAGCTGCTGAAGGATAAGCCGACCTACGCCCCCCAGGAGCTTGACACCAAGATCAAGGACTACATCAGGGAGGCCATGACGCAGGAGAGCACGCATCAGACTCCAGTCTGCACGCAATCCGCGGGCGATCGAAAAGGGATTTCGTTGGAGTGCTATTCGCGGAGTTCCGGAACTCGGTGGAGAGGAACGCCGCCGTGGACGTCTTGAGGAGGAAAGGATTGCAATCGGGTGGGAAAAACGTGTGGGCCAAGCAAGACCGCCCTATCACTGAGAGGGCGACAAAGAACTTCTGTTTTGGATGAAACACAGATTCAAAGAGGCATGGAACATTCCCTTCACAGTGTCCGTCAACGATTCTGCTCCTTCCACGGCGACAGTGGGCGGCGAGCTCGCACTGACCACACGTGTTCCCTGATCGTGTGACCCACAGTGGATCTCCTGGACAGGTCGAACCAGCTGGTCGCAGAGGCAGCGGCCGGCATGAAGGGATCGAAGGGCGGCGTCAAGGGCTCGTCGAAGGGGGCCACAGGGCGCCATCCAGAAAAGGAAATACCAGACACAATTGTTTCACCCGCAGTCGGCCATACTGCTCCTAAATATCGATCAAGAATTCATGAAAGCATTCAAGGCGCGACCAGAGCACGGCGAGGCAACGCCAGCACTGGACGAGGAGGGGCTGATATCCGAGGAGGGCGCTTGCAACCCTGTGCAGTGGATATCGTTATCGGTTCGTGGAACGTCGAGGGCATGACGGAGGCGAAGGAGGAGGAACTGCAGATCTACATGGAGAAGCTGGGCATCGACGTGCTCGCCATCCAAGAGACTCACAAGCACGAGTCCGTTTAATATACGACCGAACGTGGGTTTTTGGTCGTTCTATCTGGAAGCCCTGGCTCCCATGAGACTGCTGGAGTTGGCTTTCTCGTATCGCCGCGGACTCGCAGGAGCGTTATTGGATTCAAAATGATGGGCGAGAGAATTTCGTATTTGAAGCTTCGTGTTCGGGGCGGAAAGGTGCCGATCTTCAGCATATACGCCCCTTATAATGGGAAGCCGGGCGATGATAGGCAAGACTTTTACAATCAGCTGGGCAATATTATTGCTAGCACGTCCAGACATGGGCATGCTTTGGTGTTGGGAGACTTTAACGCTAGGCTGCTCAGGCGATTCGGGGGAGAGGAGTTGATTATGGGAGACCACATCTTCGGAGACCCGCAGGCTCAGCACAACCCTCTGTCGAACCGAAGCCTGCTCATGGAGTTATGCGAGAGAGAGGGGCTGGCTGTCGCCAACACGTTCTTCGACCATTCCGCGGATAACCAAATCACGCGCTACAATATGGAATCCCATCCAGGAGATCTGGCTGTGCCGCAACCTTTCGGTCAAATCGATGTTCTTTTGTGCGACGCGGACTGCATGAATCTGGTGGCAGACGTGTGGAGCAGCTGGGATTATGCACTTGCGTCGCATCACTTTCTGTTGCAATGCCGTGTGCGCATAGAGATGCCGAAATCAAAGCACGAGAAGAACTCGAAACTGGACCTGTCAGCATTGTCCCAGCACCAGTCTCTGGACAGCTTGCATGATACCGTGGTCAATGCTTTCGCTGCTGCCGCAGAATGCCTCCCACGAGAGGCAGAACGAAGAAAGCAACCGTGGGTGAGCAGCGCCACGATGGAGCTCATCACCAGGCGGAACGAGGCGACACGACAAAGGGATTCAGCGATGGAGAAACGTTTTCACGGAAAGATCAGAGCATCCATCAAGAAGGACAAGGAGCACTGATTCTACGGACTGTTGGAGAACGGCGAATGGGACCAGGTGCGCAAGCTCCGGAAGCCCCGCGGCGCCACGCAAGGGCGATTGCGGGACCTACGCGGCCAAAAAGTTGATAGCGACGAGCGGGCCCAGACTCTGGCCAAACACTTCGCTACAATGCAGTGGGCCGTGCGGCCAGTCACTGCCGTGGACGATCCGGAACCGTTGGGGCCCCAGGTACCAGTGCAGGCAAGCCCGATTACCAAGGCGGAAATGTGCGCGGCAGCACGTACGCTGAAACGGAATCGCGCGGCCGGCAATGACGGCGTCCCAGCTGAGTTTTGGAAAACTATCCGCAGCTCGGACACGCCAGCATGCGAGTGGGCCGTTCTGCTTTGCAATCGGTGTTGGACGGAAGCGTCTGTGCCCGACGCCTGGCACGAGTCGATTGTCACAGCTAACTTCAAGAAAGGCGACGTCGCCGAGTGCGAGGACTACAGGCCGATATCACTTTTACCCATCGGGTACAAGCTCTACGCCGCGATATTGCTTGCATGCTTGAAGTGCGTGGGCGCCGAGGACCGGATTTGGGGAACGCAATTTGGATTCCGATCTGGTAGCGGAACGGCCGACGCACTGTTCGTCGCACGGCGGCTGATCGAGGACACCGTGGACACAGCGTCTGGGAGGCTGCTTCTTCTCGCACTCTGGTGGGATAAAGCATTCGACAGCGTGTCGCAAAAGCCTCCTGCAGGCGTTGATCCGCTTCGGCATCCCTGAGCATTTCGCCGCCGCTGTGAAGGGAATCTACAACAAAAGGAGCTTCTGCGTCCAGGATGCTTGGTAAACTTCCGAATCTTGGCCGCAGGCGTTCGGCATATCGCAGGGATGCCCATTATCACCTTTTTTGTTCTCGATCGTGATGACGGTCCTCATGCACGACGCGAGGCGGAGCTTTGCTGGTCACGGGATGTTGCAATCCAACTCAGTTCTGGTTAGCGAGATCATGTACGCCAACGACACCCTTGTAGTCGGAGCAGAAGAAGAGTTCGTCTACCAGCTGATGGAGTGCTTGCGCGAGGCCGGGAGGAACTCTGGATTGGGCTTCAATTGGGGCAAGCTCGAGGTCCTGTCCGTGGGATGCGAGACGCATATTGCCCGACCAGACGGGTCGACAATTCCGCAGAGAGACAGTATGATCTACCTGGGCGGGCTACTGAACGCCGACGGCGGCAGCGGCCCTGAGCTGAGCAGAAGGATCGGCATTGCATACAGGCAATTCCATAGTTTGTGCAAACTTTGGAAGCATACGAATTTTTCACTGTCCAAAAGGTCTTGATTTTTCAGTCTTGCGTAATATCTGGCCTGATGTGTTGCTTGCACACTCGGTGGCTGAAAAACAACATAACTCCGAAAACTGGATGCTTTCCAAGCGCGCTGCCTCCGCAAAAAAGCTGGCATAGCGCACTCGTTCGTTAGCCGTGTTTCGAATGATGCCGTCTTGGCCCAGTGCAGCTGTCAGAAACAAGTGGCACGTGTGCCATGGCTCTTGCACAAAAAGGAAGGGGGAGGAGGAGGATGTGGAGGAGGAGGGGGGGGGAGGATGGCCGGGGCGGAGGGGGCACTGGGCGGGCGCTGGAACCGCGGGGGGGCGCTGAGACGGCGCGGGGGAGGAGGCGGAGCGGGGAGGGGGGGCGCGGTGCCGAAATAAAATGGCCGGGGCGGAGGGGGCACTGGGCGGGCGCTGGAGCCGCGGGGGGGGCGCTGAGACGGCGCGGGGGGGGGGGGCGGAGCGGGGGAGGGGGTGCGGTGCCGAAATAAATGGTCGGGGCGGAGGGGGCGCTGGGCGGGCGCTGGAGCCGCGGGGGGGCGCTGAGACGGCGCGGGGGAGGGGGCAGAGCGGGGGGGGTGCGGTGCCGAAATAAAGTGGTCGGGGCGGAGGGGGCACTGGGCGGGCGCTGGAGCCGCGGGGGGGCGCTGAGACGGCGCGGGGGAGGGGGCGGAGCGGGGAGGGGGGGCGCGGTGCCGAAATAAAGTGGTCGGGGCGGAGGGGGCACTGGGCGGGCGCTGGAGCCGCGCGGGGGCGCTGAGACGGCGCGGGGGAGGGGCGGAGCGGGGAGGGGGGGTGCGGTGCCGAAATAAAGTGGTCGGGGCGGAGGGGGCACTGGGCGGGCGCTGGAGCCGCGGGGGGCGCTGAGACGGCGCGGGGGAGGGGGCGGAGCGGGGGGGGGGGTGCGGTGCCGAAATAAAGTGGTCGGGGCGGAGGGGGCACTGGGCGGGCGCTGGAGCCGCGGGGGGCGCTGAGACGGCGCGGGGGAGGGGGCGGAGCGGGGAGGGGGGGTGCGGTGCCGAAATAAAATGGTCGAGGCGGAGGGGGCACTGGGCGGGCGCTGGAGCCGCGGGGGGGCGCTGAGACGGCGCGGGGGAGGGAGCGGAGCGGGGGGGGGGTGCGGTGCCGAAATAAACGGTCGGGGCGGAGGGGGTGCGGTGCCGAAATAAGTGGTCGGGGCGGAGGGGGCACTGGGCGGGCGCTGGAGCCGCGGGGGGGCGCTGAGACGGCGCGGGGGAGGGGGCGGAGCGGGGAGGGGGTGCGGTGCCGAAATAAAGTGGTCGGGGCGGAGGGGGCACTGGGCGGGCGCTGGAGCCGCGGGGGGGCGCTGAGACGGCGCGGGGGAGGGGGCGGAGCGGGGGGGGGGTGCGGTGCCGAAATAAAGCGGTCGGGGCGGAGGGGGCACTGGGCGGGCGCTGAGCCGCGGGGGGGCGCTGAGACGGCGCGGGGGAGGGGCGGAGCGGGGGGGGGGGTGCGGTGCCGAAATAAAGTGGTCGGGGCGGAGGGGGCACTGGGCGGGCGCTGGAGCCGCGGGGGGGCGCTGAGACGGCGCGGGGGGAGGGGGCGGAGGGGGGGGGGGGCGGTGCCGAAATAAAGTGGTCGGGGCGGAGGGGGCACTGGGCGGGCGCTGGAGCCGCGCGGGGGCGCTGAGACGGCGCGGGGGAGGGGGCGGAGCGGGGAGGGGGGGTGCGGTGCCGAAATAAAGTGGTCGTGGCGGAGGGGGCACTGGGCGGGCGCTGGAGCCGCGCGGGGGCGCTGAGACGGCGCGGGGGAGGGGGCGGAGCGGGGAGGGGGGGTGCGGTGCCGAAATAAAGTGGTCGGGGCGGAGGGGCACTGGGCGGGCGCTGGAGCCGCGGGGGGGCGCTGAGACGGCGCGGGGGAGGGGGCGGAGCGGGGGGGGGTGCGGTGCCGAAATAAAGTGGTCGAGGCGGAGGGGGCACTGGGCGGGCGCTGGAGCCGCGGGAGGGCGCTGAGACGGCGCGGGGGAGGGGGCGGCGCGGGGGGGGGGGTGCGGTGCCGAAATAAAGTGGTCGTGGCGGAGGGGGCACTGGGCGGGCGCTGGAGCCGCGGGAGGGCGCTGAGACGGAGGGGAGCATGATGATGATGATGTGGATGATGATGATGATGATGATGATGATGATGGTGATTATGATGGGGGGGGGTGCGGTGCCGAAATAAAGTGGTCGGAGCTCTAGACACCCTGTGCAAGAGAATTAAGCAGCCAGTTAGCATACCGGCAGCTTGTGCTGCTGGGTAAGGCGTCCCAACTGCCAAACGACAACGCCGTCCGGCGCTGCATTTTTGCCCCTGGGTCGTTCTTGCTTTCCCGCTTGGGAGGTCGCCGGAAATGCGGCCGGCCGAAGAACACGTGGAAACGCAACGTATGCGCCATGGCTTGCAAGGCAGCCGGCGATGCTGACAGATTGTGTCAACTATGGCAAGGGAGCGCCAGTATTTGGCGTCACGCGGCACGCAATTTTGCACGCATATATGTGATTGCAGCTTGCACAGTGCTGCCAACGCACCTCCGACGTGCATGGCGCTCTCTCTCTCTCCCTCTCCCTCTCCCTCTCCCTCTCCCTCTCCCTCTCTCTCTCTCCCTCTCTCTCTCTCTCCCTCTCCCTGGGGCCCGAGAGCGGCCCCCGGAGGCCGAAAGAGGCAGACGCCTCCCGAGCCCAGAGCCTCGAGCCTGCAGGCCCTTCCTTGGGCCCCTGGATGATTCAGGGCAGCAGCGGTACGGGGTAACTCCTCCTCCTCCTCCTCCTCCTCCTCCTCCTCCTCCTCCTCCTCCTCCTCCTCCTCCTCCTCCCCCCCCCCAAGCCTTCTGCTCATCGGCCCTCCCGCCTACAAGGACGACGGCACCCCTCGGCAGGCAGGCCGGCGAAGGGATTGGAACTTCGGGCGGGAGGGGACAAGGGGAGGCGGGAGGGAGGCGTGAGGACGACGCGCGGGGAGGCGGAGGTGGATGAGGACGAGGGAAGAGAACTATGCACATGCACCGATTCTGGCCAGGCCCATCCTGAGCCCAGGATCGGTGCATACGCCCTCCTACCTTGGCCAGGAAGGCATATGCACCGATCCTGGGTCAAGGATGGGCCTTGCCAGGATCGGTGCATGTGCATAGTTCTCTTCGCCCGATCTGGGCCGCCGAGGCGCGAATCTGTAGTTACCCCTGGCATCCCCAGCCCTGACGATTCGTGAGGGTTCGACGCCCGAGTCATGCGGGACAGCTGCGGTCAGAGGCAACTCCAGGTTGGGCCCCAGAGGCGCGAGTCTGCAGTTACCCCTGACTGCTCGCAGCCCTGATGATTCGGGTCTCTGAAACTTCCTGCTGGCTGGAGCCCGTGCTGGGCCACCTCAGACCCCCAGACGGCTAACCCGAAGCCTTACCGTCTGAGCAGCGGCAGCGGCCTTATACTAGGGCGACCGAATCTATCCATATCCACTGCTCCCTGGCCAGGCACACCGTGAACCCAGCAGCAGCGTATACGCCACACCCTCCTGGCTGGGCCAGGAGGGCGTATACACAGCTCCTGGGTTCAGAGTGGGCCTGGCCAGGGAGCAGTGGATATGTATAGATTTCGTCGCCCGATATGCCAGGGCTTGCTCGGTGCACGCTGTCTCTCCAAGGTGGGGGATGGCGCGTCACACGCGGGTCGGCGGCGCTGCCTCGCACGCTGCCTTTGCGACGCCAACCATAGAAGTCCTCCTTGGGGGCGTGCGTCTGATCAAATCATGTCGTACAACCATACGAGCGACGATGAAGAAGGGGTCTTCCGCCATTCCCATAGGCATACCACGAAATATCCTTAGAACCCAAACAGGTTCAAAAAAAAACAACGTTCTTATAACATAGACCCTACGTGTTAAAACGCGGCAGTCTCAGCCAGACATGTTATAAGAACATCTCGTTCAAACCACAAAATACCAATGTTCTTATAATATTACTTGCTAGGCCTATAGGCGAGCTGGGACGCTTCGCCACTGCTTGAGAGATGGCGCAGCGGACCTTGCGCAGTTGCTTACGCCAGCCGCCCGAACGGCACGCTACACACTGAAAACGACGGCGCTCACGCACGACCCTTCGCGGGCAGCTCATGCGCCAACGTCGGCGAGGACGACCGCGCTACCTTGCGCAGCTCATATTGGAGTATATCTGAAGGGGCCCTGGGACACGCAAGCAAATAGACACAAATAGCAGGATTTCCCATGGGTTTTTGTCTTCCCCCCCAATTCGCATATTTGCCCACATTTTCTGGGGAATCGACGATTAATTGAGTCCGAGTATTTTTCCCCTCCAATATATCGTCACCCCAGCGGTATGGCCAGAAAACGCCCGCCACCGAACATAGACTCCAAGACTCCGGGATTCTCTGGCCCGGGTCCATCCAGACCCGGATCAGTCAGGCCTTGCAGGCTCCTGCAGGATCTTGCACGCAAGCCCGGGTCCAGGCAGCCCCAGCTCTGCAGAACCCTGCAAGACCCGGCGCTCTTGATGGGCCTGTTTTCTACCACCACCACCACCATAGGAGGAGGAGGAGGAGGTGGAGGAGGTGGTGGAGGAGGAGAAGGTGGGAGAAGGAGGTGGAGGAGGAAGAGGAGGGGGAGGAGGCGGAGGAGGAGGAGGAATTGCAGGAGGAGGAGGAGGAGGAGGAGGAGGAGGAGGAGGACCCCCTCCACCTCCAACTTATGGTGGTGGTGGTGGTGGAAAACAAGCCCATCAGCTCTGACTGACCCCCGTTTGCATTGACCCCCATCTCTTGAGCCCCGACCGCGCTCTTTTTCCGCAGCTCCCAGCGAGCGCCCCCCGCGACGCGTGCGCCGCCCGAACGCCTGGCTCGGAGCCCCGGCCCGCTCGGTCCAGAGGGCACGAAGGGGCAGCTGGGCATCGCTCGGGCGTGTACAGCTTTCCTGGGCGAGGACGATCGAGGAGCATCTTGGCGCATATTGCGGAAAAATCTCCTGGCGATGGACCCAACCAAGCGAAACTGTGTGTGCCGCTATTGTAAATCCGCCGATCCGGCGTGTGAGTTTCAAGGAGTCTCAGCTACAGCCTCGAGGCTGAGCCTCAGCCTCTGGGGGGGTTGCCGGGGTGGCTCTGCCGGGGAAGGGGGGGTGGGGGGGGGGGGGGTGCGAGTTTCCGGCGGATGCGTTTTTTGACACCCCTCACAAGGATCGTGGCCTCCGAGGGGGTTCCGAACTCGAGTACCACCCCTCCCGCACCAAGAGGCTCCGAGGAGGCCTCCAAGAGGCCCCAAGGGGCGCAGAAGAGGCCCCCAAGAAGCCCCAAGAGGCTCCCAAGAGACCCCCAAGAGGCCCTCTAGTGGCCCCAAGAGGCCCAAGAGGCCCCCAAGAAGCCCCAAGAGGCGCCCAAGAGGCCCCCAGAAGTCCCAGCCAACCACGAGATCCCAACCAGCATCCATGAGGCCTCTGACCCACCACCCACGCACGGTGGCGGGATAGGCCGACGGCCACTGGATCCGCCGCCCCCTGTGGTCTTGCCACAGGGGTGCACGGCGTGCTGGATGTTTCAGGTTTTGGTTTTGGTTCTTTTTCTAAAAGAACTCCCCAGTGGGCTTCGGCCCGTCCCGCCGGCCACCCGCAAGTTTCCGAAAATCCATCTGTCAATGCCTTTGTTGCCCCAACTTGGCCCAAGATGGCCTCCAAGACGGCCAAGATGGCCCAAGATGGCCTCCAAGATGCTTCCAAGACGGCCAAGATGGCCTCCAAGACGGGTAAGATGGCTCCAAGATGCACCCAAGACGGCCCAAGATGGCCTCAAGATGGTCTAAGACGGCCCAAAAGGCCCGCAAAAGGCCTCCAAGACGGCCCAAGAGCCCTCCAAGACGCCCTCCAGGAAGGCCCGAATAGGTTAAAATCATTGATTTTCCTTAGGTTTTTGAAGGATTTTGGCATGTTCTTCTTTTCAGCTCTCCGACGGCCCAAGACGGCCCAAGAGGTCCCCAACATCGCCCCAACAGCACCCAAGAGGCCTCCAAGATGGCCCCATGACGGCCCAAGAGGCCCCCAAGAAGGCCCCAAGAGGGCCTCCAGACGGCCCAAGAGGCGTCCAAGACGCCCAAGATGGCCTCCAAGACGGCCAAGATGGCCCAAGATGGCCTCCAAGATGCCTCCAAGACGGCCAAAATGGCCTCCAAGACGGGTAAGATGGCTCCAAGATGCACCCAAGACGGCCCAAGATGGCCTCAAGATGGTCTAAGACGGCCCAAAAGGCCCGCAAAAGGCCTCCAAGACGGCCCAAGAGCCCTCCAAGACGCCCTCCAGGAAGGCCCGAATAGGTTAAAATCATTGATTTTCCTTGGGTTTTTGAAGGATGTTGGCACGTTCTTCTTTTCAGCTCTCCGACGGCCCAAGACGGCCCAAGAGGTTCCCAACATCGCCCGAACAGCACCCAAGAGGCCCCAAGATGGCCCCATGACGGCCCAAGAGGCCCCCAAGAAGGCCCCAAGAGGGCCTCCAGACGGCCCGAGAGGCGTCCAAGACGCCCAAGAAGGCCTCCAAGACGGCCCTGAGGCGCCCCAAGAGGGCCCCCAGTCGGTCCAGAGAGGTCCCCAAGACGGCTTCCGACGGCGTCAGACGGGCCAGGAAAGCCCTAAGACGGCCAAAGAGGCCCTCAAGAAGCCCCCGAAGGCCTCCAGCAGGCCCAAGGAGGCCCCCAAGAGGCCTCCAAGAGGCCCCCAGGAAGCTCCCAGCAAGCCCCAAGAGTGCCCCAAGAGGCTCCCAAGAAGCCTCCTCCTCCTACTCTTCCTCTTCCTCTTCCTCTTCCTTTTCCTCTTCGTGTTGATTCGCCCCCACATGTTCCCCGAAGGCTTTCCCCCCCTTCCTATCTCTCCTCTCCTCCCCGTCCTCCCCCACGTGTTCCCCGAAGGCTGTAAAGACCGATTCGGGGAACATATGGCCCAATAACTTGGCAGACCTCTGGCCACAGCAGTCGGCCGCATCGGCGCTTCCGAAAGGGCAGGGGGCGGCGGTGATTCGCCGTAGGCGTCTTCGATAAATGCTGAGTGAGAGGAGGGAAGGGAAAAAGAGAGGAGGGACGAGGGCGAAGAAGGATCACATCAGTCGGAGCGCCCCGGATCGGCGGCACTGGCCGAAGGCCACTACAATATCTCCTTCGGTGGCGATCCAAATGGGGCCACGTACCGTGTGAGGGAGTGCGCCCATTTGGGTGGCGCGGACGCATGTGGACACCGCCACTGGGGCCTTCGTTGGAACTCCTTGCTGCGCAAAGAACCGCGTGAGGGGTGTGCCGACAGGGGTGGCGCGGACGCATGTGGACACGGGCACTGGGGCCTTCGGGCCTTCGGTGGGTGGCGCGGACGCATGTGGACGCCACCGCTGGGGCCTTCGGTGGAGCCCCCTACGGGGCCACGAAACTTGTGAAAGGTGTGCCGACATGGGTGGAGCGCACGCATGTGGGCACCGCCACTGTGGCTTTCGGTGGGTGGCGTGGACGCATGTGGAAACGGCCACTGGGGCTTTCGGTGGAACTCCCTATCTATGGCGCCACGGAACGTGTGGGGTGTGCGCCGAAATTGGTGGCGCGGACGCATGTGGACACCGCCGCTGTGGCCTTCGGTGGAGCTCCGCATGGGGCCGGGGAACTTGTGAACGGTGTGCCGAAATGGGTGGCGCGGGCGCATGTGGACACTGCCACTGAGGCCTTCGATGGGTGGCGTGGACGCATGCGGAAATCGCCGATGGGGCTTCGGTGGAGCTCCATGTGGGGCCACGAAACGTGTAAGGGGAGTGCCGAAACGGGTGGCGCGGACGAATGTGGACACCGCCAAAGAAACCTTCGGTGGAACTCCTCCTAGGGACACGAAAAACGGGAGATGTGTGCCGTCAGGAATGACACGGGCGCTGGGGCTTTCGAGCCTCCAGTGGGTGGCACGGACGCATGTGGACGCCGCCGCTCGGGCCTTCGGTGGAGCCCTTCTTGGGCCACAAAACGTGTGAGGGGTGAGCCGACATGGGTGGCGCGGGCGCATGTGGACACCTCCATCGGGCCGTCCTGTGGAGCTCCGTATGAGACCACGAAGCGTGTGTCGGATGCACCCAAATGGGTGGCGCGGGCGTATGTGGACACACCCATTGCGGTTTTCGGTGGAACGCCTTATCGGGCCACGGAACGTGTGCAGGGTTTGCCAAATGGGCGGCGCGGACGCATGTGGACACGTCCACTGGGGCCTTCGGTGGGACTCCTTCTGTGGCCACAGAAAGGGCGAGGGGTGTGCCGACATGGGTGTCGCGGACGCGCGTGAGCACCGCTACTGGGGCCGTCGGTGGAGCTCCTTCTGGGTCCACGAAACGTGCCAGGACTGTGCCGAAGCTGATGGCAATGATGGTGATGATGACGGCGACGATGACGACGATGACGGTGGTGTTGACGATGACGATGACGACAGCAGCGCCGACAACGACAACGACGATAATGACGATGATTTTCATCGGCAAATTGGGCTAGTACAGCTGAAGACCAGCAGCTGCGTGCTATACGCGAGTCGGGGCCATTCGTAGTGCACAACACGATGCACTTAGAACCCGCCGCCAGGGCGTTACCCTTAATGCTTCAATGTGTGCTAGCACGGTGCTCACCCTAGCCATGCAGAGCGCGATGCGTGCGAGCGACGGCGCACGAATGCTAAAGACGTGTGAATGCTCTACCTCGGGCGGTGCAGGGAAGTCAGGTGTGGAGTTGGCTGGCGTCCAAAGCATCTAAAGCTGCGCGCATCTGGTCGGACTGACAAGGACTACCTACTTGGGTGAAGGCCTCCATCAAATGTTGGACATCCAAGACGTGGTCGGGGTCGTCCCAGTAGGAGCCATACGTGTGATCCATGGTGTACAAAAAAACGAATTCCATATAGTCGGGATGTGTGAGTGCGGGGACGCGCCGACTCGCAGTGACGCGCTTCCACATAACCCTGGCGATGTTGAGAGGTACGTCGAACTCGCGGGCGGCATTGGCGAACGGGTAGTCCTCCAGCGCATACTGTTTCCCGTCCTGGGGCAAGGCCTTTGCCAAGAGGTCCAGATCGGCGCGAAAATCAATCGGCGGCATGCGTACGTAGCCAGCATGTGGTGCACATGAAAACTTGAGGCTGAATGTTGTGTCCACTGTAGCAGCGCGGTCGCATAGCATCGGTGTGCAGGTCAGTGAGGGCGGGGCTACGGCGGAAAACACGACAAGCTTCGCCTCTATGACGTCAATGAATGAGTACTCTGTGCTGCGGTGCGGCACGCGGGTGGGGATGATGACCCAGGGCTCGAGCGTCAGCACCTCGGAGTCGCTGTGCGAGTACAGCTGGGCGTACCCGTAATCCTGCTCATAGCCCGGTGGACCGCCACAAGCAGCTTCTTGGCGAAAAACTCGTGCCCGAGCCCGCCGACGGTGTGCCTGCGCTCGCGAGCGCCGCACCATATTGGGGGCGCCACATTCGTGCGGATCGGCGGCAGGAGCGGCAGCGCGGCCGTGAGCACGGCGAGAAGCACCCGATGCAGCACCACACTGCGTCGGCGTTCAATCGCGCGGGCCCTGGGCCATATTGCTGGAACGGGGGGGCAAGGATGGTGCGTAGGCCACTGCTTATGAAATGGTCTGAGCAGTCCGTGGCCTTTGATGACGATGATGACGATGATGACGATGACGACAGCGACGACGATGGCGATGGTGGTGATGATGATGATGCTGATGCTGATGATGAAGATGATGGTGATGGTGATGGTGATGATGATGATGATGATGATGATGATGATGATGATGACGATGATGACGATGATGACGACGACGATAGTAATGGTGATGGTGATGATGATGATGAAGTTGCTAATGCTGATGATGATGACGAGGATGATGGTGGGAGGAGGGAGGAGGGGGATGAGGAAGGAGTGGGCGCGGGGCGTTGTCTCTTCACAACGAAGACCCAGCGCCATAGGATGCTCGGAGAAAAAAATCGCACTGACCCAACGAATGCACGGGGGGACGGACGTCCGAGCGATGGCAAGGCTGGACACCAGAGGGCAGGGCAGAGGATCGGCTCATGAGCTTTGGGCGCCCGAATTATCCGGGGTAACTCGGGTCCGGGGTAACTCGGGTTCGGATTCCCGAAAAACGAACCCGAGTTATCCCTGACCCGAGTTACCCCTGATGATTCGGGGCTCTGAGAGCTGGTTCTCCTGGCGCCTCCCGGCGCCGGGAGGCGCGCCCTGGGCATCGAGGAGCGGGCCCGGCCGCGGGGCCGAAGCCAGCTGCATGCAGCAGATTTCTTAACGCCCCCTTCTCCCCATCTCCCCCGCCCTTCTTGCCATCGCTCTGACGTCCATTTCCCCGTGCCGTTGTCCGTTTCGTGCGTGTCGGGGATGGACCGAGCCCCCTTCAGTAAAACGTGGTTTGGTGAAAACGACCTCGGGCCCAAACCTGGCGGGCGCAAGCCTGGAAAATGACGGCCGCGGCGCCCTCTCGAGAACCGAAAACGGCGATTCACTAATCGACGTGTCAGGATGGGGGTCCTGTCCACCCCCGAGCGTGCTTCTTGTTGCTGAATCATGCGGAATACGGTCCTCGCCGAGAGAAAGTGCACAACGTCCGAGCGATGCCCAGCCTTTCGGCCCGGTCGACGCGTGGCGCGCTCGCGGGGCGCGCCGCCGCCGGCCTACGTAGGAGCGGCCGGCTGGTCGGGGAGACCTCGGCGGGGAGGGGCTGGTCGGCCCGGCGCGAGAGCGGCGCACGCCAGGAGGGGAGGCCCCGAGGGTCGACGACTCGAGGGTCGAGGGATCAGCGGAGGCGCCGAGGATCCAGAGGCCCCAGTCTGCGATGAGGCGATTTTGGGGGCAGGTGCTTTCGCCCCCATGGGCCAGCCTCCCCCCCCATCGCTGCCCGTGGCTTCCCTCCGCTCGGCGGCGCGCCCAAAAAAGGGGTGGCGGAGGGGCCGGGCCCTCTCGCGGGAGCTTCTCGGAAGGCCGGAGGCCTTCTGAGGAGCTTCCTATACACCCTGCGAAATGCTTAAGAAACCATGGGTTAAGAAATTCAGAGTCTCAGAACTGGAATAAAAACCCAGAACTTCTATCAACATCTTGGGATTTACATTGAAAAGTTAAGAATAATCAAGACTCTGGCCGAAAACTGAGGTTTTCTTACGCATCGCCTAAGGTGTAAGCCGTCCCCACAACCACAGGAGCCCTACCAGCAGGCCGGAGGGCTTCTGAGAAGCCCCGCCGCCTTCTGGGGAGGCCTGCCCCCTCTCGCTTCCCCCCCTCGGCGCGCCGCCGATGCACACATCTCGATGCCACGTTCCTCCCCCAACTTCTCCCATGGTGGGTTCTGACCAGAACTGCGAGGTGGATCAAACAGTGGCGACGAGGGCTATCCAGGACAAGCAGCGGCATCGGCATCTTGTCCTCCACCACGGACAAACAACCGCATAAACATAAACTTCCAGAGGTCCCCACAGATCTTTCAAAATCTATGTTTACGCAGTTCTTCCTGCCTCCTCGGCCCATTTTTGGGCTGAAAGCATATCTGAATCCGCGGCCTCGCGGGCCGGGCCCCTGGGCCGCGACCCCGCGAATACGGGGCAATTCTTCGTCGCTGCCCCGAGCGTAACAAGTCCGTGCGACCGCGCATCCGCGGGATCGCGCCCCGGAACTCAGACAGCGCAGACGCGGATCCGGATATGTTGGCCGCTCGTGTCCCATGGCGGAGACCGCCCGCGCCGAGCACGTAGCTCAGGGTCGGGGAGGCTGGAAGCGTGGCGGCCGCGACGGCGACCGCCCGCGCGGCCGCCACCGCCGCGGCGCCGCCCCGCTCCAGCGCCCCGGGCGCCCGCGGCCCGTGCACGGGGCCCTCGGGCGCCCCGCGCAGGCGCGCATACCTCGCGGACGCGGGCCTGCCAAGCCTACCGCCGGTTCGTGTCGTGCCGACTTCGGCGTCGGCTTCTGACACCGCGAGGACCTCTCCGGCCTGGAACGATCGGCCGTTTCCGAAACGTCGGATCGTTCAGCTTCGACCGATTCTGGGTCGCCGGCGGCGTTCAACATTGAACGCATGAAGGTGTCGCGGCTGGTCGACACGACGCGTACACGCGTCCTGCGCCGAACGAACAACATACAATCCCATACCCATAGCAGGGTCGGAGGGAGGAGAACCCACAGAACGATTCTGGGTCGCCGGCAGCGTGCAACGTTGAACGCTGGCGGCGGGGTCGCCGCGGCTCGACACGACGCGAACACCCTGTAGGTAATTACCCGAAGGCCTTGCGAGCAGGCCAAGGTGAAGGGGCCCCAGGACACACAAATAAATTTACACAAATAAAAGGATTCCCCATATTTTCCTATATATATATATATATATATATATGTTGGGTTTTTGTCTTCCCCCCCACGTCCCATATTTTTGCATATTTTCCTGGGAGTCGACGATTAATTGTGTCTGTGTGTTTCTTTTCCTCCTGACAAGGTGAGGGCAGGCCCGGTGGGCCGCGCGGGCAGCTCAGGTCCCCGCCCCGCCCAAGACATCGATACTTCGGACGTTCGGGGTTGAAGAAAATCACACCGTCTTCGTCGTCGCCGTCGCCGTCGCCGTCGCCGTCGCCGTCGCCGTCGCCGTGGTCGTCGTCGTCGTCGTCGTCGTCGTCGTCGTCGTCGTCGTCGTCGTCGTCGTCGTCGTCGTCTCCCTTCAGGGTCGGCGGCCCGGCCGCACGGCCTTCGCAATCGATGCTTCGGACGCTCGGAATTGAAGAAAATCACGAACTCAAATCTGGGGCGGGTCGGAATCGCCGCCCTTCAGTCACAGAACACGCACCCCGATTCCCCCGCCCCCCCCCTGCAGGATGTAGGTGCGTGGCCCAGCAAGGGGTCCATGGACGGTGCGGCAGCAGGAGTCGCGCTGTAGGGGTGGATCGAGGCCTCACAAATGGAGCGAGAATGCCCAGACTTCTTACGGCCTAGACAAAAACCTGGCCGGCTGTTTTTCTCCGTTTCGGCATCCTGGGACCTGGGCCCCGTGGCTGTAAAAATGAGGCTATCCGTCATCATGTTACGAAGACTCACGCAGAGCGCTCTCGCGAAGCCCATGTTAACACGTGCGAGCGACCGTCCAAGCTTCGATGGCCCTCAGCGCGCGTGTTGGCGCCAACGTCTGATTGTGCGGACCGAAGCTCCCCAGTGCAACGCAGACACAATGAGGAGGCCAGGACTCGCCCCCTCCTTCGATGGGTCTCGGTGGCGGTGGTCCCTGCTTCTCCTCTGCAGCACAGGATGTGTGTAGCCGAGCGGGGGTGAGCACGGCAGGTTCGTGTCGTGCCGACTTCGGCGTCGGCTTCTGACACTGCGGGGATCGTTCAACCTGTGACAATCGGCCGTTTCCGAAACGTCAGATCACTCAGCATTGAACGATTCTGGGTCGCTGGCGGCGTTCAGCATTGAACGCATGAAGGGGTCGTCGCTGGTCGACACGACGCGAACACGCGTCCTGTGACGAACGAACAACACACATTCATACCCACATTAGAGTCGGACAGAGGAGAACTGGCTATGGGTATGGGCGCGGGCTGTCGGACCACGGGGGAAGCTCCCGTTCGAACGGGAACCCCCATCCGACAGCACTCACCCACAGCCCCCTCCGTCCCCCAATATGGGTAGGGGTGCGCGTTGTTCGTTCGTCATCCTTTGGATCATCCACTGCTTCGCTCCCGGCAGGGCACCACTCGGGGGCGTCGGTGTACCACCTGCACCAGCGCGCCGCGGCCTGGCAGTTGAACTCCGAGGCCACAGCCGCGGCGGAGTGGCATCGGTCCCGCTGGCTCGGGGCCAGCCTTCCCTCGCGAGGAGCATTTGGAACAATGGGGTAAACTACGACGAGAGTCGTACAATCACTGCTCGCAACGGCCGAGCACGGAATGGAAATCCGACGACCTCAAAGGGCCTTTCAAGACGACTGCACGCGCCGCGCGTGCCCGCCGATCAATCCACGGGGTTGAGCTGCTCGTCAACGCACGGGACGTGAGGCTGCGCAGCTAACGACACCATCGCCTTCCTCGCGATGCTCTCCTGGATAGCTGAGATGCCCAGGAGGAGGACCGCTCGCTCGGAGGAGGACGTCCGGCTCACGACGGCATCGCCATCTTCGCGACACTTTCTGGGACATCTAGCATTCGGTCGGAACTGTCCCCCCTACATGGGGATGTTGGACGAAGACTTGAAAATACCCCACACAAAAATACACCAACAATTATTAAACATTGTCAAAAAACATCGCCCCTGTTTTTTCACTAGTTTCGAATATTCCCCCTGTAGAGGGACAGGTCCGACTTAAATCTACGAATTTGGGGAGGACGAGGAGGAGGAAAGATGCAAGACCGTACGCTTCCTTTGGGGATGGAAGGTCTCCAGGCGTTTGGGCGTTGCAGGAGCAAGCACCAAACTGCGGGTGTTTGAAACACTTGCGCGCGCCGTCATGCCAAGTGGCCCCCATCTCAGGAGCGACTGCGAACCTGACGGCGCAGCTGGAAGAGGATCAAGAATAATACAAAAACAAAGAAGGAGGGAGGTGGGCCGTGTTATGCATCCGCATGCCCCCACGGATACCTGTGGACAACTCCAGGAATATCCGATCTGATCGGGGACGCCCAAACGGCTTCCTGAAGGAAGCAATAGGAACTCGTAACGATTCAGCAAGAACTCAATGTGATTCCTCAGGGAATTGTCCGAAGTCCGCGCGAGTCCGGAGGAGATCGTTCGGACGCCTCTGGGAATTCGTCAGCTATCATCACGGATCATTGGAATATCTTGGAATCCTTGAAGCAATCCGTGCGATTTCGCAAGGTAGGGTGCCTGAAGAGAGCAGTCGGGTTCTAAGGGAACCAATCGGTTTCCAGGAAATGTCGGTAGGATGCGCGATTCATTTCCCAGGTGCTTCAGGGAATGTGGGATGCCTTCAAAGAATGGTCGGGCTTATCAAGAAATTTGCGGGATGAAGGAAGAAACCAATTGACTTCTTGAAACAACGCGGGGGTCCTGAGGGAACTAAAACAATATGTAGTGCTCTTCACGGTGTTTGTAGAATACCAGCGGAGTTCTGCAAGGTTCCTAAAGACCATGTGTTGGATTGTTTGAAAGGTCTGTTAAGCATTTGCAGGCGATGCCAACCTTGTTCCAAATGAACTCTGTCGGCTTCCTGACAGAACCACTCGGGATCTTGAAGAGATCCAGAAGACGCATGAAAAAACAAAGTCTTCATGATCGCTGGGAATATGCGGGACACTAGGAGTTGCATCTGCCGACCTGTGTTTTCCAATCCGCGGCCCCCCAAAAGTCCTATTCCACGGCCCCCAAGAGTCCCGACCGCGTCTGCGTTTTTTTTTTTGTTGTTGTGTGGACCCGATTCGATTGCCCCAGGGCCCGATAGGAGCGGACCAGGCTGGCGGGATTCCTGAGCATCAGATTGTGATGAATGTCAGAGGAGATTACCAAGAAGACCGATGGGGTCCGTATTACATGGGATGTTCTCAGACACGCTGCTAATTACATTGATGTTGACATGTGATCCTGAAGTGCGGTACGAATGAATCCTCTGGTAGTGCTAGTGGTGTGCGCTATTGCCGTGTGCTGCTTGCGTTGTATCGAATAGTTCGTGTGTGGCGCTCATATGGCAGCCGCACGTGCCAGAATTACGTATTCTTGGTGTACGTTATTGAACATGCTGTTGATGTGTTGTGTTTACGTGTGCCATTGGTGCATACCATTGATGCGTGTTGCTGCTGTGCATGGATATATTGAATGGTATTGCCTGTTGTTCTTGCTGTGTGATTGCCCCCTTTGCTGTGGATGGCGTTGCATTGCGCACCAAGATGTGCGTCATTGGTGTGTTCACCGTGACTGTTGCTGATGTGTGGTAGGAGCATTATATTGGGTCGCCTTGCACTGCGCCGCAGTATGTTTAACACCATGTGTATTTCCACGTGTCACAAGCCGCAACTGTTCCCACAACGGCAACTGCACAAACGTGTTTGCCAACAACAAACAGGGCACTCATGCTAACCCCCAGAACACGTGAATGCATATGCGCACGCAATTTTGGACTTTGATTGTAAGGAATACGCATATTGGGATTGATACCATTCCGCTTTTCTGCGGGAATCCATAACATTCGGACTGGATTCGTCCAAATGGACTTGGATTCAACCCGCATGCGGACTGACCACCCCAAACCCCCCCTTTGGGGCGGGGGGAGTTTCGGAGGGACCCCCTAGTTTATAATCTCCCCCTCCACTTAATTAGGCAGGGACCGAATGTTCTGTTTCCGAGTGGGGGAACCACAAAATGCAGATAACAGTGCTCCCCGGACCCCTCCCTGGACCCCTCCCAAGGCGAATCCAGCCGTGGCGATGATAGAGGAGGACCCCTCGCCCTGGCGCGCGGAGCGCGCCAAGGGCGGCGCCAGAGGTGCCGCCGGGGGGGCGCAGTGCCGCAACTGTTGTGGTTATGCCGATGTTTCTTCTTCGAGACGAGATACGCGTACACGTCGGTCGGAAGAAGTAGGTAAAAACATGAAGCAGGAAGGCGGATCAAATAGATTGGGTTCAGGCCGTCCCGGCGAATAACGGAACACATCAAAACCAGGCCGATTATTGGAATAGGAAGGCGCTAGAAAGAGATTGGGATCCGGGATTTCAGAAATACATACTTTCAACGACCCGCGTGTAGCGCTATCGGTATCTTTTCCACCGCCGACAGACGGCCCCGCCCAGGGAGCCTCTGACCACTCGTCGTCGGGGACGACGCTGCAGCCGAGCCGGGGCTCGCTGTGCAGCGCCCATGGGCGGTAGACGCACGTCCCGTCCCAGCACAGCTCTCCCTCGGCCTCGTGGCGGGGGGCGGGAAGCCGAGGACCGATCGATCGCGCAGTCGGGTTTAGGTTCGGGGCTGTTTCGCGTCGTCCAGAGCGGCTGGGTTATTAAGGTCTCAAGTGCGGACAGGGCGAAGGTCAGGGAAGAGGAGAGTGACGGAGGGGAGGAGGAGAGTGACGGAGGGGGAAGCGGAGGAGGAGGGGGAGGAAGAGTGCAAGGAAGGGGGATGTTCAGGGAGGGGGACGGAGGAGGGCAAGGAAGGCCGATGTTCAGGGAGGAGAGTGACGGAGGGAGAGGAGAAGGAGGAGGCGGAGGAGAGTGACGGAGGGGGAGGAGAAGGGCAAGGAAGGCCGATGCTCAGGGAGGAGGAACGTGACGGAAGGGGAGAAAGAGGATGCTTCTGGAACGCCCGGCACCACGACGAAGAGAAGGCGAACAACGACGGAATTGGAGGGGAAGGAAGGGATGAGGAGGAGGGGAAGGACGAGAAGGAGGAGGAGGAGGCATGATGACAACGAGGGGAAGCACGGCAACGACAAAAAGAAGACGACGACATACGCACCCGCGCGCCGGCGGCCGACGCCGGCGCGGACGCCGCAGACACCGACGCCGACGCCGCCGAATGGGAGCCGCACAGATGTCACAACTTGGCTATTTGGGCCTTCGCCGTCGACCCCTCGATCGAACCTCGGCCCTCGGCCCTCGACCCTCGACCGATGGCACCTCGCCCCTCGACCCTCGCCCCTCGACCGCTCGACCCTCGAATCGAGGGTCGACGCCCGCGGTCCTCGATCGAGCACCCCGGTCGAGCCTGTCGAGGCCTCGATCGAGGGCCGAGGTCTCGACCGAGGGCCTCGACCGAGCCTGCCGAGGCCTCGATCGAGGGCCGAGGTCTCGACCGAGGGCCTCGACCGAGCCCTCGACCCTCCAACGGCATCGACCCTCGGCGCCTCGGCGCACGGCCGCGCGCACCCGGCGGCGCCCCGCGCCGGCCGCTCCGGCAGCCACACCGCGGGCTCCGGCCGCGGCCACGCGCCCCGCTGGCGGGGCGTCTCGGCGGGCGGCGCCTGCCGCCACCGTCGGTCGCCGTGGGCCCCTCGGCCTGCGCCGTCGGCGCCGTCGCCGCCGACCTCCGGCGTCGGCGGCGTCGTCGCCGTGGCAATTGGCAGCGGCGGCGGCGTCGTCGCCGCGGTCGTCGCGGCCGCGGTCGTGGTCGTGGGCGTCGTCTCCTCTCCTCCTCGAGATCCGGGAGGAGGACAATTTGGACGCCCTGCAGGGGTATGGAAAACACGGGTCCGATGCGCGAAACCAAAAGCTGTTCAGAACCGACAGCGGCCGCTGTTGGGCATGGCCTTCTGGCTCAAATGGACCACGTCCACGGCGACACCGACAGCGAGTCCTGCTCAAAACGCTCAGGAAATGCTGCCGGTCTCCGCACCCCTGCTTCCCGCAACCCTGTCGGCCGTCCCGAGACGAGGAGGAGGAGGGCGAGGCGGCAAGCGCCAGGCGCGGGCGAGGGAGGAGGACGCGGAGGGCGAGGGAGACGAGGAGGACGAGGAGGACGAGGGCGAAGGACGAGGAGGACGACCAGGAGGACGAGGAGGGCCTGCTCCTGGGCCGCCCAGCTCGGGTCCGCCGAGAGGTAGTCCAGGAAGGGCCCGACCTGCTCCCCCACGCAGCGGGAGGCCGCGAGGGCCCCCGCGGCGGCCCAGAGGCCGCGGGGCTTCATTCACGGGGGCGCGGCCCGGGGGGGGGGGGGTTGGGTGGAGGGGGGGTTGGCGGGGAGATGGGGGGGGCGGAGGAGGGCCCAAGAGGCGGAGAAGGAGAGGAGGAAGAGGAGGACGAGGGCGGCTTCCGCCTCAAGTTCGCACAGCGTCTTAACAGACGAGGGGGCAGAGGAAGAAAATAAGCAGTCCTTCTCCTCCCCCTCCTCCTTTTCACTTTCCTCATGCTACTTGCCCCCCCTCCTGCCACCTTATCCCCCTTCGCCTGCCCTTCCTCCTCCTCCTCCTTCTCCTCCTCCTCCTCCTCCTCGCCGTAAGCCCCTCGTTTTCTCCGTCATCCCTGCTAGTATAAACATATTCCTCCGCGTCGCACCATTGGACGGGCCGTCAGGACGGATCAGGCGTGTCGCCTGACGCATCCCCACCGCTGAAGCCTTACATGGGTGGGAGGCGAACGGTGCTCAAACTGGTTTTCGTTCCGCCTTGCCGCCGCGAGGCGCTTGTCTTGCACGTGTCCAGCAACTGCGCGGATGGAATGCGACACGTGCCCGGATTGGACTGCCGCTTCGGACAGTTTTGTCAGCATTGCACGAATGTGAAAAGGCCCTGGGACACACAAATAAATGTACACAAGTTACGCTACCGGGGAAACCCACTTACTAATTTTATGGCTGGAGTGATGATAGCTGTTGTGAGGCATGTGAGAATGATGTTGGTGGCCGTGGCCCCGCCGATACCGTTGTGCCCTGGACGACCGTCACGGATAGCGGCCGCGGTGAGACCCCCTGCGCACCCCCTTATGGTGTCGAGAATCTGCCATGCCTGCTGTGCCCTGGACGACCGTCACGGATAGCGGCCGCGGTGAGAGACCACGCCTTGCGCACCCCCTTTTGGCGTGGAGAATCTGCCATGCCTGCTGTGCTATGGACGACCGTCACGGATAGCGGCACTGCTGAAAGACCACCCCCTGCGCACCCCCTTATGGTGTCGAGAATCTGCAATGTCTGCTGTGCCATGGGCGACCGTCACGGATAGCGGCCGCAGTGAGAGACCACTCCCTGCGCACCCCCCCTGGTGCCGAGAATCTGCCATGCCTGCTGTGCCATGGACGACCGTAACGGATGGCGGCCGCGATGAGAGACCACCCCCTCCGCACCCCCTATGGTGTCGAGAATCTGCCATGCCTGCTGTGCCCTAGACGACCGTCACGGATAGCGGCCGCGGTGAATGACCACCTGCCCATGCGCAGCCCCTATGGTGTCGAGAATCTGCCATGCCTGCTGTGCCATGGACGACCGTCACGGATAGCGGCCGCGGTGAGAGACAACCCCCTGCGCAGCCCCCTTCTGGTGTCGAAGGTATGCCCTGCTTGTTGTGCCATGGGCGACCGTCACGGATAGCGGCCGCAGTGAGAGACCACTCCCTGCGCACCCCCCCTGGTGCCGAGAATCTGCCATGCCTGCTGTGCCATGGACGACCGTCACGGATAGCGGCCGCGGGGAGAGACCACCCCCGGCGCATCCCCTATGGTGCCGAGAATCTGCCATGCCTGCTGTGCCATGGACGACCGTCACGGATAGCGGCCGCGGGGAGAGACCACCACCCCCGTGCGCAGTCCCTATAGTGTCGAGAATATGTCATGCCTGCTGTGCCATGGACGACCGTCACGGATGGCGGCCACGATGAGACCCCCCTTGCGCACCCCCTATGGTGTCGAGAATATGTCATGCCTGCTGTGCCATGGACGACCGTCACGGATGGCGGCCGCGATGAGGAACCACCCCCTGCGCACCCCCTCTGGTGTCGAGAATCTGAAATGCCTGCTGTGCCCTGGACGACCGTCACGGATAGCGGCCGCGGTGAAAGACCACCCCGTGCGCACCCCCTATGGTGTCGAGAGTGCACCACGCCTGCCACGCTTTGCGAACCCGAAAGGGAGGTGAGTGAGCTTCACGGGTGAGCTGTGCTGTGCTGAAATGAGCTGTGCTGCGCTGTGCTGTGCTGTGCAATGCACGTTCTGTGTGTCAATGTGCTGTGTGCTGTGCTGTGCTGTGCTGAGCTGTACTGTGCTGTGTTGCGCTGTGCTGTGCTGTGTGTGAAGGAGAAGGAGGAGGAGGGGTGAGGGGTGAGGAGACGCGGGTGCGACGCGGGAAGGAAGAAAACCAGAACCCCACGAAGCATGTGGGGAGTAACGGAGTTCCCCTATGTGTTCCCAAGTTTCCTGGGTTGTTGTTTCCCCCCCCACTTCCCATATGTTCCTATATTGTCTGGGGAATCGACGATTCATTGTGTCTGTGTGTTTTTCCCCTCCTGAGAATGGGGGGGGCGGGTGGCTTTGAGGCGTTCAAGTTGGAGCTCTCGCCTTGGCGCCGCGCGAATGCGCCTCAAACAGTGTCTGTATACCGATGGGGCGGCACGCTGTCGAAATGGAGATCTCGCCGCGGTGCTGCGCACACTCGTCTGCAACAAATAGAATGATGGGTGGCGGCTCCATGTTGAAACATGGGGTCCCCGCTGGGGATTTCCGTATACTTGCCTGTCAAGCAAGCAAGAAGTCAGGCTGCGCAGCATTACTGGTTCAGACGGAAAGGGGCGGACACTTGTCAGAAAGGGGCGTCCGCCAGACACCCCTCGAATCTGGAGGCCTCGCCTTCAGGTGGCCACATGTGACCACTTCCCCCCTGCCCCCAACGATTTCTAAGGGGAGGTGGGGGTTCACTCCGCTCGGGAGCTCCCGAACGAAGTGACCGCCCCCCAAAAATCTTAGAGATCGCGGGGGGCGGCAGGGAGGGTTCACATGTGGCCACTGAGCCCCGTCGCATGCCTCAGAGCTCGATCAAGGCAGAGGCCAAGATCCTTTACGAAACGGAGCTCTCGCATGACTTTCGCGGGCGCAAGGGGGGGCGCTTGCCTTCCGAGGGGGCGCCTCGCACGGTGAGCGCGGTGCTCGCAATGACCTGCGAGGAGGGCACCTGTGAAGCGACGATCAAACACGGGTCTGACGCGAGACGACACAGCGACCTTACGCGGCGGCTTACGCGGGCCGCCAACCCGACACGCTACAGTGGGGACGAAGGCGCTCACGCGTGACCTTACGCGGGCAGCTTACGCACCAATGTCGGCGCAGACGACCCCGTATTTTCCGGCGCTCACTTGGGTCGGGAAGATGCGCTGCAACATCGTTGATACACGCTTGGCTTACTCTGATATCCCCTCCCCCTCCCTCTCCCCACCTCCTCCTGGCGAAGGGGTGGCCAACCCCGTAGAGTAAGTAGTCCAGCATGGTTGGTCTCAACAGTCTCCCGAAAGTGACCAGGACGCTTTCAACACGCCAGCCCTGGGCACCTCAAGGACCGCCTCCTGAGGGGGCGCTGGAGTGTCCAGAGAACCCAGGGTTAGCTGAGAGGCCGAATGAGACCAGCCAAGAGAATATACCTCTGGGGACTGTGTGAGCTTTCGAGTAGGGGATCGACCACAGAATGGATACACCCCAGAACTGATGTTCACGTCGAATCTACAAAGCAACGTAGAAAGTTCGTAGATCTACGAATGTTCCACGCCCTTCCCATAGGTTCGACGAGAAGCACCAAGTCTTGGGTACAGTCAATCCGTATAAGAAAGACGCGCGGCAAAGGTGCAAGGGCCTTGGAAGGCCACGTCGACACTTTGCAAGCGGGGCGCGGCCAGCGAACGCGGCCAGGGATGGGCCGAAGGGAAGGATGCAAGGACAACCTTGGAAGTTTCACATCCTTCCTGTGCGGGCGCGCGCAAGAGGGTGGAGGAGGGAGGGGGGAGAGCATCTGAGGAGGCTGCTTCTTAGAAGGCGCCAGCCTTACACCTATAGATAAGGCCCGCGCCTTCTAAGAAGCAGGGGTGCTTCAAAGATACCCTGCCCCCTCCCCCCTCCCCCCTCTGCGCGTGGCTGATGTTGCTCAAGTGTGTGGTCGACCCCCTGCTCGAAGCCGTGGGTCTTCCCCTCTGCTCCCGTCCCCTCGCGGCCACCCCTCCCCTCGCGCCTCCCTCCCCCCGCACACTCGCGCAGCTCGCGCCACGCTGCGCTCCCGACGGGCTTTCGGCAGCGGGAGCCTCCACGGCACGCCCGCCGACACAGACCTGACTGCCTACCAGACCACCCCAACCCAACCCGAAGACCCGAGCTTCGGGTTGGGGGGGGGTACGGGTTCCATATGTGTTTTGTGAATGTTCCCCGGCCCCCGCCCCACTGGAATGGAGGACAGATCGGGGCTTTCGGGTTGGGTTGGGTTCGTTTGGTGGGCGGTGAAGACAACAGTGCGCAGCCCTTGTCACTGCCATGCCATGCCGCCTGCTGGGCGGTGTTTGGCGGGAGGGCGATACGTGCAACCCGGGGGAGGGGGAACGGTGCACCTCTCGGGCTCTCGAGGCCCCCTTGTGGGGCCCTCAAGGGCCCCTTCTACCGGGTGCTGCTGGGAGTGCCCCTGGCCCAAGGTGCCCCCAGCTTTTCGCTTCATTTTGGAGCCCCTGGGGCCCTCTGGGCCTCGTGAAAGGGTGCTTTGGAGGCCGTGTGGGCGACCCCGAGAATCCTGGGGGCACCTTGGCCCAGGGGCACTTCTAGCAACACCCGACTCTAGGGGCCCTGCGGGTCCCTGTTCTGCAGCCCTCACAAGCACCCCTATGCGTCGCCCTCCCACGACGCGACGCCCAACACCTGGAGGAGGAAGAGGCCGCCGCTTCCAGGGTCGAATCTCCCCCCCTTGCGTGATTGATGACTTCGTTCGCCCTCCTTTCTCTCCGCTTCGCGCTCTCTCCCGCTGAAGGGATGCTCGCTAAGGGTCCATACGAGTTTCGCAAGGTGGGGGGGCCATCGACCCGTGAACAGGGAGGGGAAGTGCGGAGAACGAGGGGGGACGAGGAGGAGGAGGAGGAGGAGGTCCCGTGGGGAAGCCCACCCTCGAGCAGCAATGGCCGCGGACAAAACTGAGGAGGAGCCGGGCCAAGCGGGAGACCTGCGCGCAGCCCTGCGCCCTCCAACCCTCTCCCGCCTTGACGAACCAAATTGGCCGCGGGCAGTGGCGAGGGTGATGTGGAGGCGGGCGACCCCGCGAACCACGGATAGAGAAACTACCACAAGCCACGAATACTACGAGTAGACGCGGGGCCTCCTGGGCTCTCCAGGGACCCTGCTTCGCGCCTCTCACCCACCTCCCTTTGGGAGGGGGAGGAAGGGGAGGGGGAAGAGGAGGAGGAGGAGGAGGAGGAGGAGGAGGAGGAGGAGGAGGAAGAGGAGGAGGAGGAGGAGGAGGAGGAGGAGGTACGGCATGGCATGGTATGGCATGGGGTTGGGCGGACAAAAGTCCACTTGCCGACGCTGCGGCTCGCGAGCGGAAGCGGCGACGAGGAGCCCGAGGGCCTCGCCAGACAGGTGCACCACAGCGACGGACCTCCCAGGAGGGGAGAACCGTTGCCAAGGCCCCATCACCCCCGCGGGGACGGAGACCCACGGGCAACCGAACGCAGCCACCAGGGCCGCACCCAGGACCCCGCGGCCCGAACCGAGGCAGCCCTCAGGTCGCCCCCATGAAGAACCACTTGTTCGAGCCGAGCCCAGCAACTGCGCGTGGCTGCCGCCCACTCAGCCCTCGGATGGAGCTGCGGCCAGGAGCTTCAACGTGGCCATGCGCGGCGCGAAGCTGTCCCAGTCCACCCCGCCGAGCCCAATGGCCTTAGCCCTCTGGTAGCGGGACTCGATCAGCGCCACCGTCGCCTCATCGAGCCCCCGGACCTCCTGGGCCGCGGCGGACGGCACCTCGGAGCAGCCCTCGACCTGCACCTCCGCCGCCCCGACAGGGACCTCCAACACCTCGCCCGCCAGCACATCGGTGGCGAGCCGCCGCCGGGGCAGGCGGGCCGCGCGCGCGGCGACCACCCGCGAGTCGGCCTCCTGGTTGGCCTGGATCACGGAGCCCAGGCGCTGCTGCTTGCCGAGCTCCACCTCGCTCTCCGTGGCGCCCTCCTACTTAGCGACTTCGACGGTGCGCGGCACCGTCGGCAGCCTCGGCGTCGTCCCGACCTCCTCCGCCTCGGAGTCCCCGTCCAAGCCGCCGTCGACACCGCTCACGGGCTCCAACATGTCCTCCACCATCGCCTGGACCCGCATGGAGTCCGCCTCGATGGTGTCCTTGACCTCATCAAGGGTCATTTCAAGCAGCGTCGTCCCGACCTGCTCCGTCTCGGAAGCCCGATCGAAGCCGACGCCGTCGTTGTCGAACCCGCTCACGGGCTCCAGCGTGTCCACCACCATCGCCTGGAACCGCTCCGAGTCCGCCTCGATGGCGCAATCGACCTCATCCACCGCCCATTTAAACAGCCCCAGCGCCGCCCCGACCTGCTCCACCTCGGAGTCCCGATCGAAGCATACGCCGTCGTAGTCGACCTCGCCCACAGGCTCCAGCATGTCCTCCACCATCGCCTGGAACCGCTCGGAGTTCGCCTCGACGGTGGCCTTGACCACGCCCTCCAACCCAGAGATCCGATCGGAGCCTAAGCCGTCGATGTCAACTACGCTCAGGGGCTCCAGCATGTCCTCCACCATCGCCTGGACCCGCTCGGGGTCCGCCTCGATGGCGCCGTTGATCTCATCCATGGTCCGTTGAAAGGCGGGGGCCACGCTTCAACGTCCCGAACGGGGACGGGGGGGAGCACGCCGCATTCCTGCACATGCGCCGCGTCCATGCCCTCGCCTGCCTCCTCGACCTCGGCGATCGGGAGCCCACCTCCAATGTCGTTCCCGATGTAGTGCCCGCTGTCCGCCAAGCTGGCCTTGACGAGCTCCCGGATCAGCATCTCGCCCAGCGTGTGGGCGTGCAGCTCCAGGACCGCGCCCCTTGCACGAAGAACCGCAAGAGGCCCCATGCTGGGCACGTCGCCTTGCCGAACGCCCGAGCTGCCCACAGCCCGGACATGGCTCCCCGCAGACGAACGGCTCTGAAGTGCGCCTGCGGAAGCGGGTCCTCGCCCGCCGGAGCCAGAACGGCTAGGAGGAGGACGAGGAGAAGGAGGAGGAGGAGGAGGAGGAGGAGGAGGAGGAGGAGGAGGAGGAGGCGGAGGATGAAAAGGAGGACGAAGGGAAGAAACGAAAAAGAAGAGGAAATTGAAGAGCAGGCGTAGCAGGAGGAGGACGAGGAGGCGACGCCGAAGACGAGGGCTGCGGCGGCGACGGCGACGACGCCCCGGCGCATGCATTCACATCCCCCCCCTGGTCCCTCCCCAAACTGCTCCCCTTTAGGGCCTCCCACTTCCCCGCCCGTCCCTCCCCCTCCCCCTCCGTGCAGTTGTCGTGCCCCCGGAGAGCTCGCCGACTCAGGAGCGAGGGGGCCAACTCCTGGCAACGGCGAGCCTCTTCCACGAATGGGGCTCCCCAGCCCAGATCTGTCCTCCTCCTCCTCTTCCCCCTCCTCCTCCTCCTCCTCCTCCTCCTGCTCCTCCTCCTCCTCCTCCTCCTCCTCCTCCTCCTCATCCTGAGGAGCGGCCCGAGAACCAGTGCCCCTCCTGAGTCTCGAGTGGTCATTACTGAGCGCCTCGACCCGTCCTCCACCCGTCCAGGTCCTCCCCGCCATGGAATGGGCAATGCCGCGTTGGAAGCAGAACGTTCGGCATCTGGGAACACATCTTGGAGATGGTAGAGAGCATCTGACGACTTGCTTCTGTTCGCATATTCTGAAAGGGAGGTGTGTTTCTTACTCGACACCTCGTGTCGGAGCTGCTGAAGGTCGGGCTTGTTCTCAACGCCGAAGAGACCAAGGCGTTTACCACTACAGCACAAGCCCCCTCCACGATCCAGACGCCGCATGGTCTGACGATTAACGCAATCAACAAGGACTCTGCTGATGAATGGTTGGATTGCATGCTGTCCACAGGGGGAGCAGACTCCCTCACTCTGGATTTGAATTACCACACACACAATGTGCAACCAAGGCTTTCTATGCAAATCGTCAGCGATTGAGCGTGTTCAAGTCCGTCGTAACGACAGTGGCGTATTTTGTGGCAGAACATCGCCCGATATATTTGGATGATTTGAAAACAATGGATTTCGAATTCCGACGCCTCGTACGACAGGTCGTTGGACCACCTCCGGACGTTGATTGGGACGGATCATGGCATGATGAACTGCATGTTTGGCACGAGCGTGCACGCCACTTTGTCGCGCGTGCTGGCATTCGCACATGGTCAGAACAATGCATTCATCAATAGTATTGGTCGATTGCAGAATGCAGCTGCCGGAGACGAGGTACATAACGAGAGTTCTGAACTGGTCACCGCGCGGTCATCGTAGAGCAGGTCGGCCGAGTCTTACATGGACAAGCAAGTTGGAAGATGTTGGCCGTGTTATTGGCTCTCACTGGCGATCTTGGTCACAAGATGTTTTCCAAATGAGCACCGCCGATTTTCAGAATTTCTGCTGCCATTCCCTATGAACATTTATGTCTCACCGTGGCGCGCGCGTGTAGCACGCTGCCGATAGCCACCGCCTGCGCCCTCCATGGGCTCGCCTTCCAGCGCACGGGCTTGACCTTGACCTTGACCTCCTCAGTGATTACTCCTTATGGCCCTCATTCTGAGTACCTTCTCCTCCCCCTCCCCACCTCCTCCACCATGTCCACCTCCTCGATTCCGGGGCAAGGTTAAGACAGGAGGGAGGGGCGCGCTGACAAGAACAATAAGTCCTCGTATTTTCCTCAGCTGCCTCCTCATCCTCCTCATCATCGCATGCCGCAACTGCACCTCTTCCCTCAAACCCTCCTGCCGCTTTCTCGACACCTCCTGCTCCGCTTCCTCCCTCCTCATTTCCGTCATCTTCCTCTCCACCTGAATGCAGATGGAAGACGGATGGGGTGAGGAGGCGGATGACGACGAAAAGACATCCCCTTCCTCCTCCTCCTCCTCCTCCTCCTCCTCCTCCTCCTCCTCCTCCTTATCCTCCTCCTCCTCTCCCTCCTCCTCCCCCTCCTCCTCCTCCTCCCCCTCCTCCTCCTCCTCCTCCTCATCCTCCTCCTCCTCCTTGTCCTCCACGTCCTCTTCCGTACCTTTCTCATCCTCCCTTGGGCGGCGCTTAATTGGGATGCTATAAACGGGGGGGGAAGACAGGTGCACTTTTCGGGCCCGCAAGGCCATCTCTAGGGCCCTAAAGGGCAATTCTTCTGCAGCCTTCGCTGCCCCCCAACGAAGGGTGCGCAAGGGGTGAGAAGGAGAAGATGAGGATGGAAAACTAGGAGCGGAGGGGTGGGGAGGGGGAGAGAAATGGAAATCCCTCCTGGTCCTCCCCGTTCCTCAATCTCCTCCTCATCCTCCTTCCCCCCATCCACCTCGGTCAAAGGGCGAATCAGACAAGCTTCCAAAGGCGAAACCAGAAGTGGCATCAGATATACCAAGCACATCGTGGGCACGAGTCAGGAGAACTCGCAGCGAACCAAGGAAACCTCTCCGCAAACGAACCAAGACCATAGATCAAGCCCAAGCAGGACACTGGGGCGGATTCTCTCGAACCCTCGCTGGACTCTGGGACGGGAGAAGGACCACAAGGAACGGGAGGACGGAGCATGAGGACAAGGGGGAAGAGGCTCCTCATCTGGCCAGATCCTGATCCTGGCAGTGATCGACTCACGGCGGGGAGCGAGCCTCTCATCCAGGGGGAGGCCAGCCCCCCCAACCGCCGCCGGCCGCCGACGACGGAGAAGACGATGACGGCACCGGCCTGCTTCGCCGAGGCCACGATCCTGGGATCTGGAGCAGCTGCAGAGCTCTTGGCCGCGTCACTCGACTCGCAGCGGCAATGCCAGGAGGAGGAGGAGGAGGAGGATTAGGAGGAGGAGGAGGAGGAGGTGGAGGAGGAGGAGGAGGGGGAGGAGGAGGCGCCTCGCCTTGGCCTCCACTCGCAATTGGCAATGCACTCGAGGAGGCCGAGATCGGCCTCGTCGACCCGCCCGAGGCCTTCGCCGGCCGCTGGCGGCGAGCGGCGAGCGGCGCCGCCGTCGTCTTCGCCGGCCGCGGGCCTCGGTGCCGGCGTCCACGCCCTCCAGGTCCCCGAGGTCCTCCTCCTCCCCGCGGCCCGTGCCTGCCGCGCCCGAGCCGCCGCCTCCTCCTCCTCCTCCTCCTCCTCCTCCTCTTCCTCCTCCTCCTCCTCCTCCTCCTCCTCCTCCTCCTCTTCCTCCTCCTCCTCCTCCTCCTCCTCCTCCTCCTGAGCCGCCGCCTCCCGCCGCCGCCGCCGCCGCCGCCTGGGGTCGTCGTCGCCGTCGGAGTGCTCGTCGTGCTGGTCGTCCTCGCAGTCGTCGTCGTCGTCGTCGTCGTCGTCGTCGTCGTCGTCGTCGTCGTCGTCGTCGTCGTCGTCACCGTCGTTGTCGCCGCCGTGGTCGTCGTTTGGTCGTTGTCGTCAGTGTCGCCGTCGTCGTAGTCGACGTCGTCGAGGTCGTGCTCATGGTCGTCGTGGTCGTCGTCTTGGTCGTCGCCCTTGTCGTCGACGTCGTCGCAGTCGTTGTGGTCGTGGTGGTCGTCGCCGTCGCCGTCGCCATCGTGGTTTTCGTCGACGTCGTTGTGATTGTCATCATCAATATACTCTGTAAATCGACAAAGCTCGGCCTCAGCATTTGTTCACGCTTCCGTGCGTTGAGCGCGGGCCAGAGGGGGGTACAAAACATGTTGTGGTCGTCATCAACGTCGTCGCCGACGTCGTCCTCGTCGTTGCCGTGGCCGTGGTCGTGGTCGATTCATGGTCGTCGTCCTTCTCCTCGGTCAGCTCCTGGCTCCTCCGGCTCCCCGCTATTCTCCAACCTGCCTATCAGCCTTGACCTCCCCCTCCGCCTCCGCCAAATTCTCCCTCCTCCTCCCTTTCCGCCTCCTCCCTCTTACGCATGCTCCTCCTCTTCCAACTCCTTCATCCCTGCTACTTCTCCCTCCTCCTCCTCCTCCTCCTCCTCCTCCTCCTACCTCGCCTTCCCACTCCCTGCTTCAACCCAACCTCCTCTGTCCCACGTCAGCGTCGTGGTCGTCGTCGCCGCCGCCGTGATCGTCGTCGTCCCCCTTCAGGGTCGGCGGCACTGGCCGTAAGGCCTTCGCAAAAACAAGACACAACCAACAGCATCGATTATTGAAGTAGGAAAGCGCTAGAAGCAGACTGGGATCTGGCAAACAACAAATACCTACTTCCAGCGACCAGCGCGTAGTGTTCGGCGGCGAGCAAGGGTTGGAAGTGAGAAGGAAAAGGCCTCTCAGAAGGCAGCGGGAGCTCCTCAGAAGCGCGAGCCTTCTGATAATGTTGATGTGCCTTGGGGGAAAACTCGGGAAAGCTTCTGAGAAGGCCCCGGGGACTTCCGAGCCTTCGGAAAAAGGCTCACCAGCTTTTCACTTCCCCACAGGCTCGCCGCCGAAGTGTCCCGCTCGAGCATACACCTCGCGAAGCCGCGCGTCGCATCATCCCCCTCCGCTCGGGCGTTGGCAGGATTGGGTTTATCGGGACCGGGTCTAATGATGTGCACAGGGGGACGACCCCCCGCCCCATTCCACTAGCCGGAAATGCCGCCACCCGAAAAACACCAACGACGGAAGACCTGACGAAGTGATTCCAGGTCATATGTGGGATCTCTTAATCGGCTCCCCATCAACCCTTGTAATACTCTGTAGGCAGAGGAGCCCAATATGTAGGGCAATTGCAGCATCAACCGAACCCGTATTGCAGCATCGTTGATGCATCTTGGGCTTGCTCTGGCCCTCCTCCTTCTCCTCCACAATGAAACACTCTGAATACCACTCTCCTCTCTCCCCTGGTGGCGCCCGGGGATTCTTCGCCCCCCCTCCGCGTACTGGCTTTTTACTCACAGGATTCCCGGGAGTTGGGCTTTCGCTTGTTTTTTTGTTTCAAAATGCTGCTCTCGCTGAAGCGCTGGCCTGATTTTCGGGCTACCGCTCGTTCCGAATCGTGCTCCCGCTGCAGCGCTGGCCTCATTTCAGCGCTTCCGCTCGCTCGGAATCGTGCTCCCGCTGTAGCGCTGGCGTCATTATTTCCAACGCCATGCCACGGCATGGTTTTCAGTCCTTCCAGCTAGGCCTCAATATCTAAAACATGCCCCCCCCGAAAAAACCATCGGAAATAATTTCACATTCGGTGCCGATTCGTTGATTTTTTGGGCCGCAGAAGCCCCTCGGGGGCGTCGCCACGCCATGCTATGTCGGGCTACGCGCCCTCATTTCCGCGCTTCTGCCCCTGGGCTTTTGTTCGACATGCTGCTCTCGCTGAAGCGCTGGCCTGATGTTCGGGCTACCGCTAGTTCCGAATCGTGCCCCCGCTGCAACGCTGGCCTCATTTCCGCGCTTCCGCTCGTTCGGAATCGTGTTCCCGCTGCAGCGCTGGCGTCATTATTTCCAGTGCCATGCCACGGCATGGTTTTCAGTCCTTGCAACTAAATCCCAAAATCGAAAAAATGCCCCCCCGAAGAAACCGTCGGAAATGATTACACATTTAACGTCGATTCGTTGATTTTTTTGGGCCGCAGAAGCCCCCCCCATTCTAGGGCGTCGCCACGCCATGCTATGTCATGCTACGCGTTAATCTTCAACACCATGCTATGCCATGTAAGGCAATACCATGCTGAGACATCCGATTGTGCGAATGGAGAGGAGATCTACGCCATGGTAAGGGATGGGAGGGAGGGCTAGGCCGTCAGAAATGACGCGAGCGCACCTAGCTTGCCATCCTCCCCCTCCCTCTCATGCTCCCCCCTCCGTCTCCCCCTCCCAAATTATCCTGCTCCAATGTTTTCAATGCGTGAGCTGGAGGTCTGGACCACTTCCCTAATTAGGTCCTGAGTCGAGTTTTTGAAGCTCCCAGGGCCCGGCGAGGGCCCCCAACACGGATAAAAACCGCGGCTCCAATTTTTCGGAACATTGGATCTCTGGGTCCCCTCTCGGGCGTTGGCAGAACTGGGTTTAGCGGGACCCCGTTGAATGATGTGTACTGCGGGACGCCCCCCCCGCCCAGTTCCACTCACCAGAACTGCCGTCACCAGAAAAAACACCAGCTGCGGCAGACCTGGTTTGGTGATTCTGGCCAATTTAGGAGCTCCGGGGCCCTACCACTAACCGGGTTCCCTTACCTGGGGTCCTGGGGTCCTGGCTATACCCGGAAAAAGGGAAAACCAGGGGGCTACTACTGACCGGGTCCCCTTACCTGAGGTCCTGGCTATACCCGAACGAAGGGGAAACGAGGCGATGCTTGATGGTAGCGGTATGGGTGCCTCTTCCTCCTTGGCCCGGGTGGCCGCATTGGCGGCTGGGGAGCGCGCGCAGCAGGTGACGCTTACCTTCGAACCCCGGTCACCACCCAGGCAAATACCGGCAGTGTCGGCGCCAGCGCACAGGTGCTAAAAAACATCATTGCACTGCTCGTTACTCTTCGTTCTTCGTTCCTTGGCCCGCCCGCCCGGGGGGGCCTCCCGCCGCGGCGCCCCGCCGCCGCGGCGTCCCGCCGGCCATGGCGCGCCCCGCCCGCGCCGCCGCCGCGCCCGCCGCGCCCGCCGCGCCCGGCGAGGCGCACGGGGCGCGGAGCTGCTCGGAGGCCACGCCAAGTAGGGGGCCACATGCGAACCCTACCCCTATCTTATTTGTCGATTTCCAGGAAAATATGGGGAAGTATGGGAAGTGGGGGGAAAGACAAAAACCCAGAAAATATAGGAAAATATGGGGAATCTTTTTATTTGTGTGTATTTATTTGCGTGTCCCAGTTTCCCTTCACCCTACCTCCCCCGATTTCTGAGGGGGAGGGTGGGGTTCACTTCGCTCGGGAGCTCCCGAGCGGAGTGAACCCCCCCCCCCCCCCCTCGGAAATCGGGAGAGGTTGGGGTAGGGTTCGCATGTGGCCCCCTACCAAGGGCCACGGCGAGGGCCACGGCGAGGGCCACGGCGAGGGCCGCGGCGAGGGCCGCGGCGAGGGCCCCGGCGAGGGCCGCGCCGAGGGCCGCCGGGGGCCGCGCCAAGGGACGCCGAGTGCCGCACCGAGGAGGAGAAGGCCTTCGCAGAAGGCGGCGGGACTCCTCAGGAGCCCTCGCGCCTTCTGAGGAGGCGTCTGTGTCTTCTTCGAGGACAGCTCAGGACAGTGCTGAGAACGCCGGGGAACTTCCGAGCCAGCTGAGAAGGCCTGCCCCTTCTACTTCCCCCCCAGGCTCGCAGCCGATGCTCGATGCCAGCGCCCCTCCCCGATCGGGTTTTGCTAGAAGCGCCCCTGGCCCAAGGTGTCCCCAGGACTTCCAGGGAGGCCTCCGCGGCCTCCAGAGCACCCCTCACGGGGCCCAGACAGGGCCCCAGGGGCTCCAAGATTGAGCGAAAAGCTGGGGGAATCTTGCGCGCGCGCCGCCGCTCGGCGGGGCGCCCATTGACGGGCGAAGAACAGTATAACATCAACTAGTTCGCCGTCGGGAGCGCCTGTCCCAGGAAGGCAGGGACGTTTCTACCCATACGGTGGCACGTCATGGTATACACTTTCCAACCGCCCTGGGACAAGCGCCCCTGAGGACGGACAATTTCATCATACTCCGTTTTTCGCCCGCTCAGCGCAGGGCGCGGAGGTGCTCGATGCCGGCGCCTCTCCCCAACCTCGGCGCGGCTCGGGCGTTTTCGCCGGCAACTCTTGGGGGCCTCACATGCTATCTTGCTGGCTCTTGCGAATCGACGCTGGCCGACGCTACTCGACGCTCATCGACGCTAAATCGGCGCGTTCTCATCGACTGCCAGGCGCAAGCGTACACTGATTAACGCACACTGCAGACGGAATGAGAAGGCTCCAATACTTCGCCTACCGATGGCATTGATTCATGGGGCAACTTCTGGAAACCTCGCGCGGCAACCTGGGGTCCAACTTGCGTCGGGTCAGCGTCGGCTTCACGTCGGGGTCACGTTCGGATTGCATCGGGTTCACGTCGGAATCACGTCGGGTTCACGCTGGATTTGTGTCGGAGCCACGCCGCGCGAACGTCGTGCTATACCCGACGGGGCGAACGTGCGGAGTAGGCAATACAGCAATTGCGTGCCGCGCGAGGCCTCCGTGATGGGTCCGCCATAGGAAGGAGAGGGAGGGGGTCCTGCTCCTCCTCCTCCTCCTCCTCCTGATCCTCCTCCTCCTCCACCTCCTCCACCTTCACCTCCTCCTCAACCTCCTCCTCCTCCTCCTCCTCCTCCTCCAACTCCTTCCCCTCTCCGGGAGTTTCTTCGCACGTTGTTCAATGGGCGGCGGCAGTAGACGGGGGGGAGCAAGCTGAACGCGCCTTTCGGGCACCTTCGGGTCCCCGTTTCTCGTATCCCTCGATCCCTCCCCCCCCCCTTCACGCATCGCCCCCGAACTCGACATCCGGGTCCCGAAACGGTTCGGTGGCAGACCGCGCGGTTACTCGGGACGTACGAAAGGGTAAGACCCCGCAGATGCGGATAAGGAAAGGGGGGGCGGTGGGGACGTCGGCGATTGGCGCCACTCTGGAGAAGCCGGCCGCATGCGCCGATTCTTTCGCTAAACCAGTGTGGGTCGGTCGCAGGTGGGTCGCACATGGGGCGCGCCTGGGTCGCGGATGGGTCGCGGGTGGCTCGGTGTTGGGTCGCGGGTGGGTCGCGGGGTGGGTCGGGGGTGGGTCGCGGGGTGGGTCGCGGGTGGGTCGCGGGTGGGTCGCGGGGCGGGTCACGGGGTGGGTCGCGGGTGAGTCGTGGGGGGGGGCGGCGACCAACAACAACAACAACAACAACACCAAAAACAACGACGACGACAACAACAATCACAACAACACTCACAACAACAACGTCAACACCAATCCCGACACCGCAACAAACATAATTTGCACCACGAATTGAAACTTCAGCCACGCACCCAGGGACAATGAATGACCGTTCGGCCCCCTCAGTCTGACGCACGACGCCCATCAACAAATGTTGTCCAACATGGACAGCGGCCGCAGTGGGGCAAGCGGGTTTCTGTCGAGTGACCCACGCCCGTGGCGACACCGACAGCGAAAAAAAAAGGGCAGGACCTACTGTCGGTCTCGGTGCCTTCTGTTTCAATACCCATTTCGATGGTACCCTACGACTTCGAACCCCAACATACCTCCTCACTGGCGGATACTAAGGGGCCGCACTCGCCAGAAACATCCGACGTATAACATCACCGCACTGTCTGTCTCTCCTGGATTCCAGCGAGGGTATATTACCATATGCGTGGTCATGAAACAAACGTTGCAACACATATTATGCCCATCTGTGCATACGCGGTCTGGCAAAACAGGGCGGCATCAACGCGACGCCAAAGGGCGTCGTGGACTCGAGCCTTTCGCCTGGACGCACGCCGCGCCCGACTACCCAGATCGTGAAGCCCTGCAACCGGTATCTGTGTTCCAAGGGGGGAAGCGGACACACAAAACACTGATCAGCTAAGCGTTAGTTGGCGCCCGCCTCATCCTCATGCTCCGTCCCCCGCCTCCTCCCAATATCTCTTCGCGTTGGCCCCACCATCCTCATGCCCCTCCGACTACCCCCAGTCCTCATCATGCCCCATTATCCACACTGTCAACCCTGATATGCTGGTTCATGACAATCCTCGTCGTCCTCCTCCGCTGGATGAGTCCCCCCATCGTCCACATGCCTGCCGTCCTCCCATCCTCCACGCTCTATTGCTGATCGCCCCCCTTTTTTCTGCCCCCCCCGCCTCCCTCGACCCCGCGATGCTGACGCGGATGATGCAGCTCGTCCTGGGCCCATGTCCCCCCTGTCGTCCTGCCCCTTTCATCCCTGGCATCCTCGCCACATTTCTAATGGAACCCGTTCCCTCCCAGAGCCCACCATCCCCAGCCCCCCGCGCCACTGCGCTCCAAGACCACGGCCCCCTTCCTGGGCCAGCCGGGAAATCCGCGGAAACTCCCACACAGTGACCACTCCAGCGAGCGGCGCGCAACACATGCACACTGGGAGACACGAGCTGTGTAGTTCGACCGCGCACGACGCCGCACCTGGACAGTCGGAAGAGAATTGTGACATTTCCCGCCCAGTCAACACCACCCGCGAGGGGCACCCAAATACACAGATTGTGATACAGATCACACCTCGATCTCTGCATTCCGAGAAGGCAGACGCTCGCCACCTCGAGGGTACCCCGACTTTGCCAACCCAGAACCGAGGTCGACATGCCCAGCAAGGAGGGAGGGCAAATATAAACTTCCCCGGCCCATGGCGCCCCCGAGGGAACTGCAAATACTCGTTTCCCTGGCCGAGGGTCGCCACGGCGAAATGCGGCGCCAAAGCGGCCCCCAACGGCCCGAAGACTTCCCAAAAGGGCCCCGAAGGACCCCCAAAAAGGCCGCACAGCAGTCCGAGAACACGAGAGGTGTCACATGGCACGGACCTTTTTACGGTCAAAGCTCCACGCGTCGCCATGCAAACCTCTGCGCTAACAAGGGGGCGGGCCTTGCCGCAGGCACCTATACATTCGCATGTTAAAGCGATGCTACTGTGTTTGGCGGCCGTGCCGCCCGCGTTTGAAATGCGCCCCGAACGCTTGCATTGGCAATCGGCAGTGTTTGGTTGCGCCGCTGTGCTCGGATATCGAAAAAGCTGTATACCGCTGACACGGGCACGCTGCACCACGGACTCCATCCCCGTTTTCCGAAGAGGGGGGGAAGACGAGGTAGGACGACGGACGGCGGAGGTGGCAAGGGGCGCTCCCCCGCCCGAGCCGCAGACGTTGTCGACGCCATCCAGAGGGGGGAAGAAAGGAGGGGGACGGGGCAAAGGCGAGGACGACGACGGGAAGCAAACTGTCCTCGGTCCGCATATCGCCATATGCTTGCGATTCGGGTAAGCGCGTTTTCTTCGAGGCACTTCAACCCCGACCCATACTGAATTCACGCACTCCTCCAAACTGTGTAAACATTCTGTCCTCTGTACCCCCTCCTATACAACGGCCTCAGAACAGAGGGGCAGTGGATTTCAATTTTTCTCCAGCGCAAGCATGGGCCGACCTGGGAGACAACGCGACACGACGACGAAGACGACGGACAACAGACGAACGACACAGGGGCGGGGGGTCCCGAGCAGGGAACATATCCGCATCCGCGCCCTCGCGGTCTGCGCGGCAGCACAGATGCGCGGGCCATGCGCGAAAGAGCGATCCGCGGCCGCGGGGTCGCGGGGGGGAAGTGGCGGGGAGGGGAAAGGACGGATGGAAAACCCGCGGGGGGCACTCGCGCCCCACGCGGCCCCGCGCACTGGTAGGGATGGGCCAACTTAGGGAATTCTGCCTCACACGGTTCTCGAGCAAGCGGTGGGCAATTGACTTACGTACCACCCTTGGCCCATCCCCTTTCCACCTCATCCTTCGCTTGCTGTTGTTGATACTTCTCCTCGTGGTCGTCGTCGTCATCCTCGTCCTCCTCCTCCTTCCCTCCGTCGTCAGTCTCCTGTTCGTCCCCCGCATTCCCATCCTGTTCCCCATGGGTCCTGCCTCTGAGTAGATGGTTCCAGTCCAAAACTATTGAGTCAGATTGCTGGGCCGTTGTATGGGGTTGGGTCGGATGTAGCTTGGGAGCGCACCATATTAGCAAGGACTGCGCGGGACGAGTCGGGATTTGGCGAAGTTCGACCAAGGATATACCAGCACCAATACCGCGCTGAAAAACACTCCACGAAACGCCTCCTAAACTCAAAACGCCCCCCCCCCCCCCCCGCAAGTCTCGGCTTGTCCTTTGAGCAAAGACAACCGCCCCGGCATTCCCATAGGCCTAACTCGAACTGCCCTCATCACGAAATGTGTGTTCGAATAACATAAACAACGTTCTCAGAACATACGACCGATACAATGAAATAGTACAGTCTCAACCAACAGTGTTCCAAGATCATTCCGTGCAGGTCATAAGCGCTTAGAACACTCCTTGGTGGGCCTATAAGCAAACTGGGACGCTTCGCCACTGTTTGATGCCCGAGATCTGGCTGACCCCTGGTCGAAAACGGCGCAAAGCGCCTTCGCGGCGACTGGGCGAAGCTCAAGGGCGCGATCCTCCTGGGAGGACAGCGAGGGGGCTGCAAGAGAGAGGAGCAGGAGGATGAGGAGGAGAAACAAGTGGAGGAGGGTGGCGTGGAGTGGGCCCGGTGGCGCTACCAATTCATCCTGACCTCAGTCACCATTGAGGCCTGCTCTTGGCCGCCTCGTCTTCCACCCGCTTTGGCCGAAGATCTCGGGGGGCTTTCCCGCCGCGCCCCGATCGAGATATCATGCGCGTGTTTGTGTGTAACCGAGGAACCCTTGCAGGGCTGGCCCACGGAGCGCAGCTGCTCTGCAGCGATCGCCCCGCGGAGGTCACAAAAACAAGCCTCTAGGCCCAAGTGGACATTTAAAGGGTGAAACGGATGGGCGCAGCCCCCCTCTCCCCCATGTTACGTGCACTCGCTCGCCCTGCTGTGGGGGCAGAATCCGACGATTTGAAACATAGAGCCAAACGCGTTCAGTGCCCTCCCACTCACGCATGCAGGCCTTCGATGCCACCGAGGAGCACCTCGTGCATCTTCGTTTGCAATCGGCCAGGACATGGGGCTAGAGGGCGGAAGAGACGGCGGCGGCGGCAGGGGGCGGCAGAGGAGGAGGGACGCCAGAGGAAGGTCGGCTCAAGACTTTGCCTGGCCCAGCTGCTCGGGCCGCCGCCGTGCTGTCCGGCGCCGCCCTGGGCAGTCTGAGGCGCGCCGGGTGCGCCGTCCTCTCGCGCTGGAGCACGCGGCTCCACTCGTCTGCCGCCAGCCTGGTTTCGCCGACCGCCTCGGAAGCGAGGCCGCCCACCGCGCTGTTGCCGCGGGCCGATCCGCCTCCGCCGCCGCCCCCACCTGATCCGCAGAGAGGCGCGAGAAGGCGGGCAGCGCCGCCGCGCGTCTGCCCCGCGCCGCCCCCCGCACCAGCCCCTGGAGGTCCGCGCCCCCCCTTCGGGAAGATGGGCTCCAGCGCGCCAGCCAGTCAACGCAGTCTCGCAAGTTGAAGCGCATGTCAGACCACCTGGTGGGGCGGCCAGCGCAATTGCGAACGCCCCCAGCTCGCCTCGGCGCGCGGTCTGTCGAGCACCCGCGAGCGGGCCACGCGCAGAGGCCAACTGCTCATAGCCAGCAATGTGCACCGCGGCGAGCGCCGCGCGGCGAAACTTCAGCATTGTTGCGCCCTTGTCTCCCGGTGCATCTCCGAACGGCCAGATCGGGCCATCGCAGGCCACGCGGGCCCACTACGCCTGAGGGGCCGACGAGACGACCCATGCGCTCGGGAGCAAATCCCCCCCAAAAAGGCTTCGCAACTGTCAGCTTGGGCCACGGCCTCGGTGAGAAAGCCGTGAGAGTGCTCGCGAACACCCCGCCTCGCTCTTGGCACACAGCCAGCAGCGGCGCATCGAGATATCGACGCGCGCCCCGCTCCACTCGCAAACTGCGCTGCCAGAAAAGACCATGATTAACTCCTTCTGCCGGCATTTTGGCCCCGACCGCGCCAGTGCCCGCATCGAGCATCTCTTCAGACAGCCGCGGATGAACTTCCCCCGCGTGCCTGAGATGGGCACGGTGGGAGTCAGTACCAGCGCCAGCTTCCAGTCCACTGCCGCAGCAATGCTCTGCCGTGGGCCCCCAAAGCATAACTCGAGCTGCAGGCCAAACATATGCTAAGATATCCCGGTGACCACCCACCCGCCGATGCCCGCCACTCCTCATGTGAAGCCTCAGCCTCGTCACAAATGACCGCAGACTTGGCTCCGCCAGCATCCTTGTCAAGCGTGAGAATGCGCAAACGCCGAGATGAGACCGCGGACTCGCATGGCCCGTTCCCTTGCGGGTCGGTCTGTCAACGAGCGCGCGATCTGAAGCAATGCGCGTGGGAAACTCTGTCGCAAGTTCGGGTGCGCCTGCTAATTTCGCAACCACGCGTCCATCACCTTAGCTGGAGACTGAAATGCCTGATCTTCGAATGGCGCCCTCAAGCCCTGCAGAGTCACCATGCGCCCCCCCGCCGCCCCTTCTGCGCGCGCGGCTGCCAGTCGCCCCCTGCGCTCCGTCAGCTGCTGACCGAACGCCCCCTGTACCTGAAAGCCGCGCGCCCCCGTCGGCTGCCCCCCAGCTCGCTCAAGCCGCTGAATGATGTGGCAGAGCCTACACGAACGCGCGTGCCGTCTGATATTCTGACTCATCTGCATATGACTCGGGCCCCATCTGCATTCTGGTCTGCCGCCCCCGTCGGACAAAGCTGAAGTCCACTCCGAGATATGCCGCCCGACGAGCGGCCTGAACACTGCGGGCCCGAATGCGAGCTGCGAGCGCCGCTGCCGCCGCGCAGCAGCGCCGACTTCGGGAAGCGCATGGAAGCGCCGACTTCGGGAAGACTTTCTGCGCATGTGCCTCTGGGGAACGACATGCATCCACCATGGCCACGACTAGGCTGCGTCTGTCTGCGCCGCGACTTCCCACAACCCTCCGATGCATATCGTCGGTCCACAGGCTGCGCCCTATGCAGCGGGTCCGCGGCGGCCCGCGCCATCGCGCAGCGCGTGAGAATGCGCGCCACAGGCGTGCCCGGACGAAGCCCTCGGGCCGCGCTCCGGGACGGTTTCGAACGGGCCCGTGGCGGCCTCATCTAGGGCCGGAACACGGCACTCGACGCGCTGCAACGGCTCCAGCTACATGATAATTGGAAACAAGGAAAATCCCAAGCGCAGCCCGAGCCAGAAACACCCGCGGAACGTCGTCGCAGAAGGGGGGTGCATCCGTGAACGCCTGGCAGACTGCATCCGCATGGCGCGCGCCAGCTCCTCATCGATCGCTCGGAGATATGCCTCATGCAAGCAACTGTTGCGCCCTCTATGGCCGCATCCAACGACGCCGCGTGGCCCCTCGACCATCCGCGAGCCTGCGGCCCGCGGACGAGAGACCACAATCTGCCCATCATTGATAGTAGCCCCATCGCGCGATCCCCAGCTGCCCGCATGAGAACCAATCCCCCTGCGATCAACATCGCATGGGCTGGCCATGCGAGCGGACTCTCACTCGCACCGAGGATCAGCGCCAATTCCGAGACTGCACCAGTCGGCAAACATTGAGAGTCCACTGTGGTGAGCGCGGCAATCCCCAGGCCCACTCGGGCCTTCATATTCGCTGGCACGCGGTATACATCAGCCATCGCGACGTCTCAGAGAGGCGCCCAACCCGCAGCGCCCTTGATTTCTCGAAACACGGGGTGGGGGCCCACAACTTATGATGAGTTCGCTGCTTGCAGTGCATGATGTCCTTGGGGCGACGCAGCAATATGCGCCCGCCCACCGGCTCGCTGGGCGGTCAGGGCAGAGGCTTGAGTGCATTGTGCAAGACTCCCATCGCCTCTGGCTGAGTGATCCACTGTTTAAAACCCGCCAAAAAATCATGCGCCGCCGCTCCGCGGGCCCGCCCCATGAAACACCTCGCCGACTCACATTGGGACTCTAGCGCAGGCAGCTGAACCCTCATCGGGCCGGCAAGGGTAGCAGACCACTGGGGCCAAGGGGGGGCCCGACCGTCACGCACAACTGCGCGGGCGCCTTCGGGTCGACCCGACAGTATGCGCAGATGCCCCTCAAGATGTAGGCTCGTCTGTTGAATCCCGTTGCCGCGCAGCCCATGGCGCGTCTATGTCTGGGGGCGCCTAGCAAACGGGCATGGGGGCTCGCCCGCAACTGGGACTTCGCATCGCGAAGATGCACCAGACGAGCGCGCAAAACACGGCGCATCGGCCGAACCCCAAGGCGCGGGCCTGCTGCCCTGGGGGGGCGCCCCTGAGTCGGCCCCGCGCCATGACGCCGCAGCTCCGCGCATTCTGCCCGCGCCGCGCACATTCCCGACGAGGCGGCGCGGCTCGGATTCTCCAGGCGGAAATAAAGTTACAGTGGTGGCAAGGCGCGGCGAAGGGCTCCTGGCGCGAGTTCCACCTCGGACCTCGCCCCCGCCCCAGGCCCCTGAAATTCGGGGGCCAGGGGCGGGGCGGGGTCGCCTGGAACTCTCGCGATGCGGACTGGGGCCGGGCATCGTCGCGACCGAATTGCCCACTCGGGCCGGCGACCTTATTCAAGTGGTCATGCGTGAGACCAGAACCGGGGCAGGGGGGTCGGCCTGGGGGGGGGGGGGGCTCGGCGCCCAACGGCGCTTGCCGCGAATTGCCGTCCGCGCCGAAGGAAGCCTTGGCGGCGACGGCAGGCCCGCTCGGGCCCGGGCGTCGAAGGGCAAATCCTCGCTACTGGGCGCGCAACGAAACGCGCCGAAATTGAGCCCCACCCCCTCGATTCCCCCCCCCTCCCCCTCCTCCTCCTCCTCCTCCTCCTCCTCCTCCTCTCATCCTCCTCCCCCCTCCTCCTCCTCCTCCTCCTCCTCCTCCTCCCCCCCCCCCATCCTCCGCCTCCTCCCCCTCCTCCCCCCTCAAGAAAAAAACGCTGATACTCGCGATCGCCCATGTCGACGGCACTCGGGGTCGAGATCTTCGATCGCTTCGCCGCCGGGCTCGAGTCGGATGGGGCCGAGGGCTCTCTTGACCACCCTCGAGAGAATCGCCGAAAAAAAACCGAATGCGCTCCACACGTTTATCGCGAGCAGCCACGCAGACTAAATCCCGCTGAGCCCGAAAGAGACCACTTCTGGACCCTGGGGCGGGCCCCGCCTGAGGCCCTGGGCGCGAGGGCAACTTCCCGGGGGGCCCGCGCGCCCCCGCGGCGACAGGCCGGGCCCCCGATGGAAACTGCAAGGCCACGGCGCGCCTTCTTTCCACGGCGCCGACGCCGCCGCGGACGCGTCTTTCGCAGACGGGATGGCCGACCCACTCGTGGCGCTGCAATCTAGCGCGATGCCGGGCCCCTTGTTTCAGCGAGCGCGTGCCCTCGATGCCTGGCGCTACTCTCGCGACGCCGCCCACGCGCTGGGCGCGCCGTGGCTTCGCGAGGTCGGGCGGTGGCACGTTGATATCACCCAGAAGACCCACTGCGTGCGAACTGCAGAGACGAATCCTCCAAATTGCTGGGGTCTCACTGCGTTTCGGGGCTCCATGCCGAGCGAGGGCAGACCAAAACCAGCCAGGGACACCCGATGGCGAGGACCCCGGGCGCGACGCTAAGAAGCGCGAGCCTCAGGCGGGACATGCGCCTGCAGACGCTGCCGATCCAGAAGCGCCAGCTTGCGCATGTTGTGTCTTGCGAACGCCCCCCCCCTCGCGCGCGCTGGATTCTGGCGGAGCTTCACTTTGAATCAATCCTCTGGCCTTAGGATTTCCACAGGCGAGCCTCCGTGTCCAAATGGCAGTGGGCCTGCGCGAACGCCCAATACTTGTACTCATCGGCCCGAAATTGCATATACTTTAATGCGTTATGTGAGCTCCGTGGCACTAGCATGGGACAACCTGGAAACGTCGGGCCCCCCGTCACGTGCCCCAGCGTGCACGAACTGAGGCGCCCCTGCGGCCTATGAACATTCAGCCAGGGCGTCTGGGCCCACGGCTGCGGGCGGCCGCCAGCCAGCCGCGCCCTGCGCCGTGCCTTTGCCCGTGGACTTGGGCTTCGCCTGCGCCGCCGCGAACTCGTCGCGCGAGATATTGCGCGCCTCCTCCTGCAGGCGGGCCCCCCTGCGCTGCCGCTGCCTGCTGCAGCTGCGCAGGAAGCTCCGCCTGGGTGGCCCCTGAGATTTCTCGGCGCTGCCTGCAGACAGCTGGGCCTCGACCGACGGGATGCCGCCCGCGGCGTCGGCCGCCGCTTTTGGCCCGCTGGCGGAGCCGCCGCCAGCGGCAGGGCCCGACGCCGCGCGTCTCTTCTTCGCCATGCGTTCGGCGAGCAGTCTCTTCTGCTCCCGCGCGCTGGTCAACCACTTCTGCACCTTCGACTCCTGCCCCGCGAGATCCACGCGGACCCCGATGAGCTGCCCGTGGAGGACCTCGATGGCCTTCTTCTGCTCCGGGCTGGGCCCAAACTCGTCGACGTTCTCGAACAATTTCTCGTCCCAGCGCATCTGGAAGAACGGGTCGTCGGACAAGGCAGCCTCCGCGAACCCTGGGGCCTGCGCGCCTTGCGCTTTGGCAGCGGCGATTGCCGCGGCCTTCATGGCCTCGACCGCGCGGGCGAGGGCGAGAGCGGCCTGCTGCCCCTTCCCCCGCGCGGCCGCGAGATGGCCCCTTCTCCTGGCCACCGCCTGCTCGCGCAAATGCTCGGCGCTGCGGCGGGCCCCCCCGGCATGGCGAAGGGGCTCGCCCAGACTCTCCCTGCCGCGGGGCACTTGCTCAGCCTTCACGGCCAAAGCCGACGCCTGCGACTGGAGGGTCTGCTGGAGTTTCGCGTCCGACGTGGCGGCGGTGGCCTGGAGCAACAAGGCCTTGACGTCTGCGCCGTTGCCTTTGCCAATGCGACTCCGATTGGTCGGGATGCCTGGCGGGGGCGGACCATGCAGCTGGGGCCCCTCTTCTCCCAGCTTTTCCCGTGCACCATGGGACTCCTCATCTGTTGCATAAAGAACAGAACCACGACGACAAGGGACGAAAGGCTCGAGATGATGCTGACAGTGGGCACACTTTCTGCGATTCGCCACCATGTTGTCATTCCACTCGCACTTATGACTATGGCCGCACCTGGACCAGAAGGAGCCTTGCTGGTGGCTCTTGGTCATGGCGGACATTGGCTGGCCCGAAGTGTTAGTTAGTCGTGGTTCACGCGATGGGGGCGCGGGTCCCTAGTCCCTCAAGCGCTGCGTGGAATCCCCGAAGGTAAGGAGCCAAAGTCGGGCTGGAGCCTAAAAGGAAGAGGAGGGAGAGGAGGAGGAAGACAAGAGGAGGGGGAGGATTTTTCACAACGCGGCGGATTGGGCGTCGCCTGACGGGGCGACAAAACAGGTGAAGGGAGAAAGGTGCACTTCTCCGGCCCCGGATGCTCCTTTTGGGACCAAAACGGCCCTTTTGGGGGCCTTCAAGGGCCCTTTTTGATGCCGTCGCTGCCCATCCATTTACCGCCCCCCCCCCCCCTACGCGGCGCCCGATCACCGAGGCTGAACCGACGGAGACGTCCCCAAACATAGAGGATTGTTGCTGTGGCATGGAGGAGCTAGGTCCTTAATGGCCTCCATGGCAGGGTCCTTAGGAGCCGGGGAAGAGCGAACGAAACACCTCTGGGCCAGCTTCCCTCCAACCCCGTTCCCCGAAGTCCGATATATACATACGTATATACATATACGCGTACGCATATGTAAGTATGTACATATATATATACATATATAGATGTATACATACACACATATATATATATATATACGTGTATGGTTATTATTTTGTGCTCGGGCCCCTTGGAATGTTCATCCCTGTCCCCTGGCCAGCTACTTTCATGCCGAGCCGATGTTTGACGCCCCCAGGGCCTCGTGTGTCGTGTGTCGTTTCTTTTTTTGCCACGTTTGATTGCTCCTCGGCGAACTCCTCCTGCCGGCGGCGCGACGTGGCGTGGCGCCGAGGGGGCGCGGGGGGCCCGCCCGCCTGAGCGACCTCGACACGCGGTAGAAGCCAGCGACGATGTCACGCTTCGCGCCAATCCTCGCTGGGGCGGGGGAGGGAGGCGGGAAATGAATGGACCCCATCGCGATGCGATATGGGGGAGGGAAGAGATAGGAGGAGGAGGAGGAGGAGGAGGAGGAGGAGGAGGAGGAGGAGAAGGAGGAGGAGGAGGAGGAGGGGGAGGTGGAGGAGGGGGAGGAGGCGGAGGAGGATGGGGAGGCGGAGGAGGGATGAGGAGGAGGAGGACGTAGTAGAGAGGGTAGAGGAGAGAGGAGATGCGTGGGAGAGAGGCGGAGGGAGAGGGAGGAAGGAGTGAGGAGGGAGGAGGAGGGCGAGAGTGAGGAGGCGAGGGCAGGAGGAGCATGCACTAAGAGAATGCAGCGAACACGTGCGGCACGGCAGCGGGCGCAGGGGAGATGCGGACAGCGGCCCGACCTCGGCGATCGCCAAAGCAGGGCGACGGTGGTGCCTTGGCGTGGTGGTGGAGGTGGCAGACCCACCGCGAGAAAAGGCATGCTGCGCATCGAACTCCTCCCTCCCGTCCTCCTCCTCCTTCCGCATTATCCTCCTCCTCCTCCTCCTCCTCCTCCTCCTCCTCCTCCGTCTCCTTCTCTCTGCCTCGTCCTCCTGTCACCCGGTTTCCCCTCCTCCGTCTCCTCCTTCCGCTCCTCCTCCTCCCCCCCTTGTCCTCCTCCACATCCGCTTCCTTCTCCGCCCCCTCGTGATCTTCCTTCTCCTCCTCCACCTCGTCCTTCTCCTCCTCCTATTCCTCCTCTCCTAGACATCATATCCAACTTCTTCTCTTCCTCATCCTCGACCCTCCTTACTCTTATCCTTCTCCTCCTCCTCATCATCATCCTCACCCTCACATTTATCCGCTTCCGTCTCCTCCTCCGTCTTCCTCGGCCTCTTCCACTTCCTAGACCTACGTAATGATCGGCCTCCCGCTCCGTAGTTTATTGCAGATCCGGGCTTGTCCCGACGATCCACTGCGATAGGTGCAAGACCAAGACACCCTTCAATGATGCCACGCACTCTTGATTGTTGTTCAAGCTTCGATCCAATGTTGATCTAGTTTCGCTGTGGCGCAAAACTGAACAGGGGGTGCCAAACCGAACTCGAACCACCGCGTTGCGGACAACATTGGACCCGCCGAGATCACAGGCACGGCAGACGTGAACGTGATACGACCACTTGTACAATACGACGCCAGCAGCTAGATAGGTCGTACAATGTGTCGCTCAAGTTTGGACGTGCGCGAAGTGCGCTTGCTCATCTACTGCACAACCTCCTCAAGTCAGGGGCACGTGCAATCACTCCATGCTGGGCGGGGGTAGATACAAATATACAATCAC
>CAUYUJ010014416.1:245000-345000 GCA_963575745.1 Prorocentrum cordatum
TATTATATATATATATATATGGTCCAGGGCTTGCCCCCCCCCCGATGCTAATGCCATCGCCCCCCCCCCCCCGCGCGATGCCCCCCCCCCCTGTGGGCGTGGAGTGGTGGCCCTCCCCCTGTGGGGTGGTGGCCCCCCTGTGGACGACAACGACGACGACGACGACGACGACGACGACGACGACGACGACGACGGCGGCGGCGGCGGCGGCGGCGACGACAACGACAGCGTCAGCATCGGCATCGGCATACGCATCGCCGTCCCAGGCATGACGTCGTCGTCGTCGTCGTCGTCGTCGTCGTCGTCGTCGTCGTCGTCGTCGTCGTCGTCCCCCATGCCATCTGGGGGGGGGGGGCCCGTGGGCCCGGAGCCCGGGATCCTCTCTCTCTCTCTCTCTCTCTCTCTCGCTCTCTCTCTCTCTCTCTATATATATATATATATATATATATATATATAAAAAAACATCCTCCCGTTGTGGACTCCCTGACAAGCCTTCATGCTAGAAAGCAGTGGCCGCACTTAATGTATCTCCTCCCTCTCTTTCGCTCTCTCTTCGTTTCTCTCTCGGTCTCTCCACCTCCCTCCATATATCGCCATCCACCCCGTCTCTCCTTATCCGTCTATTATGCGATACTGCCTTCCTCACCTGTATACCCGCACGAATCGAGCGACCCTCTGCTCTAACAGCCCGGCGGCCCCCTTGCGGGGCCATCGGGCTCAGCGGATTCACCCTGTTGCTCCCTAGTCCTGTTCCAGCTTCCGACATCAAATGTTACAATTCTGTGTTCGGTTTCTTACTGTGAACTGATGAAGTCCGCGCGAGGGGGGGGGAACCGAAAAGGACCCTGGTTACTTTTACCTGGGGGGATTCTCCGGATTTCTGGGGGGTCCTAGGACACGTGCTCAATATGTGGGACCCGCGCGCCCAAAGCTATAACCCACAGTATATTACGCCACGTTCGCGCCACGAGGGCCACGATTTTTCTTAAGTTGCGCAATGCTCGCGTCCCCGAGGCCATCAACCCTCGCAAAATACGCTGTGTTCGTGTTCCCGAGACCATCACTCCACGTAAATTACGGAATGCGTTTCTGAGGCAATACTCTATCGTAAATTACGCATGACGGCTCCCAGGTCTCACAACACAGCCCTTGCATAGAGACAAGGGGTCTGCGGCAGGGGGCGAAACCCTTACGGATAACTCTAGAATCTGACAAGCCCCACCGGAACCAGCAAACGGACCCGGCCCAAAACCCAAAACCACGAACCTTGGAACACGGCCGCCCAAAGAAATCGGCCCGACATTTTTGCCTACTTTTTCAGTCCCCACCAGGACCCCTTCACTGCAAGCACCGATGAGGCAATGACTCTCTGTTATCACGTTCTCACTCTCTACTTTATACGATATCCTTCGCTGTCTGTATAAGCGCAAACCTAAATATGTACAGAAGTGTCCCTACGTTTTTTCATTTGATTGGTTGTTCCTCTCTCTATGTTTATAGTGGTTATCTCTTCTCGCTGTTGCTCTCTCTACTCTCTCTCTCTCTTTCATTATCTCTCTCTCTGTCTCTCTCTTTCTCTGTATATAAATAGATCTCTCCCTCTCTAATCAAATTTGTTCACACTGCAATAGTGCGAAGTACGCCCCTTACTCGCCATGCCCTATGATCCGAATCTGTGTATACACAAATGAATACATGTTGATCCATGTGTGTATTTATGCGACACGGGTCCACGAATCAAAATGCTCGTTCATGTTGTAACTGAAGTACCACACAAACCTAGGAACTCTGGACCCGGAACAAAGAAACCCAACATCTGGCCACCGACCGATATCGGCCCCGAACCCAGAAGCTGAACCCGGGAGCGGGAACGTGGGAACACCACCGCCCACCGAATTCAGCACTGCACCTTCGGCTACGTCCCATTCTCCGCTAGGACCCCTTCAGTGCCAGCATTGTTTGGGGGAATACTGCGCTTATAGAAGAACGCTTAGATGATGAAGCCGATGTATTAAAGCAAGGCGGCTTCAACCAGAAATGTTACAAGAAGATTCCGCGCAAACCACACAAAAACCTTAGAACATTATTTGGTGTTGGAGGTGGCCCAGGGTCTAACTGGCTGGGACCCCCAGAAATCGGCCAGGAGGGGGGATTGAAACCTAACCCGCCCAAAACCGGTCCCCTGACCCCTCCGGGGATCCATCTCGCGCAGGTTTTCAATCCGGATCAGGTTCCCGCTGTCCCGGGGCATTAAAAAAGCCACCAGAGGTAGAACAATCAAACAGAAAATCACTAGCCTGGCGAAGGGCCCTTCCATACGCAGTTGTGAAAACAGAATTTGTGAATACCATTTTCGCCAGCGATCCCTATGTGGCCACGGCTTCCCGCCGGAGCCCGACATGCTCAGGGACACGTTCGTGGCCGTCTTCGCGGGCGCCGGCGACGACGAGGACGGCGTCCCCCTGACCGAAGAGCAGAAGCAGGAAAGGGTTCTGAGAGCCAAAAAAAGAAACTGCCACTGGCGCCTTCGGTGGAGCTCCTATGGGGCCACGATCTTCGTGAGGGCTGCGCCGAAATGGCCCGAGGCCGCCATGCGAACCCTGCCACTGGCGCCTGCGGTGGAGCTTCATATGGGGCCACGATCCTTGTGAGGGGTGTGCCGAAATGGCCCGCAGCCGCTATGCGAACCCTGCCACTGGCGCCTTCGGTGGAGCTCCTATGGGGCCACGATCTTCGTGAGGGCTGCGCCGAAATGGCCCGAGGCCGCCATGCGAACCCTGCCACTGGCGCCTGCGGTGGAGCTTCATATGGGGCCACGATCCTTGTGAGGGGTGTGCCGAAATGGCCCGCAGCCGCTATGCGAACCCTGCCACTGGCGCCTTCGGTGGAGCTCCCTATGGGGCCACGATCCTTGTGAGGGGTGTGCCGAAATGGCCCGAGGCCGCCATGCGAACCCTGCCACTTGGGCCTTCGGTGGAGCTCCCCATGGGGCCACGATTCTCGTGAGGGGTGTGCCGAAATGGCCCGAGGCCGCCATGCGAACCCTGCCACTGGCGCCTTCGGTGAAGCTCCCATGGGGCCACGATCCTCGTGAGGGGTGTGCCGAAATGGCCCGACGCCGCCATGCGAACCCTGCCACTGGCGCCTTCGGTGGCACGATCCTCGTGAGGGGTGTGCCGAAATGGCCCGAGGCCTCTATGCGAACCCTGCCACTGGCGCCTTCGGTGGAGCTCCTATGGGGCCACGATCCTCGCGAACCCTGCTACTGGCGCCTTCGGTGGAGCTCCTATGGGGCCACGATCTTCGTGAGGGGTGTGCCGACATAGCCCGAGGCCGCCATGCGAACCCTGCCACTGGGGCCTTCGGTGGAACTCCCTATGGGGCCACGATCCTCGTGAGGGGTGTGCCGAAATGGCCCGAAGCCGCCATGCGAACCCTGCCACTGGCGCCTTCGGTGGAGCTCCTATGGGGCCACGATCTTAGTGAGGAGTGTGCCGAAATGGCCCGCAGCCGCTATGCGAACCCTGCCACTGGCGCCTTCGGTGGAGCTCCCTATGGGGCCACGATCCTCGTGAGGGGTGTGCCGAAATGGCCCGTGGCCGCCATGCGAACCCTGCCACTGGCGCCTTCGGTGGAGCTCCCTATGGGGCCACGAAACATTGTACTGGATAGGTGCAACGCAGGGAGGAAAGGAGGGGGGAGGGGGAGGAGGAGAGGAGGAGGAGGAGGAGGAGGAGGAGGAGGAGGAGGAGAGGAACGCGGGGCAATGTCTCTTCAAAACGAGGACCCAACACCACAGGATGGTTGGGAATCAGAGTAGCGGAGCACCTCGAACCTGCCCGCCCTTCCTTCTGGCCAGACCCCGTGCTGGGCCAGTGCAAACTCCCCGACGGCTATAACTTTGGTGGGCCTATAATCGGCGATCTCCTGACACCGGTCAATCCAGACCTGGGTCAGTCAGGCCTTGCAGCATCCTGCTCGGTCCTGCAAAATCCTGCACCCGAACCCGGGTCAATGCGAAGGATCCTGCAGGATCCTTACACCCAAACCTGGGTCAGTGCGCCCCTGGCCCTGCCAAATCCTGCAAGATCTGGCGCCCTGGCTGACCCCCGTCTGCATTAACCCCGGTCCCTCGAGCCCCGATAGAGACAATCCATGACGCTTCCGGCGAGGGGTCCTGCACAGGGTGTCGAGGAGCGCCAGGGCGCCGCGCCACCGTTCGTCGGGGAAGCAGCCTGGCTCCCTCCTGGTCCGAGCTCTCGTCCTCGCCCCCTCCTCCTTCTCCTCGTCCTCGTCCTCGTGTTCCCCCTCCTCCTCGTCATCATTGTCCTCCTCAACCTCCTGGTCTTCGTCCTCCTCCTCGTCCTCCTCCTCCTCGTGCTCCTCCTCTCCTCGTCCTCCTCGTCCTCGTTTTCCTCCTCCTCCTCCCCCTACGCCTCCTCCTTCCTCCTCCTACTCCTCCGACACCCATAAAACCGTATCTACTAGACTTCCGAGAGACCTCCCAAGAGATCCCCGCAGACATCCAAAGCGCCTCGGACCCTGTACAACATAAGCACTATGGTGGAATGGGCCGAAGGCCATGATAAATCGCGGCACCACCACCAACAAAACCCCCTGTCTACTCCCGCATCCATCCCCGTCCTCCGCCTCCGCTTCCCTTCTCGTCTTTCTCCCCCGCCTTTCCTTTGGACTGGCTTGTCGTCCTGCCGCTCGTCTGAATGTCCCAGGGCCCGGACCCGACTCCGATATAATCATCGCATACAACTGAGACATCCGACGTCGTGCTCTTCGTTCGCAACGTAGCTCACCAGAGGTCTGGACCTCTTCCCAGGGGCGGCCTCTTCATCCCGATCGATCTTTGACGGTCCTGGCGCTCGACTAGGGCCCCTGGAGGCGGAAGATTTGCAAACGTGCAAAAACCCTGCGTCGTGACTGGTGTCATGACGAGAGGATGTCTGAGTTCCTGACCTTGGGCCAAGGCTTTCTGGGGCAACCCCCGATCAGGGTTTCCCCGTCAACGGGGACTCTGACAATTCATGACATCGGCGCCCCTGGAGAGAAACTGCGGCCGTTGGTCGAACCCTTCTCCACTCGTCATCCTCTACCACTGGAACTCTTGAAGATGCTGGCTTGCCATGTTTCAGGGGGACGTAAGACCCGGGTACAGGGGACTCGGAAATCCCCGACGAGTTCGTCAAAAAAATGACGAGGCCCAGCCTGCATTTTGACGAGGCCTCCCGCTGCAGACATCCCACGAAACTCCTCCTCGCCAAAATCCGAGGCGCGGTCGTCAAAAAACGATGGCGAGCCCGCGTCCTGGCAAACCCGGGTCTTACGCTCCCCCGAACCAGGTCGAACTGGGGGGGCCTCGGGCCGGGCCGGGGCCGGTGACTACCTGCCAGACCACCCCAACCCAACCCGAAGACCCGAATTGGACCCGAATTTCGGGTTGGGGGGGGTACGGATACCATGTGTTTTCCCAAAAAACGCGGTCGTCAAAAAACGATGGCGAGCCCGCGTCCTGGCAAACCCGGGTCTTACGCTCCCCCGACAATGTTGAGGGGGAACGATGGGAGGTGACCAGCTCACGGGGGGGAAACTATCGACCTGCAGTCGGCGAGACACGTCGCCGAGAGATTGGCGGCGGGTCCCCGATGGCGACTTCGCACGATCGGGCCCCTTCTCGGGCGATGAATGGGCGATTGGGGGTCGATGCGTCCCCCCCCCCCTGAGCCCGATGGCAGTAGGGGGAAAACAAACCTACCTCGCTTTTGACCACCCTCGCTTCCAAGAGATACCAAACGATGCCAAACTACGGCCTGCGCTGGTCAGGCTGCTTGACGAGGAGGCGCGTGGTATGACTTGGTTTTGCCTGGAAGCGAAAGCAGGGGAGGTAATTCACGCTCTGAGGCAGGTTCGTGTCGTGACGACCTGCGAACTGGTTTCTGACTCCGCGCGCACCGTTGAAGCTGGAGCTATCGCGGTTCTCTGATAGCGTGGAGCATTCGACAGCGGCCGATTGTGGGCCACTGGCGCTGTTCAACCTTTGATTGCCCTCGCTTGGGTCGCCGAAGCGTCGAAACGACACGTCTGCACCCCAAACATCCGATGCCCCGATGTTTGCCGTACGGAATCCCTAAAAAGTCCCGACCCTTTCGACAGGGCCATCTTTCCCTTACGACTCGTTATCGTCGACCGGTCCCGAGGCCTGGCGGCCCCTGGAGGCCGGGAAGGGCAAGAAACCTTCCGTCGCAACTTTTCCACGATGCGAGCATGTCTTGGGCCGCCCTCCCCCCCAATCGATTGCCTCTGAGCTGTCAGGGGTTCCTGGGGCCCCGACCCGAACGAGCAGGGCCGCCGGGCCTGGCTCTGCCCCGCCCCCCCCCCCCGCCCCTTTGGACGCCCGGAATGCGGCGGCGAGCCCAGGGGGGAAATGAGGAGAAGGCCTTCTCGAGGCTCGGAAGTCCACTGGTTGGGCGTGGCTTAATGGGGGGGTCACAAATGGGGGGGGGTCAGAAACGCTCCCCTTTTGTGCCTCTTGCGGGCCCCTCCGGAACCGCGGGGGGCTCGTTTAGGTACCGTTTGGGTACCTTGTCGGACCACCCTCGCCACCCCCCCATTTACGACCCCCCCATTACGCAACGCCCAACACTGGCCCTCTGAGAAATTTTCCGGGACTTCCTCGAAGACACAGAACACCTCTCAGAAGGTGCGAGGGCTTCTGAGAAGTCCCGCAACCTTGTTAGAAAACCTTCGCCTTTTCACTTCCCCCCTCACTCGCCGCCGAGAAGTGGGCACGGAAAAAATGGGTACCATGCCCAACCAGAAATTGGATAACAGAATCTTCACCCTCATCATGAGCACTCCGACAAGCGAAGCCGGTTCGTAAGCGCACCCAAGGAAGGAATCGAACAGGGCAGGGCCGTTTAAAAAAAGACCTCAGGCCGTCTGGCAAACGCCAAACATTGGGGTCGGGGTGCCTCTTCCTCCCTTGACAACTGTTGCCCAACACCGACAGCGGCCGCTGCTGGGGTTGGGCAGGCGGCCTCCTGTCTCAGATGCACAACGTCCGCGGCGGCATCGACAGGGAGTCCCGCCAAAATGCGCACAAAAATTTGCTGTCGGTCTCTGCGCCGTCTTCCCGCACCCGTTCCGATCGTCCCGACCCTCGCGCGGGCGGGGGCCTATCCCTTCCAGCAGGACCTGCCCGTCCGGGTGCAGCCGCCGCCGCCTCATGGCGCGAGGGCGGGGCTCGTGGCCGGGCTCGGGCGCAGGAACGGATCGAGGCTCAGGCCCAAGACATCCGAAGCATCGGTCTGTTCCGTCTGGGCCTCCTTCCCTCCCTTCGGCCCCACAAGGCCGTCGTAGGGCCCCAGGGCCATGAAATAGTGGGTCCCGGGAGAAACGTCCCCGGGGAGGGGGCGAGACGGCGAGAACTCTGGGCGGATTGGGAAAAACGCATTTCCAGATGTCTGGAAGGATCGGGCTGTCCTGATCGACGATCAGGAAAATGAAAATCGGGCACCGGAGAGGCGGAACAGCACACCGAGGGCCTGCAATCCAAAATCGACGACCGAAAATCAAGGATCGGGAAACCAAAATCAAGGACCGAAGATCGAGGATCGCAAAAATTGCCACGGACGACGAACATAATTATGTATCCGCATCCGTGTCATCGTAGCCCGGACACCGAGATTCGAGTAGGGAGTCAGCTGGCTACATCATTAATTTGCCCAAACGTCACTTGTTCATCGAATCTACGGACACTGTGTCGAATAGTCGTACGCGGTTTTCGTATACCCGGCGAACACATTAATTATGAAATAAATCAATTCTGTAATCGATATCACAACCTCGAGAGGCGCGACAACGTGGATGTGTGATCCCACGGGTGCGTTCCGCGCAGAGGGGGTGTCCGCACGAAACCGCCCTGCTCCGTCGGGCGTCGCTGCAGGGGGGTCCAAACCGCGAGGCCGTGGATACGAACATCCACTGAAACGGTAAGCAGGACGAAGATAAGTTCGGCTGGGACAAATCAGAAATCCCTGAGATCTGGCGGCTCTGGAAAATGTATCGAGCGTCGCGGCCTTCTCATATCGTTCGTTCCAGAACGCCCTGGAACGGATTTATGAACCCCACCACCTTCGAGAAAAACCTGACCAATTTTCTGAGGGGCTCAGTTCCCGCATGGACCTGAGAGAATGCCCGCGCCAGCAAATTTATGTCAAGAGCGGGCGCCAACCACCAGATCACTAAGGAGCAGCATTGTGCGCGCAGGGTGGTACGCGAGTGGGCGGCTGCAGCAGCGGTAGCCACAGACGGTGGACGGCTTACACGTGGGCTGCACTACAAACTCGCGTGGACCATGGCAATGTATTCCACCCCCTCCAAAGCTGGGGCAATTGTTTCATCAGCAGGGCCCAATTTCCGCCAGGGCCTGAAGGAACGCCCGCGCCAGCGATTTTATATCAAGAGCGGGCGCTGGCCACCATATCCATACTGACAGAAAAAAGAGCCGACTTGAAGTGTCCACTGGCCCGGAAGACCGCGCGATAAAACAAAACAGTGAGTACATTTTCGATACCCTACAAACAGAAGTGGCTGGCCATACCATGCGTCTTGAGCGCGACGAGGGCTTCGGAGGATGCGGGCGCCAACGCCCGAGAGAGCCGAGGAGGGCATGGCCCAGCCATCTCTGCCCAAAGCCGAGACTCAAAGCTTTTACCCTGGAGGAAAACGTGAGGCCCGTGAGAAGCCGAGCATATGTACATGGTTGCTTCGTCTACGCAGCTCATCACTTGGGCCCAGATCAGCGAGGGGCCCTAGATGTTGGCTCTGCTACGCCATGGCGTCCCGAACTGGCAAAGCCGGCAAACATAATCTGCGATGAAGGATTACGACGGAAGGCGACGACGACACGCGCAGACCAAATTCTACTCGTGGGGGGATTCTCCATCGTGCTCGAGATCCTCATTCTCCGACACACATGCAGGCATGACACAGTGAAACACAATGGTGCGTCGCCGGGGTCGACATCGGCCTGGTCTGTGGCAGACAGGCCGTCGAGACCCGCGCGATCGTTGGACCTCAGCGCGGCGGACCTGGCGGGACGTCTCGCGCGCGGGACCGAAACGAGCAAGGAACGCCAAAATGCGCGGCCAGTGCGGCGCGACCCAGATTTCATCCTCGAATCAACGACCGCTTCGAAGGGGATGTGATATCACATTGCTCGCCATTCTTCACGCCCCAAGCAAGCGCGTGAAACCCTTGCCCCGCCATCCCTCGGCCGAGCCGAGCCGTGACTGCAAACGCCTCCAGGAAGACCCGCAGCCTCAGAAAACGCGGAATCCGCGAGGCGCCAGCGACCCGGAGAGCGCCGCAGGGAGGTCCTTGAAGCACCATCGAGCATGGTCCTGGGGGGTGGGCGGCAGCTTGGCGAACTCGCTGCCCCGCCGGACGCCGTTCTCGTAGCGCCTCGCGCTCGCATCGATGCGCCGGCGCCCCCCGCGCTCCACGCCGACCGGCGTCCGCCGCTGCTCCGCGAAATCGCGGCTGGCCCCCGAGCGCCGCAGGGCGCGCGGCGGGGGGGGGAGGCTGCGGCGTCGGCCTGGCGCAGGCCGCCTTGGAGCATCGCGATCCGCGGGCGAAGTCGGCCCGGCCGAAAGCGAACAGCGGCGACGGCGTGTCGCGGTCGAGCACGGGCCGCTGGAGGAGGGGCGACAGCCCGTGGTTTCGTCCAAGTCCAGCAGCAGCGACTAGTCAAACCTGCCCGTCTTGCTCGGCAGGCCCCCCTCGCCCCCCAGCGGGCGCAGCGCCGAGCTCCAACGTCCAGCGGGCCAGCCCGCGGCTGCCTCCGACGACTAGCGGTGCCAGGTGTTCCACGCGCGCCGCCCTCCAGTCGCCGGGCCTCTTGGGGGGCGCGAGGGAGAGCGCCGCGCGCGTGGCCATGCTCCAGCGGTCCGTCGCAAGCATCTCCGCCACGATGGCGAACGCGACCCCTGGGCTGGGAGTGGCAGGCGACCGGCGGCCGGCGTCGGGTTGCGCCGGCCCCCCAGCGTCTACCGAGACGGGGTAAGCCCACGGCTCCCCGCGCGACTCAGCCGAGGATCCGCCAACGCGATCGCTGCCGGCAGGTTCGAACTTTGCCGGAGGTCGAATCCCCCGGTTCACCGCTCGTTCATCCAAACGCTCACGTCCTGGTCGAAGCGGCCCACGGCCCCGACATCCAGGCGGCTGCTCGGGCGCTGCCTGCGGCCCAGGCCGTTCAGCTCCAGCCGCTCGTCTATCTCGCCCACGAGCTCCGAGTAGCGTTGGCGCGCCGCCTCGGCCCGAATCGACCTGGCCTGCAGATGGCCCTCGCGGGCCGTCAGCGGCAGACGCTGCGCTCGCCGCGCCGCCCCCAGCGGGGTCGCGGCGCCGCGGGAGCGCCCCCTTGCCCAGCGTCGGCGGCGCCGGCGTGCTCGGCGGCGGGGGCGACCTCAGACGGCGTCGGCCCAGCGCTGGACAGGCCCGCTCCAGCAGGCCCGGGCTCAGGCCCAGCGCCGCTGCGGTCGCCCGCGGCCTGGCGGTCGCCGCGGACTGCGACCTCGCCATCTAACGGTGCCTCCGCCTCCGCGGCCAGAGTGGCCGAGCCCCCGCGACGGCCCGCCGGCGCGGTTCCACTCGCGGGGGAACCAGCGACCCGCGAAGACTGCGCCCGCGGCAAAGCCATGGGCCGCCAGGGACCGGAGCGCGGATCACGCCCCGACGGCAGACGACCGTCCTTTACACAGAGCCAGCGCAGAAGTATATCAATCCAACGTGAGCAGGTGGCGAGGTCCGAAATTCAGCACATATCGGCGCGCGTGCTTCACTGCAGCTGCGAGGCCTTGGGCCCCCCCCTGGGCGATATATATATATATATATATATATATATATATATATATATATCATCGGGGTACCCCATTTCTTGCCCGTGAGCAAAGCCCGCCCCCTCTCCTTCAAAATCTGCGGCAGGCCCGACATGGCGCCCTCCCTCTCCTGCGTGCCCTCCTCCACCTCCTTCGCCTAGTCGTTGGAGTCGAGCTCCCCGTCGGGCCCCAGAACGCCTTCGCGAGACCTGACCTGGGCCTTGTCCGAGAAGCGCCACCGTTCACTGACCCATCCTAGGTCCCAGGCGTTGAACCCGTTCAGGGGGGGCGCCCGTGCGAGATGGCGCCGCGGCCCCAGAACGACGCGCCCGACGCAATCGCCGTCGAACCCCAGGACGGCCCGAAGTCACGACGCACCAGGGGCATGGCGTTCCTGAAGGCCCCCCGCCCCCATCGAGCATATTCCCAGAGCCGCGCGGCCCCGCGATCGCGATGGCGAGCGACGACGGCGCAGACGGGCCGGAGGATGGGCAGGGAAGCGCGGCAGAAGGGGGCGAGAGAAGTGCAGTGACCAACAACTTTCTCGATGTCCCGAACGGGCGCCATCTCGGTTGCTATAGCGGGCCGCCCAAGGCATGACTCATGTGCCGCGCGCGCTCTGGTCGGGGCCGGGCGAAGCCCTGCCCCCCGCTGATCTCCCATCCAAGAACCTCCCCCCCGAGAGAACACGTGGCCACCGCGCGCGTCGGGAAGCCCCGGGGCTGCAGAGCTTCATCGACATGCCGCAGGGCGGCGCGTGCCCAGCGCCAAAAGTTGTCAACGCGCACGGCGCGGCGCGCGGGGGCGGTCGCAGGCGCTGGCGCTCGGTCGCGCAGGAAACGGGCATTTTCGAAGCCCGGAATGTCCTGGATGATCTGACGATGCGCGGCATAATACGCGTGGCCATCTTACGGGCAGCGCCCGGAGTCGAGGATGCACCGGGGCGCTCGGGCCCGCCCCCACGCCGCCCATGCACCTCAGAAAAGCCTGCAGTCCAGGCGGACACCGCCAGCCGCGCGAACAGGTCGCCCAGGCAGTGCGGCAGCTCGAGGTGGTGGGGGGTATCCTTAATGTCCACGTGCCCGATGTAGAGCGATGCCCTTTCGGCGACCTCGAGGCCCCCTGGGCCGGCGCCGGCTCTCAGCTCGACGGGGCCCGCGGCGGCTGTGAACCAGCAGTTGGAGCGACGGCCGTCGACGACCAGCCGCTGGCCTCCGTTATTCTCCCTCAACGGCTGGGCGGCGTAGTGAATCGCGCCGGCCCACCCGAGCCACTTGGCCAACCTCTGGTACTCGCGCGGAGCGTTGCGAAGCACCTCGCCCACGCGGGCCCCCCAGGGGCCCCTTCAGGACGAGGGGTGCTGCATCTTGTCCTGGATGACGATCGCCGATAAAGCCGTCGACTTCAGCTGCCAAGGGAATCGGGCGATTGCCGCCCGCCAGTCAGGGACCTTGTCACTGTTGGAAGGCACCGCGGTGGACTGGCCACCCTCGCGCACCGCGCAAACCCGGGGCTCTTGCAGGGTTCCCGAGGGCGCGAGAGCAAGGGGCGGGATCGCCGCCACGGCGGCAGCATATGCGCGTCGCTGCCGCGCGCGGGGCTCGCCCTTCGCCGGGGCCGCGGAGCAGAAGACACCCGCTCGCAGCCTGCCAAGTCGCCGAAGGCGGAGATCGCCGGTTGGCCAGATCGGCGACAGCCTGGCGCTTCAGGATGCGATGCCACGCGCGCCGACAACGGGCCCGGCCCCAGTCGCCCCCGGCTGACGCAGAACTCGAAGCAGAATCCGCCCCAACCGCGCTCAGGGCGAGATGAGGAAGCGGAGAGATGTCAAACCTGGCGCGGTTCTTCTGACCGCAGAGACCGCGCAGGCTTACCCGAACCAGGGGGCACAAGCACAGGGGGGTTACTATGAAATGCACCTTCACCAGGCACTAACCGATGCAAGCCAAGCCGAGAGGTGGTGTCGGGGCAGGATGGCTAAGCTGGAGCCCCTCCTCCCCGGGGGTTTCTCACCCCTTGTCCTTGTCCTCGGTGTTGCCCTTGTTGTCCGCCCGCCTCGGCTGCCTCTCCACCTCGGCCTTCCGGGCGTTCTTCGCGGCGGCGGCGCCCTTCTCCGCCGCCAGCAGAACGCGCTCGATAACTGCGTCCCTCATCAGGCGCGCCCTTCGGGCATTGATTCGTCGGTTTAAAATCAATGACCAACTGGCGTGGCGATTCGCCGACGCACAGGGTTCGATGTCTTATTTTTGTCAGATGTTGTTATTCCGAGTTCAAGGGCGCGACGGCCCCCTCGCCTTGCTCGAGCGCCGCCCGCGCGCCCGCAAAGGCCTCGCGGCGCAAGCCGCGGCGCACGAGCCGCGCCGAGGCGCCAGCGGGCGGGCGCGCGCGCGGGCGAGACCGAACGGGGCGGCCGCGAGGCGCCCGCGGGCGGGAGTGAGACGGCAACGAAGCGAATCACACGGTTTGAGGGATGTGAGCTGGTTGTTCGTTGTTCGTTGCGCGGCACTCTTAGCCATGGCCAGGGCGCCGCGAGGCGGGGGCGCAGTTCTCCGATAGCAGCAGCTGCTTGTTCTGCATTCGCACTGCGCGCGCGCATGCCGCGCGCGGGGAAAACAAAAAAACAATCCCTCTTTCCTCTGTCTCCGCGCGGGCCCCCCAGGCAATAGTTCCCCCCCCTCCTCCTCCTCCTCCTCCTCCTCCTCCTCCTCCTCCTCCTCTTCCCCCTCCCCCCCCCCCCTCTCTTGCCCCTCCTCGCCCCCCGTTCCCCTCTTGCCACTCCTCCTTTTTGTCCTCCGCTCTTTCCTCCGCCTCCTCCTCCCCTCCTCCCTCTTCCTGTCCGATCCTCCTGTCCTCTCCCCCGTTGTGTCCCCGTCCTTTCGTGCTCCCTCGTCCTGACTCTCATTGCCCGATCTTTTCGTTTCACCCCCCCCCTCCGCCCCGACCCCCGTTCTCCCGACTTCCCCCCCCCGCGTCAGTCTGGCTCGAGGTTGGCGGCGAAGCGCCGAACGGCACCCGATGGGCGACAGAGACAGGACTGGGCAGTCAGTCAACCAATAAAGTATTTTCCCATGGCTCAGCCTGCGCATCCAGGCGTAGATTTCGCCCCGATGAAAACGAAGGCGGCTTTTAAACCGCACCTTCAAACGAGCGATGTACCCTTGCAGGCCTCGCAGGCTTGCAGCCCCCCCCCCGGTTGCGTCGATTTGCAGAAAACTGATGTTGCCCAGCCATTTCTCGGAATCCCAGCAAGTTGTCACTTTCCCGTTCAGGTTGTTCTCGCCGAGGTGAATTGCATCATGGCCCAAGTAGTGAAACTTGGGCCTGATATCCCAGGCAGCCTTCCCCGAAACAGGGGCGCCCAAAGATAGGCATCGGCGCGCTTGTAGGAAATCCGCCACAGGCGTTTGAAACGCCATCACGGTGCGCCTTGGAAGCCACATCGGCGATGTGTCCACTCAGCGGCATAAGCTATACGCACCCCGCCACATATGGTCAATGACGTGATCCTGGGGAGAACGCTTCACCATCTGATAACACACGTGGGCTAGGCAGCGCAAGCACGATCTGACATCTGCAGCATACACCCACGACGCGATCTTGGGCTGGCCACGTGCAATCATTCTGCCGATATATATATATGTATATATATATATATAACGGCCTGGGGGCGGCCTCCAACGACTTCGAGTCACGTCTCGCAAATCACTCCAGAGACATGCGAGGACATCGCGCGAGCTGTCGCCATCGCGGGCTGCTGCCCACGCTGCGAAATACCCATGGTCAAACCAGTGGAGGATTGCATTTGCACAGACGAGTCTCAGAGTGCCCAGCTCCAGCATGTGCATCTCATCCCTGAAGATCTGGGAATGCCCGAATCCACGAATGCGAAACCATGGGAATGGCACGCGTCGAGTCAATTCCTCGCGAGAGTTGGCCGTCGTTCTCCAACGCGCGGCTTGTCGGAAGTCACAAAACGCCAAGGATTGATCCGCATTGGCGGTGGCCCCTGGAGCAGAGCAAACGTGGGGGCATATGACACCCCATCCGAGCTTTGGAAGCCCCTGCCCAGCCGCACACCACTGCGTCAATGTTCAAAGAAGTCCCCGTCTGGGGCCTGCGCAAAAGTTCGCCGTGAAATCCGTGGAGCGGGTGTCATCCAGACAGCAAGGCGGCCTGCTCCCATGCTGTGAAATCAGCCAGGGTAGTGTGCACCCGCGGTGCAATGGAAGCGCGCCCGCCCTCGTCGGGTCCACCTCCTCAACCTCCTCATCCGCCCGCCCGCCCCTCCCTCCGCGCCCTGCGCCCCCCCTGCTTCTCCCACCCGTAGGATGGGCCCAAGAGGGTCCAAAGACGGCTGGAAGCTCGAAGAAGGCCTCAGGAGGCCCCCAAGAGGGCACCGCGCTCGCCAACCCCTCTCCCGCGTGTCCTCGCGCTTTCGGGCAGGGCGGGCATGCGCTTCAATTGCCCGCCCCGCAGCGCCTGCTTGCGCCGGTCGTTTGGCACCCGGGAATGCTGCAAAGTACATCGGGAGAATTTCTTGTCAAAGATTGACACAGATCTTTCGAAGACCATAGCTGGAGAAAATGACCGGATATCACATTCTGAATTACGAAAAACGGCCGCGCCATCAAAACTCAGAAATAGGGGCACCGAACTTTCCTTCAAGACGTCTGCTAGTTCACGCAGCCCCCCGCACTTGCCCGCATTGCTCCAGAATCGCGATGCACCTTCAGCGCCGCCCTCACCCCGCAAGCTCACATGCAATTGTTGTACATCGCCAAGCAGAAGCAATACATTCAAGCATTTCGTGAACCAGATATATGGATGCCATTCCATCCCCCACTTGCGCTTGGATCCAGGTTCCAACAGAGGCAACTAGATTAAAAAAAGGCTTGATGTGGGCGGACGTGAATTCACGGGTCCTGGAAGCATGGGGAACTCGCTCTACGTGACCCCCCTTCGCCCCCAAGGTTGGCGGCGCGAGCGGCCAACCGGCCCTGGTTCCCGGAAGCGGCGTGTACATGTGCCGCGCGCACCCGTTTTACGTCGCTAAGTCTGGCCCCATAGAAGAGAATAGTCACCGCACTGTCGAAGACAAGCGCGACGGATGAACTCCCCGGGTCGTGGGGTCCCGCGCAAGTCAGAGCCACGTCACCACGCGGGCGTATTCTTTCTGGGGCATCGTTCTCAACAAGGGGACGGAATGATATGCCCCTCTTCAGCCTGCCGCCGCTCGTTCGATCTGAATCCACGCAGGCCCGAGACAAATGGCAACGGACATGCGCCCTCCATTCCGCAGGCGGGTTTCGTTGCACGTTAGCGCCGTCTTCGAAGCCGCGAAACGGCTGTCGTCGCTTCCGCCAACTTCAGCAGAAATGGACGACCACCAACTGCGCAACACATGGCATGACATTACGGAACGGTCGATCAGGGAATATGTACATGCGCCTGGTAGCAGCTGTCCCAGATCACGAACGTTGGAAGCAGTGGCAACTTCTGCTCCTCCTTCTTTCCTTCTCTCAATGCATTCCGCGGCGCCCGTTGTCAGAAGACCGTGGCGTATATGTTTTAGATGTGGTGTTTGCAGGGTTTCATGTACAATGCATTCAATGCTCTCTGGCTCTACAGCTCGTTCGGTGTCGCTCTGTTCTTTCACATACTGAAAGCGATATCGATTGGCCTTCGGCCCATAGCAATGTTTCTTGGACAGGTTTTTGAAGGCTGCTGGGGGGTGCTGGGGACCCTCTCAAAAGACGTTTGGGTCCTCTTGGGGGCTTTTTTAAGGAGCCGACTAAGGCCTCTTAAGGTAAGTATCGGAGTCCTCTGGAAGGCTTTTAGGACCATCTTGAGGCGGAAGGCTAAATTAGCCTGGCGAAGAACCCAACCATATGCAGTTGTCAGTACTGCAGCTGCGGGTTTCATCTTCAAAGGAACTCCCCATAGGACCACGGAACGTGTGATGGGGTGTGCCGAGATGGGTGCCACTGGGGCATTCGGTGAAGCTCCCTATGGGGACATGAAACACGCGCGGGGCGTGCCGACATGGGTGGCGGAAGCGCATGTGAGGGCCGCCACTGGGGCCTCCAATGGAGCTCCCTATGGGTCCCCGAAATATGATGCTGCTGCGGGGGGGGGGGCCGGGATGGGTGGCGGAGACGCATGTAAACGCCGCTACTGGGGCCTTCGGTGGAGCTCCCTATGGAGCCACGAAGCGCGTGAGGGGTGTACTTGGATGCGTGGCGGGGACGCATGTGAGCGCCGCCACTGGGGCCTTCGGTGCAGCTCCCTACGGGGCCACGAAACGTGTGAGGGGGTGTGCCGAATTGGGTGCGGGTGGTGACGCATGCGGGCGGTGCCACTGGGGCCTTCGGTGGAGCTCCCTATGGGGCCACGAAACCTGTTGTTGTGAGGGGCGTGCCGGGATGGGTGGCGGGGACGCATGTGAGCGCGGCCGCTGGGGCCTTCGGTGGAGCTCCCTATGGGGCCACGAAGCGTGGGAGGGGTGTGCCGAATTAGGTGTGCGGGACGCATGCGGGCGGCAGCACTGGGGCCTTCGGTGGAGGTCCCTATGGGGCCACGAACCGTGTGAGGGGTGTTGCCGAATTGGGTGTGCGTGACGCATGCGGGCGGCAGCGGGGCCTGGGGAGCTCTGGGGCCACGGTGTGAGGGGTGTGCCCCGCATGCGGGCGGCAGCACTGGGGCCTTCGGCGGAGCTCCCTATGGGGCCACGAAACGTGTGAGGGGTGTGCCGAATTGGGTGTGCGTGACGCATGCGGGCGGCAGCACTGGGGCCTTCGGTGGAGCTCCCTATGGGGCCACGAAACGTGTGAGGGGTGTGCCGAATTGGGTGTGTGCGGGCTGAGGGGCCGACGAAGCGCTGGGGCCTTCGGCGGAGCTCCCTATGGGGCCACGAAACGTGTGAGGGGTGTGCCGAATTGGGTGTGCGTGACGCATGCGGGCGGCAGCACTGGGGCCTTCGGCGGAGCTCCCTATGGGGGCACGAAACGTGTGAGGGGTGTGCCGAATTGGGTGTGCTTGACGCATGCGGGCGGCAGCGCTGGGGCCTTCGGCCGAGCTCCCTATGGGGCCACGAAGCGTGTGAGGGGTGTGCCGAATTGGGTGTGCGTGACGCATGCGGGCGGCAACACTGGGGCCTTCGGTGGAGCTCCCTATGGGGCCACGAAACGTGTGCGGGGTGTGCCGAATTGGGTGTGCGTGACGCATGCGGGCGGCAACACTGGGGCCTTCGGTGGAGCATGGGGCCACGAAACGTGTGCGGGGTGTGCCGAATTGGGTGTGCGTGACGCATGCGGACGGCAGCAAGGAGGAGGAGGCAGCGGGAGGAAGGAGAACGCGGGGCACCGTCTCTTCAAAACGAGGACCCAACACCACAGGATGGTTGGGAAAAATATTGTTCGGGTTCACCCTCTGGGCACCCTGTTGGGGGCCATCTTGGGGTCGTCTTTGGCCATCTTGGGGCCCTTGGGCGGTCTTGGGGGTCTCGTGGTCCGTCTCCGGGCCCTCTTTGGAGCCTCCTGGGAAGTCTTGGGGCAACATCGGGGGTGTCTTGGGCCGTTTTGGAGACTTGGAAGCCCGAACGCGCGAGAACACCAACATCGTGCAAACACAAACAGGGAATCCATGATTTTGGCCCCTGGGGCTCTTTTCGAAGTCCCCTTGAGGCCTCTTGGGGGCCTCTGGGGGGTCTTTTGGTGCCTCGTTCGGGCGCGTCGGGGGCCTCTGGGAGGCTCTTGGGGCCATCTTCAGGCGAATAGCTCGAAATGCCCGTTCGGGTTCTCCTTCTGGACTCCCCCTTGGGCCGCTTGGGGACAATTTTTGAACGATCTTGGAGCCCTCTGGGCTCCCCGGTTGGGCCGCTTGGGGACAATTTTTGAACGATCTTGGAGTCCTCTGGGCTCCACGGATCCCCTGGTCCCCCCATGGAGGAGGTTGGGTCTACGCCCCGGGGGCCTCCCCCCCTGTTACCCCAGGAGAGAGAGAGAGAGAGAGAGAGATACACATACATATACATATATACGTATAAATACATTATATATATATGTATGTAATATATAGATATATCTATATACTCATACGCACCTCTCCGAGGGAGTAGAGCTCAGAGGCGATTAATGCGTACGCGGGGCGCCGCGTTCGCGATTTATCTGGCCGTTTCGCTAGGGACATCCTCGAAATTATGAAAATCGGTGGCACCCCTCACGCAGGGTCCAAAAACACATGGGAATCTCAACAGTTTAACATAAAACCTTCAAAAGCACAAGGTAATTTCAATGATGTTGACCCCGATTCTCAGAGAATGGCGGTTTCGCCAAAAACATCCTCCCAACATCGAGCCCCGACGTACCCTCTGGTACCCCAAACCCCGCCTCTGAGCCTCCTGGGGGCCTCCTGGAACCTCCTGGGGCCTCCTGGGGCTTTCTGAACCTTCTGGTACCCCAGACCCCGCTTCGGAGCCTCCTGGGGGTCTCCTGAAACCTCCTGGGGCCTCCTGGGGCCTCCTCCGGCCTCCTGGGGCCTCTTCGGGCCTCCTGAAGCCTCCTGGGGTCTCCTGGGGCCTCCTGAGGCCGCCTGGGGCCTCCTGGGGCCTCAGAACTACATGCACACATAGAAACACAATTCACGCCCAACACATCACATGCTAGACAAACATATCACACACACAGAGCACCTACAACGCACAAAAAGCACGCACAACACAGAGCACACATCACACACACACACAACACTCACAGTCCTGGGGCCTCCTGGAGCCTCTTCTGGTATCCAAGTCGGGCCTCCTGAGGCTTCCTGGGGCGGCCCTGGTACACACATCGCAAGGTGTGGCAACCCCACTTGCGCTCGAGTGCGACTTCGCTGTTGCATATCACTCCTGCTTCAAACGCCCCTTTCAATTTGTTGTATGAGCCTGGGCACACACGTGCCACTTGTGTATATATATATATATATAGAAATACACGTGTATGCCCGAAGCAATGACTGCAATCAGGGTTCTCGCTTCCCTTCTAAAGAGCTGGGCCTGCTTGCGGGCCGGGCGGCCCCTTTTCCCATCCGTTGCCGCCCCGTGATTCCTAATCCAAGGCCCGTCTGCGGACCCAGCGTCCCCGTTCCCGTCCGTCGCCGCATCTCACAGTTTATACCAACTACCTCATACTACATGTCTTGCACTGCATGGATTGCACCACGTGGGCTGCACCGCAGAACACATAGCTTACACCACACAACTCGCACCACAAACATTGCACATCATGTGTTGCACCACGTAGTTTGCATCACATGGCTCAGACGCATAGATTGCACCGCATAGCGTACACCGCATCGTTCACACCATAGATATTGCCACACCTATATTGCGCCACATAGCTTGCACCCTGGGGTTCACACCACATAGAACACATCTCATGGATCACACTACATAAATTCCACATCCACAGTGCAACATATCAATGCTTGGGATCCACACTGGCGAACATGTATACTGACATACGTACGCATACAGACTTCCACGCGTATGCATGACTTATACACGACTATGTTTCTCTCTCTCTCTCTCTCTCTCTTCTGTCTCTCTCTCTGTCTGTCTGTCTGTCTGTCTGTCTGCCTGCCTGTCTGTCTGTCTGTCTGTCTGTCTGTCTGTCTGTCTGTCTGTTTGTCTGTCTCTCTCTCTCTCTGTCTCTCTCTCTCTCTCTTTCTCTCTCTCTCTCTCTCTCTCTCTCTCTCTCGTTATATTTTTTTTTTTTTGTTTTGTGTTTTTTTTGTTCTCTCTCTCTCTCTCTCTCACCCGTAAATATATACATAGATGCTAAAAGCACGCGCGTTTCGCGCGCGATTCGTTTCTAGCTTCTAGCCCAACCCATGGTTCTGTGATGACGCGAAGCTCAGGGATTGCGGGCGACTCGCTGGCGGAGAAGGGTTGCGACTGTCTGGGGCCGGTCATGGGATGTCGGGGCTTCCTTGGACTGGCATTTGGGGCTGTTTAGGCGATGCCTTGGGGGGGGGGCACGTGTCTGTGGCCCCAACGGCGCCGTCCAGGGTTGCCAGATCGTTGTCACGACACGCAAATCATGGTTTGCGGGTTCGTCGGGGAGATCGCTGAACAGCCTTGGGGCATTGACTGGCTTTTGATGAATTGTCAAGGCCGTAGTTCGTTTGTCTTTAGATGTCGAAACATTTTTTGGGCGTGCGGGAGGAGCCAGGAATGACGGAGGACGACGCAACACATGCCTTGAAATAAAATGCACGCGCTCCCACGCCAGCTGGCGGAGCACGGGAAGAATGCTGCCACAGGACGCAGGGCAGACAAACTCGGGACAAAATGCACGCGTTGTAAAACGGGTGGCGGAGTACTTGCAGGAATATCAAGAACATACACGGGAAGGAAAGAACGCAGCCTTGATAGTGAATGTATGCGCTGTCGCGCCAGCTGGCAGAGCACGTGCAGAAACTACTCCTGGTCGCATCGGCAGGGCCTCAAGTCCGATGTCTGCGCATTAATGAACTACTGGAGCGATTTCGAACCACCTCCAGCAACCCTTCGGCATGATTTGAGCCTCTTAACGGACGCATGCTGGAGATGCGTTTTTGGGCGTTTTTGGGTGCTGGTTTGGAACTTTTCTTCTTGCGGGCGCGAGCGAAAGAATATGACAACATCTCGCCAGCCTTGTGATATCATCATTATTGTGGGCTCGAGCGGGGTGACCGTATACATTCGGCCTGGACTGCATCGCGTAGCAGCGCACTGCCTGACAACATCAGGGCAAACCTTGCACACACGATTCAATACTTGGTTTATGACTTTCGTATACGTCTGCCATCCACCATGTCTCTGCAGTCATGTTGTCTCCCATGCAACGTCCGCAGTTGAAATGAAGGGGACCCACGAAAGAGTGATTGCACCCGTCGTAAAAATTGTCGACACATTTCCATAATCCATCCATAACCAATCGGGTGGAGACCCTGCGGCTTTGCATTAGAGTCTGTCTCGTTGCTAAGACTCACGAGAGCGGCATGCATGAGGTCTTGGTCTGCCAATTTTAAAACCATGTGTCCACTGTCGAATGCTGACCCACCAATCCGAAGCGAATCGAAAACGCGCCCCATTGCATTTGCCCATCCACGTTCACGCATGTTTTTGGAAGTGCGCCGCCACAGCGCCAGTATAATTCTGTCTCCAAAAGGCATGGGCGGCGGCCAAGTTGCCCCAACCACTTCTTCAGAGTCGAAAGCGCCAATCTGCATATACAAATCTACCAGCGGCCGCGCTGCAAGGATATCTGTGTCGATAAGGACGCATCTGTCCACAGCGGCAAAGGTAGCATATGCAAAAGACTTCGAGACTGCAGCGACGCCGTAGCGATGCGAAGGTTTAACCTTCATCGTATCAAGTTCCTTCAGTATGCCAGCCTCGTCCAGAATGTGAAGCTCATATGATTTAAAACCATTTCTTTCTAAACCATCCTACAACAAAACCTAGGAGCCCGAATCCGTAACACAATGAAAAATATAATCTGTGATAAGAGAATGAGACACGGTATGCCAATCGACTGTGACTAAGCGCTGTTTCTGCAAAGAGCTGAGAAACATGTCAAATTCTACAACAGCCCATGCACTGATGACTGCGGAACATGGTGTGCGTTATTGGGGTAAGCCAATTTGCTTGCAATGGCTGTTGGTGCCGATTGTAAGGAATTCAAAGTAACACTACGAATGGCATTGTATGGTGGATTGTACTCCCCCGTTGGAGTTCGCTTCGATTGCCGGTTGCCCCCCACCGGCATGGGTACAAACAGCACCAGACACACGGCAACTGACACAACCGCGAGAAAACGCCTCGCTCGTACTGTAGCTTTTGTTGTGGATTTGCTGAGAGGATCCTGCGCCGTTTCAGCCGGCGCCGCATCACGCAGTGTTCCAGCGTCTTCTGTCGCAAGAAGAAAACCGTCTGATGCCACGCTGCTCAGATGGTGACTCGGAATGGCAGACCTATTGATTACGCCCTGACAGATACTTGGGCAAATATCATCTAGCCCGAGTGGCTTGAGCCAAAATGGCTACGGATGGTTTGGAACCCTCTTGGGGGCTTGCATGGTCATCTTGGGAATCTCGTGGGGACGTTTTGGGGCTGGTTTGGGCCGAGGCCGTTTTAGGCCCATCTTGTGCCGTGTTGGAGCAGTCATGGGCGGTCGGAAGCCAGGAGGAGCAAACATAGAACAACTCTCCAAAAAGAACAAGAACATCAATGTGCTTGGCCTTATCTTTGAGGCGCGCCGGGGCTCCTGATGTGTCCTGGGGACCTCTTGAGCCGTGCTGAGGCCATCCTGAGCGCTCTTGGTGCCCTTTTGGACCGTCTTTGGCTCATTTTGGTTTCTCTTAGGCGGCTTACTTTTTTTCCGCGACCAGCTCTTGAAAAAATAATGATGTCAATTCACTGGGCTGACAGCAGGCGGACGTCGCCTGCAAGCCAGCATTGCAGCCTGACACGCCTTGGCGCGAAAGGCACACATACTGATGCGCCGAACAATTCCATTGCTGAAACATCGAACGCTAACACTGAAACTTGAAACACAGTGCTGCTGCGGAACAATGTGGCGTCATGCAGCCAAAATACAAGTCTTTAGTGTCTACTGGTTTCTCTTAGGCGGCCTTGGGGGTATCTTAGGCTGTCTTGCAGGCTTCTTTGGCCGCCTGGAGGCCTCGAGGAGGCCCTGGAGGGGGGGTATCAAATGAGGGGACGAGATGGTAGCGAGGTGCCGGGCCCCCGGGCGAGGATCGAGGTCCGAAAGTGTTTTGGCTGCGGGGCCCTTGTCGTCGCCGCGGCTGGACGCATCTCGAAGTGACGTTGTTCCGAGGGAGTGCAGGATGAGGACGGGGAGGGAGATGAGGAAGCGGAATCATCAGTTGGAGCAGCGTATCTGGGCAGCCTTGAAGCCGTCTTTTCGGAGTCTCGGGAATCTCTTTGGGCCGTCCTGAGCTCACAACACTGTCCTCACTTTGGATCCTTGGTGTTTTGATCTCGCTACGTGATGATATACAAGGACCCGACAAAAATCTATGCATTCAGCGTCTCCGGGCCTTCTTGGGTGTCCTCTTAAGGCCTTTTTGGGCCACGTCACGCCCTCTCGGGCCGTCCTGGGACCCATGTGGGGCGTCTTGGAAGGCTTTGGCGACTTGGGGCCTTGTCGGGGCCGTCTTGGAGGACTCTTGGGGCCCTCTTGGAGCTCCCTTGACGCCATGTGGGACCTTCTGGGCCCTGTTGGGGCCGTTTTTTTTATGTGCTGCAAGTCACAAGCATTACGATTCCGGGGAGACCGATTTGCACAATGCCCCTGCGGTTCTCGGCGGCCGGCACACGATAGGTCGTAGCCCAGCGGTGCACTTGCCACAGAGACTAGCACTGCGCGAGGAGTCCCCTATGGAACTCACTGGCGGTACTGCCGCGCCGTGCTCTTCCAGATCTGGCTAGCATGGCAACAACCTGTGAAGCATTGACTTCCCTCCGTGGCACGTGGAGAGCGCCAGGGGAGCCCCATCGAGGATCCAAGAAACTCGCGGGGAGCGACATAAATTGATGTGTATGCCGTTCCGTTGAATTGATACTTTGTGCACATGCAAGCGCAGCGTGTCTACACACCTCGCGCGCCCACACCTGTCTAGGGCGGCCACGCTGGCGGACCGAGGACGAGACCCCAGCCCGCCGCGCGCCGCACGAGCGCGCCGCACATGTGCCCGCAGTTAGGTCGGGCAACTCTCGGCCACCGTGGCGCCAGGCGGCCACCGCGATGCTGGACACACAGCTCTGATGCGGCACGGCCTATGAAAAGCCGTCGAGCGCTGCTGCACCTCCTCCACCCGCCCCCCACCCGCCACCACCCCCACCTCCACTTCTGATCAGGGCCGCAACTGCGCAGAGTCGAAATCGAATCGATCGCCTGAGCCAGGATGTGCACAACAGCGACAATAGATCTCACCAGATCTCCGCTCTACTTTAAACCAAATTACATGCCTGCCCATGCTGACCTAAATTGACAGCTCTCTGCTGCTAACGCAGAGCGGGGGAGAGGGCAGGGAAAGGGCATGCCACTCCCTGGCAGTAAACTTGCCCTGATTTGTGGCCGCCGCGATCGCCGCGGCGACTTCCAGAACCAACCCCAGAGGTTTCTTGGTTCGGGGTCTGATACCACGCAACGATACCTTCCTTAGGTCCTCAGAAAGGGGGCGGTCAAATCCTTCTCATCTTTAAGACAAGCGCTGCAGCCTGCCCCCCAGCCGTCGGTCGCGCTCGGAAGTGCTCCGAGTCTTGTATTGGGCTCCTGCCGATCTCTCAACGGCAGCGCACCAGGAAGCTGCAGACTCGCGGACGACTCTGCAGAAGCTCGGAACGACGCTGGGCCTGGACAGCCTAGATGGATACTAATTACCAGTCAAGCAGAGGAGGGAGAGGAGGGGGAGGAGAAGGAGGAGAAGCAGGAGGAGGAGGAGGAGGAGGAGGAGGAGAGGCTCCTGACGAAGCTGCCGGAGTCGCGCACGGGATGCCCGTCTCTGTGCGGGCGATGTATATGATGAGTCACTAAACGCTCCAACAAAATATGGCTCAGCCAGCTTTGCCTCGCCTGGCCAAGCACTGCAACGCTTGCTGGACGACTCGTGGACGGACGTATGCCCAACTTTGGAAAAATGATACGCTTCGGTCGGGCATGCCCTCCTACAGACGGATGCAGGATTCTTCCTGTCGAGGGGCATGCCCGACTTCATGATGCGCAGGCAGTGTGTGTGCGATGATGCCTGCGACGGATCGCGGCTGCTCGGCATTGCGCGGCCGAGCAGAGGCCCACTCGTCCTCCGCGCGCCCGCTAGCCCGAGCGCGGGCCGGGCGGCGACCGCCCCGGGGCCAAGATCCCTCGAGCTGTCGGGTGTCCCTCGGCGTGCAGACGGGGCGCCGCTGCTTATGAAAAGGAATAATAGGCAAACGAGCCGACCTTGCTTTCGACAACCCCCGCTTCCAAGCGGGAGCCCAACGACACCGAGCTGCCAGTGGTGTGGCCCGCAGCGGTCAGGCTGTTTGACGAGGGGGCGCGTGATCTGACTCGGGCGCGCCTGGAAGCGAAAGCAGGATAGGCAAGTCGCTCTCTGATTTAACTATGTGTACGCAACACGTCAAAATCTCCGCCTAACGACCGACTGGCAGATGCTGACACAATGGCCACAGAATTGGGCCTCACTCCGCGCTGCTCTAAGGCGTGCTGGTCACGCGGCTGTTGCTCGAACCGCTGGTGTTCGCCTCGCTCGCTCCGCTGCCTGCACTGCCCCCATGCGTACTTGTCGTAGGCGTGATGTTCTCGGTCGTGCTGCTGCCTGCCGCGCCTGCCCTGCGCGGCACGCGTCCGAAGCCGGCTGCACGTCCCTGGGGTCGAGGGTGAAGCGGCCGAAGTTGTGGCGTTGGGGGGGGATGAAGAAGTGGCGTGGAGGCGACAAGTCGCCACGAGCTGAACTGCGGGAACCCATTGGGAGAACCGCGGAACTGCTTGCGCCCACACCAGTGCAAAACTGCGCGTGCGTGCCAAATTGGCTTGACCCGAAATGGCTAAGGAAGGCCCTCTTCGGGCCGTCTTGGAGCGCCCTTGGGCCTTCTTGGGACTCTCTTGGCATGTCCTGGGGCCCTCTTTGAGAGCAGCTTGGACCGCCTTGGGCCGATTTCTGGTGCCTCGTGGGCTGTCTTGGCCCGTCGGAAACATGAAAAAGATAGAACACGGCAAACCATAAAAAAAACATGGAAACATTTGATGCGTTCGCCTCCTGAGGGCCTCGTGGGATTGCTTTTAATGGCCTCTTGGCCGTCTTGAGGCCCTCTTGGGCTGTCTTGAAGCCATGTTGTGCCATCTTGAAACCCTCTTGGGCGGTCTTGATCATTTTTGGGCAGTCTTGGAGCACTCTTGGAGGTTTCTTGGGCCCTCTCGTCGCCCCTCGTCCCCTGCTTTGAAGCGTTGTGGCCCTCCCCGACGGGTCCGAAACGGCCATGTACAAAATCAGTGCTCCCCTGGGCCCCCGGGACCCCCTACCGATGTATGTATTAATGCATTGATGTTTTCTTGTATGTGTAATTCTGCATCTGTATATGCTTTATATATATATATGTGAATATATATATATATATATATGTATAGATGTATGTATAAGTGGCCATGGTGACCAGACCAATCGGCTGTGACCAAATATGTATCCTCCCGCCCACGAGATCGAATGAGAGGGAACTTTCGGGGGGGACCGGCTCAGGAGGGGGGAAACATAGAGCTGTAACTGGCTCTACGTCACCGATAGACCGGCGATAGGCCCTCGATAGCAAATCCGAACGTTGCTGGGCGGGGTGGGCTGCCAGGCCCCTATCGGCAATCAATGGACGGTTGGGGGTCGGTGCAGTCCCCCTGATCCTACGTATCCCTCCCCCAACGTTGTTCCTGATCAAAGTCATCTTAGAGGCGCTCCAGCTGGGGTCCGAGTAGATGAGGTCGGATGATCGCGCCGCACCGCAGATGCATTGGCGCCGTCGGCGTGGAGAAAACTGGGGTTCACATTGATCCGCATCGGCGATGCATCGGCGATGCGGCGCCATCCTGCGACCCCTACGAAGCCTGGAGGTCAAGAGCGCGGATCGAGAAACGAGGATCGAGGACGGACCGGGGGTCGGATGGGACGAAGGCCGCAGCGCGCAGAGGCCGAGGGCTGTGGCCCGGGGCGGGAGGGACCGAGGGTCAAATCATCAAGGGATCGCGGATCGAAGGATCGAGTCATCGAGTCACCAAGGATCGCGCATCGAGGGATCGAGTCTCGAGGGTGAAGTCGTCGAAGATAGAGCATCGAGGAATCAAGGACCAAGGAAGACTTCAACGCGAGGGGCCGAGGGAAGTTTGGGACGCTTTGGGCCTATGGTGGGGCTTCCGGAGGCTCACTGATGTTAGGTGCCACCGCCGCCATGAGCGCAAGGCTCATGGCCTAGACCTCCGACATCATGATCTGCTGTAAGATCTGAAAAACGGGAACGGGGAACTCTGACTTGACCAAGGAAGGAGGAGGGGGGCGATCTGGGCTCGATCTGGGATTCTCCTCGACATGGGGATCCCTGACCATATCTGGGGAACCCCATTCGTGTTGACCTGGTTAGGGTCTCCTGCCCCCAGAATTCATAAGTGTCTCATTGGTTGGGGCATCTGAAAGCAATTCTCGTGCCGCGGGACAAAGTAAATAAAAAGTAAACCAGGATGGAAAAGAGGAGAGATGAATAGAGTGATCGGGGATGGGGAACGATGAGAGGGGGATCATGCCAATTGTTTGATAGACATCCCCCCACGATGCCCCGCCCGACAAGCCGATATGGGCCCCACCAAATGCAATGAGCCCTTCCCGTACCGCGACGCCCCGAGCAGAACGGCCCTCACCCTGTGCGACCCCTCCCGTCGCACACTTGTCGAGCTGCTCGGAGCAATCGCATGACAGGGCAAGATCAGTCAGCACCGAACCAAAGAATGGAAACGAATCGGGTTGAACGTCGGATCGGACTGCATTGGCACGAAATCCAAATCAGACCGGACCGGCTGCGCCAAGGATGCACAACGACGACACGGCATCGGGCGTATCCAATCGCCGGGACGTCGGAATCGACTCGATCGGGATCGGGCCGGCCAGAATCGATGATGGACCGGATCGAATAGACCGAAATTCGGTTCGGACGGAAAAAGGGGCAGATGATTTTCCGATTTTCCTAGCGCCTCCCGGCACTGGATGCGCCAATGTTTCGAGCTCTGCATGCAGCAAATTTCCCCCCCCTAGCCCCCCCCTTTCGTCCGACTCGGAAATGTGTATGGAATACGGATCCGTGGATGTGGCGCAAGGCCGCCAGGTTCACAGATTGGAGGAAGTGCCCCTGGAAGCATGAAGCCAGTGCCGCCTCCTTTGGCGATGGAGCGCGTCGATTTCGTTTGGGGACGGAGCCAGTCGCTGATCCACGCGCGTTTATCCTTGTTTGCTCTCCTTCGAGACATGGTGCCTTCAAGCGAAGGTGCCTTCAAGCGAAGGTGGTGGTGTATAGTTTATATATCATTGGCTCGTAGTGGTGATTCATCCTCCGCCGCCCTCTCCATCAGGTCATCAATCGATCCACTGGAGGGAGCCTGCGTACACATACATATGTATCTATATATATATGTATATATAGATGTGTGTGTGTGTGAATGAACACCAGAGGGCGGGTCCCTGCCCCAGCGAGGAGAGCCGAATTGAGACGGCAACTCAAACTCGGCCCAGACGCACCCGTTCTCTAAGCCGCGCAAAACGTGGCTCTCAACCTGGCGCCGCGCACATCCCTCCTAAAACATGCAAGAGCTTCACGGATGGAGGGCGGTTCCTTTTCAAAATGTGGCTCTCGCCTTGGGGCCGCGCGCAGTCGTCCTAAAATGAAAAAGCTTTACGGATGGAGGGCGACTCCTTTTCAAAGTGTGACTCTCGCCGAAGCGCCGTGCACATTCGTCTTAAGAGTTGGCGACAGTTCAAGGCTTCTCATGGTCAACATCCCAAGCATGGTGTTTTGGCACGATGTCGGCATGTCAAGGCGCAACAATCACGTTGATCCGCATTGTTGAAATCCCAAAGAACGGCGTTCTGGCACAATCCAGGATCGCCAAGACGCTACAATAACGGTGATTCGCGGTGTTGATGTCCCAAGAATGGCGTTTTGGAACACTTCACGATGTATAAACGCTTGTTCAACGGAACACGTCCCCAAATCCGTGTAGGGGCCTATGAAGAGGAAACTTGGAGGGATTGTGCAAGGCAGTATAGTTGATGAGTCTTGGGTTTACACTGGTCCTCCTCCTCATCCCTCCTCCTCCTCCTCCTCCTCTTCTTCCTACCCCTATGACTTATTATTAGCACGATTAGCATTGTCATCCCTTCTCCCCCTCCTCCTCCTCCTCCTCCTCCTCCTCCTCCTCCTCCTCCTCCTCCTCCTCCTCCCCTCATTCTGATTATTCTTCTTCTTCTGCCTCCTCCTCCTCGTCCTCCTCGGCCCCCCCCAGGCGGCAGCGCAGAGGAGCTGCACCCCGCGGACGTCCCCCAAACGCCCTCCCCCGCGGGCGGGCAGCAGGGGCCGCAGGCACGGGGCCAGAGCCCCATGAGGGCGTGCCGCGACTGGCCGGCGTCCCCCGGCGGGCCGCTGCATCCGTGAAGGCTGCCTCTGTGGGCCCTCTTGGGAAGCCTCTTGGAGGCCCCGTCTTCGAGGCCTCTTGGATCGTCTCGGAGGCCCCTTGGCCTCTGATGGGCCGTCTTGAAGTACACCATGCGAAATGCTTAAGAAATCATGGGTTAAGAAATTCATGGTCTCAGAACTTGAATAAAAACCCAACATTTCTATGACAATCTTAAGAGTTACATTGAAACGTTAAGAATAATCGAGACTCTGGCCGAAAACTTAGGTCTTCTTAAGCATCGCCTAAGGTGTACCTTCAGATAACGAGGAGCCTACGTGCTTACGCGAGCTCACGCGAGCTCACGCGGGGCTCACGCACCCGTGAACTGGGAATCCCAGTTAACAAAGAATTCCGTGCAATTTCCCTGTTAACGGATGCCTGAGTCAGCTCAAGCACCGGCCTTTCCATATTAAAGGCTCCGTTAACAAGGAAAAAAACAGTAGATCCCTGGGGGACGGGATGCCACCCCCCTCGAACTCCCCCTGGTTTCATCTTCCGACTAACGGATCGCACGCTACGCACGCTGTCCGTCAAACAAGGAAAAGGGAAGAGATCCCTGGGGGACGGGATGCCACCCCCCTCGAACTCCCTCTAGTTTCATTCCTTCCAGCTAACGGATCGCACGCTGAGCGCGCTTTCCGTCACTTGCAAGAACCCTCGGTGTGCCCGGGAGTCGCCCCTCCCCTGGACCCCTCCCTAAAGGGCTTCGCTCGAACTCAACGTACATCACTCGTACCTCGCTCTTTCCGTCACCTGGGCCGGCACGGGAACGGAAAGAGCGGACCAAGAAAGTGCCCGAGATGGCTCACGGCACCCTTCGCTCTGGGGAGCCTTGGTTGTAAGAGCTTGTTACGTCACCACTCTCTGTTGGGAGCCCTGGTGTTCAAAGACTTTTACGTTGCCGCTCGCCCCTTGGAACCTTGGTGTTGCGAGTTGCTTACGTCACCGCGCTAGGGGAGCCTTGGTGTTCAGAGCTTGTTGCGTCACCGCGGGGCTTCTTGGGAATCTATTGGGGGCCCTTGTGGACCGTTTTGGGACTCTTGGGCCGTCTTTGGGCCAGCCCAGTCCCTACACCCAAGCAGCCCAGACCCCACACCGCCTCTTCGGGCCCGCTTCGGAGCCTCTTGGGGCCCTCGTGGTGCTCTCTTCAGGCCGTCTGGAGGCCCTCTTGGGCCGCCTTGGGTCTTGGGGCCTTCTTGGGCCGTCTGGGGGCCCTCTTGGACCGTTTTCGGCCCCTTTGGAGGGCCTCTGGGGCCGTCTTGAGACGATCTTTGGGGCCTCTTGGGCAGTCTTGGGCCCGTCTGGCAGCCCTCTTGCACCGTTTTCGGCCTCTTTGGGGCGCCTCTGGGGCCGTCTTGGGACGATTTTTGGGGCCTCTTGGGCCGTCTGGGGCCCTTCTAGGACTGAACAGGGGGAAACCAGAAAAACCTGCAAAAACCGTAGGACAATCAATGTATGTGACCTCCTGAGGCCCTCTCGGGGACACTCTTGAGGACCTCTGGAGCCATCTCAAGACTCTCTTGGACCGTCTGGTGGCCGTCTGAAGCTCTCTTGGGGACGTCTTGTGGCCGTCTGAAGCCGTCTTGAGCCCCTCTTGGGCCGTCTTGGGGCCCTCTGGCCCGGTCACCCGAAAAAAAATGCCATGGGAGCCGCCTGGGAGCCGCTGCACTCGAAAAAAAACAAAGGAAACGCGGCCATTAGACCATTCTCTTCGGGCCTCCCCCCTCCCCTGGACCCCCTCCCTAAAGGAGCTTCGCCCCCTACGAAACGTCTCTCGCCCGTACCTCGCTCTTTCCGTCACCTCCATTGAATAATCGAAATCCAACTCGGAATCCGAAAGTGAATCGGAATCGGAAGTTATCGAAATCGAACCGAATCGAACCAGAGGAGTCGCAGCGAGCTCCACCTCTGGGGCTAAGGAGCAGGAGGAGGGAGGGCATGAGCGGGACCTGGGATGCGGACCTGGACGCTGGGCGCGCGGCGGCATGTCCTCGAAGAGCAGCCGCAGCCCGCGCTGCCAGGCGAGTGTCCAGCGCTACGGCCGGGGGGCACTGCAACGCTACCCGCCTCCTCTGCCCTCTCCCCCGCTTCCTCGTCCGAGTCCTCCTCCGTCTTCTCGAGATACGAGGAAGCATCATACATCAATCCGGCCACATGCAAGCAGAAGACATACTGCGATGGCAAGCCAGACCAAACGATGTGACTTGCTCATCCTGGCGTGTCTCTGAGCCATTACTACTAGATGTGCTTGCAATCTACAATGTGAGCAGGGGAACAAATCAGGAGATCAACATCAAATTATGAGGGCAATGAACAAATCGCGAAACAAACGAAAACACAGCTGCACGTCGGTACCAAGGCAAGTTGAGCAGTCATACTGAAAAATACGATGAGCAAGCAAAGAACCTAAAGAGGCCAAATTCAATGCGAGATGAAGACAAGCAACAACCATACCAAGGCGAGATGAAGACAAGCACAGCATACGATCCAACGCACAAGCAAAGTATAGGCATCTGCTGACGAGCTGCATGTTAAGTTGAGACACAGCAGTCCCTCCTCTGCCCCGTCATCCATCCTCGCTCCTGAAGCTTCACATGTCGGGACATTGGAGCGTACTAGTGGCACGAATCATCATATCAAACAACAGAGAGACCGAAACACGGAAACGATAGAAAACGCGATAACGCCTTCTGAATAGCCACATGCACCACATCGTGGCATTCCATAGGCCATCGAAAGGAATGAGGGAGCAACATGGGGAAAGAGAGAATCCAGCGCGCGCCGACCGATCAACACAGAGAGGGTAGCACCACCATCAGCGGGAGGACATAGGATATAACACACTTAACCCCAGGAAGCATTTAAGAACCCCCCGGCGATATCGTAGCACCGCATTTTTTATTCGATATTCCGAAGGGCCGAAATAACCGAACGATAGCTGTAGCACCCGGACACGATGATGATGATGATGATGATGATGATGATGATGATGATGATGATGATGATGATGATGATGATGATGATGATGCGGATGTGGATGATGGTGCGGAAGGTTTATCGATTTGCCGGAGGGGGGGGTTCTTAAATGCTTCCTGGGGTTAATGACTTGTTTGTGATGGCTGTTGAACCCGTCTGTGACATCATCTAAGATCGCGAAATGCCGGCTGCGAGAGCGGAAACGAAGAGGGCAGCGGTTTGAGGCCAGGTGGCCTGGCCGACGGCTGGCTCCCGCCGTGAGGACGTCGGCTCTGGTCTCCGAAGCCGCGTGGGTTGCGCCGGCATGGGGATTCCAAAAAAACCCGAAGGATTGCAAAAAGACTACAAAAAACCATGGATTGCAAAAAAAACCCTTGGTCGAAGGATTGCAAAAAAACCCTTTTGCAATCAATCCTTTTTGCAATCCTGGGTTTTTTTGCAATCAATCCTTTTTGCAATCCTGGTTTTTTTTGCAATCCTTGGGTTTTTTTGCAATCGCTCCGTCTCAGAGGCGATGGGCCCCGTCATCGGTGGAAATTCCGCGGCGTGCGCCCTTGTCGCCGGGGCGCCGCCCATGGAATGTCGCTCGGCAGCGATGGGGGGACTGGCCGCAGGGGGGGCAAACGCCGACATGGAATCGGCGATGCATCGCCGGGAAATCGCCGATGGGCCCCCGAGCGGAAATCCGTCGTGTCTTGGGCGGGGAGGGCCATCAGGCCTTTATCGACGATAGGTGCGCGATTGGGGGTCGATGCACTCTGAACCAAACCCCCCGCAGCGTTGCCCCTGAGGGGTGTTCCGCCGTAGAAGGCCCGCTCTGCGGGCCCTAACGCGGGACGCCATGCCTTGAAGGAAAGAATCTCCTGCTCTTGTTGCTGCTGGTCGCCCTTCGATTTGGGAGCCGGCGGGCGCCTTTGACGCTCCCGAAAATGACCCGTTTGAGGAGGCATCCGAGCCGCCCCAAGAAACGCCGTCGCGAAGCGTCGGGCAAGACGGGGAAAGAAGAGAATGGGCGGGACGGCGAGCGCACCTGCACCAGACCCGCGCGATGCGCCAGAGCCTACTACATCGAATTCATTCGACGATCAGGGCAACCTACGTCAAACCAAACCTCTCTCCTCAACCTGCGATCCGTCCAATGTCCGAGGCCCTACTGCAACGAGCGGCGCCCGCATCCCCCCGGCAGCCGCGCACAGCGGGGTTGCCCGCGGGGGACCAGGGGCATAGCGAAACGCCTGCGTTCTGCCGAAGGGGGGGGTACAACGTCGTTTTTTTCGACGACAACGGAGCCAGGAATGAGTCTGAACGTCTCCGGCTCGCTGCTATGGATTATGCCACGCGTAGCGTTCGACCACCCCGCGCGACGCCGAAGCCTCGAGCGACACAGTCTTCAGCCTGTTGACCCGCATGCGGAAGCCCTCCAGCCCGTCGCTGATGCGTGCAAGCGTCGGCCACAGCGCGCATGAGCTGCCTACTCTGCGGCGTGTTCTGAAGCGTGAGAGTCACCATAGGACATCAAGAGGGACTGCATGTTCCTGTCTTTGTTGGTCCACGTCTTGTCTGTGTGCTGGCCGCGGCGACCGCGGCGCACCCCGCGACGGCGAACGCGCCGAAGCTCCCCGTCTTCGCCCCCACCCTTGCCCTCCATCTCGTCGCTGGGCATGTCCACTGCGCCCTCGGCTGGCTTGCTGGCCGCACTGCCTCCTGCCACGTGTCGTCGGGGTGGTGGTCCGCCTTCCAGAGGTGCCTCAGAGGAGGAGGAGGAGGAGGAGGAGGAGGAGGTGCCTGGCTTGGTCACAGACGGCGTCGGGCCTCCTCCGCGGGGCGCGCGCCCAGTGCCCGCTGGAATTGGGCTGGGCCACCCACCGTGCCCGACGTCGTCGGCGCGCGCTGGTGCAGCTCGCGGCGGGGGCGCGGGCGTTGACGTTAGTTGAAGGGGCCCCAGGACACACAAATAAATACACACAAATAAGATCATTCCCCATATTTTTCCGTATTTTCTGGGTTTCTGTCTTCCCCCCCGCTTCCCATATTTTCCAATATTTTCTGGGGAATCGAGGATTGATTGTGTCTGTGTGTTTCTTTTCCTCCTGATTAGTGTCGAGCGGGTAGCCGAATTGGTGCTGCATGTAAAAGCGCGCAGCTCTGCGCGAGCAGGCGCTCTCAAGGTCCCCCGAACGGCCCGTCTCGACAAATGTGGTCAGTGTCTCGGCGTTGCGGGTAGCGCCGACCAGTCAGTCAACTGCAAGTCGCACTTCACGGCGAAGTTGGGCGGTATCAACTGGCTTCCAAGCCGGTGCCAGTGAGGATGGTAGCGTGACTGACTAATCGCGTCGATCGGCCGCCCGCGCAAAGTACGGCACTACTTTGAGCCAAGGGCCACGTGGCGACACAAGGATATGCGCGCGTAGATGCGCTCGGAGTTTTTTCTGGGTCATGATCGTCGCGTTGGCAGTCTACGACGGCGCTGATGCGTTTTACTAGGCATCTCGCGGGCGAGAGCCGCATCCATAGGCGCGCGCGTAGTGCGCGATCGACGAGACAACGACCGCCAATCATGGTATTGGCAATAGCGCATGTTCCCGTAGACGTTCCCATAGGCTAAGCATTCATTGTCGATCGTGATTGTCGAGAGGGTGGTGTTCATGCCGCGCCGAGGAAAAGCCGCCGTCGTCTAGCGCGATGAAAGTGCGGAGAACGCGCGGAACTTCTTCGCGCACACCTCGATGTTCCATACGGACGGTTTGGGGCATTCTGGATCACTATCGGGATCTGCTACCTGTACGAAGATGCTGTAGATGTTCTGGCGGGGCCCAAGATGCATGAGTTTGGCGAAGTAAGCCGAAATCAATCCTCTGGAATGCCTCCTGGACCCTGGATTCATGAAGCGCTCCAGGACGCTTGAACTGATTTCTCATATCTCGTCTACTTCGTCGGCGACGGGGGCTGCGAAGGCGCTCTGCTGGTCGCCGTCGATCCCAGGGGAGCGCTGCGTCCTCTGAGTTGAGAGGGCCGTTCGCCACAACTGTCAAAGTGGGGGGCCCTTACGAGCTGAGTTGGGTTCCGAGTTAGCAGCGCCCAAAAAAAACAGCAAGAGATCGATCATGACGCGTCTTTGCTCAAGGTCTGCCACCGCTTCAATCGACGCGCGCGCAACTCCAAACCTGGGGGGGAATGCCCCACTCTATGAATAGTTCCCGGATGGTAAAGGAAGAATGGGTGCCGCCTGAATCAACTGTATGAGCTGCTCCGAGGAGCACGCACCTCATTTTTTCAAGGCTCGCGTCGATGCGTGCTATCTCGGCGCGTGAGAGGTCAAGCGGTTCAAGGCCCGACCACGCTCTGCTCGCAGTGCTCGCGAAGAAGAGGAATCGTCTGTGCCGTCTCGGAGGGGCGATATCCAATCAAGAGTAAAACGTGTCCAGCCGATGTCGCAGGCGCGAATGCGCTGCTCGACCTGTCGCGCGTTGAAGCCGTCCGCGTTGATGTAAGGTCCATATGTTTATTGCCGACACAATTTGATTTATAATACATGTATATATATGTATGTATAGAAATCGCCGGTCTCCGATTGGCGTTCGCAGGGCCATTGTGGTCCGGCTTGTCCAGGAAATCCAGGGTGCTTCCTTTGTTGGCGCTCGAAATCTCAACTTGCCTCCGGGTCAGTTCGGCCCTGGTCAGACCCGTCGGGCGGGGGTCTCAGGCAATGCATGCCTCTTGCACGATGAGTGCGTCGGAACATGCGAATTCCAGCTGGCAAGACCGCGGCGCTCAGCGACCAGGCGGAAATGAGGCGCGCGCTCGGGGCACCAACGATGTAGAAGCGGTTTCGGTTGACAGGCGAAATCGGCATCGCAGCCTCTTGATGCGCTGAGCGAAAGACGCCAAGGCACTTATCTGGAGCACAAAAGCCATGGGGAGCCGCCGGCGCAAAACGCGACGCACACAAACATCCAGTTTTGCGCTGGCGGCGCTGGCACAAGGCCCACGGGGTATCTTATCAAGGAAGCACCAAAGCCGAGCGGGAGGAGCAGGTGCACGTTATCGACCCCTGATCGCCGAGCGGTCACATCCTTCCTGCTGGAGACGCCGTGGCCACAGAGCGCACGCCTCAACTACGGACTGGAAACATTGATACGGGCCCTGGACCCTGGACCCTGGCACTGGGAAGCTGGCCCTGAGGAGGAGGAGGAGGAGGAGTGAGGAGGAGGAGGAATGAAAAGGAGGAGGAGGAGGAGGAGGAGGAGGAGGAGGAGGAGTGAGGAGGAGGAGGAGGAGGAGGAGGAGGAGGAGGAGGAGGAGGAAGCCCGGGCTATCTTCTTCTGGGGCCAGCTCGTCACCATGGGCCGTCGTCTGACCGCCCTGGCTCTCCGGGGAGGGCCCGGGGAGCCCGGAACCGACGAAGCACCTCCTGAGATGTGTTCCTCTCAGGACCCGTGCCCCGACACCGTGCGCTCAACCTCGTGGTGTTGCGCAGCGCGGCTCCCCAGGGGTCTAAGGGAGGCGATAAACTTGCAGGGCGAGGGTGGTGGATCGAAGATTGTTACTTCCACAGAAACACACACACACACACACACACGTTGTGGACCCTCTGGAACTCTTCCTGGGGACCGACTTCTTGTAATTATGCTGGATCCTGTTTCGACGGCACTGGGGGCCGGCAAGAGCCCCGGCAGCCGAGAAATGTGAAAAAACCTCTCGCCGTGGCGTTTTCCATGACGCGAGGATGCCTGGCTTGCGAATCGCAGCTCGGGTCTCCAGCGGCCGCTCTTGACAATCCGGACACGCCTGGAACGCCCCCGAGGCGAGCACAGCTGCTGGAATTCGTCCCGAAGCGAGGGCACGCACAAGAACCGAGCCGGAGTGAGACAAACAAACCATGACACTCTTGCTGGAGAAACTCCATAGAGCTTAACATAAATCGCGATGGCTCGCGATGAGGTTCCATGATGGGCCACCGATTTCGGGGGCCTGGGCTCCCTCACCAAGCGTCCAACACTATATACATATATATATATAGACACACACACAAATAAACACACATGCGCAAATACATCACAGATGTGTACATGTGTCGGGAGAGAGGGCGAGAGACACAGAGAGGAAGAGAGCCTTTACAGTTTATAGACAAGCTGTTTATCAACATCACACGGCGACTTCGCAGACGACACGCTGCTCCGGGACAGATGACAACCTCAGCTCCAGGAGCCACGACATGCGACAACGACGACGACAACGACGACGATGACGCTCGCTCTGCCCGTCGACGAGAGGCCTGGGCCGGGAGGCGGCCGAGCCGCGGGGGGGGCCCGTGGGTCCTCGGCCTCCCTGCAGGCGGCGAGCACGCCTGGCCGGCACGCTCGAAGGCCCACGGGTGCAGCGGGCGGAGGTGGACGAGGAGGTCGGCCAGGAGGGAGCGGACGCACGAACGGATCGGCCACACGCAGGAGTGACCTCGGGTGATGAGTAGCCTCTGGTGCGCGGCTTTCGGGGGGCCGCGGGGGGGCCAAACACAAGCGGGCAAGACGCTACTATCGCATCGCGTTCGACGATCAGGGGACCCCCATGGGCCCGCACCAAAAGGTCACTGTCACTCCGGCGAAGGGTCACTCTTACGTGTAGTCGAACGAACCACCTCGGCGGAAAATGGTCCCGGCATAGTTGAAACAAGACGGGTGAGGCCATGGCTTCCTGGATCCTGCACGCGTGAAGCATGCAAGCGTGCATCGGCAATGCAGGCTCGGCAAGGAGGGAGCGGATCTGGCGGAACAGGAAATGGAAGCCCCGCGAAAACTGCTGCTGAAGCTCCGCGAAAATTGCCTGGATCGGCGCTGGGCCCCCGCTGGCGCGCGGAGCGCGCCAGAGGCGGCGCGAGAGGCGCCGCCAGGGGGGCCGAGCGACGATCCAAGAAATCCGAGCGGGGCTCCAACAGCTTATGCTTCTGCAGTCTTTTGTCCTTCGATGAAGGGGCCCAGGACACACAAATAAATACACACAAATAAACATGTTCCCCATATTTTCCCATATTTTCTGGGTTTCTGTCTTCCCCCCCAATTCCCATATTTTCCCATATTTTCCTGGGAATCGAGGATTAATTGTGTCTGTGTGTTTTTTTCCCTCCTGAGAATGAGGCCCCGAGGCCTCTCCCCGCTCTCGGAGTCTCACGGGGCCCTCCTCGGGGCTCCGGGGGCCGGTCAACCGAGCGGCTGGGGACGTGGAGCTGGTCCTGGGGGAAGCTTCGGGGGTCTGGGGAGGGCGAGGAGTGCGAGGAGGAAGGCGACACGAGGAGAGGTGGGGGGGAGAACGGGGAGGAAAGGAGGAGGAGTGACTGAGTGAGCGAGACCAGTGGCGAAGCGAATCCCAAGATTTCTAAGAACCCCGGCCGTCGAGCTCATTGCCCACTGCCATTGCCAATTTCAGGTTCTGGATACATACAGAGCTCGACTGGAATCAACAATCTTGAGGCATTCGTGCCCAAGGCCTCTGATCATCTGACCGGCAGGGCACCCGCATCGGCAACAAAGCCAAAGCTTGAGGGTACTATGCAGACGCATCTGATGGGTTTCATGCACCCGGCTCCCCGCATGGTGCAGCTTAGCCCCCAACGGAACCCCGAAGACCTCTCCAGTCACATAGGATGGTTGAAAGCACGGGGCGTCTCTACACACGGCTTCGCGGGCTTTCGTGGCAGCGCTACAACATCGGAGCCATCGACGGCGGCACTCAGCAAGTGCATGCCCGATAATTAAAACCTGGACAGCGGACGGGGCAGGAGGGGGAGGCGGCTCAAACATTCTGCTGGCTCCAGGTACCTCGAGCTCGTTTCCCCCTCAGGCGTGTCGATCGTGGCTCTGAGAAGGCGTAGTCGGACCAAAAATGCCTTCTTCCCAGAAGATACAGAACGAAACACCTCCTCTTCCGACACCTGGCACCTGTCAACAACAACACACAAAAGAACATCGTCGACCGTGTTACCCAGCGCCATCCACACTGGAAAGCGCCGAGTGGACAGAGCGCTGGCGTCTAGATGTGAGTTGCCGAGTAAAACCATGAAAGAGAAATCCCGCTCTCGGAACTGCAAACCTACTCTATATAACAGGTATCAGTGTCGGGCCCATCAGGCTCAACATAGGCGCCTGCTAGCCGATCCGTTCGCAGCTCCACGATGGGAGCAGGGAGGAGAGCGAGGAGGGCGAGGCAGAACGAGGAAGATGAAGACGATGAGAACGAGGAGGCCAACGCAGTGGAAGGCCCAACAGCGTCCAAAAGCATAGGTCGCCGATCCCTGTCCGCCCTTCCTCGTCCTCCCCATGGCGCAGCCGCAGGCCGCCATCGGTTTTGGACGAGAATACACGTCATGACGCGATCTGCTTAGGAGACGTTCCACGCATGCTGGAGGAGTCTAGCGGCCCTCGTCATAGGAGCCCGCGCTCGGAGCATCATGAACACCTGGACATCTAGGAGCGCATCATGGAAGGGGCGAAGGGGCCCATGGACACAAGCAACTTGTCACACATCCCAAGATCCTTTGTGTTGGAATGAGACGGAGACTCATCCTTGCAAAAACTGGTCCTAACCCCGGGGGGGCTTTTCCCGAGACCCGCCTTTCATCCCGAGCCGTGTTCTCACAGTCGCCAGGCCCAAGAGCCCAGGGAGTCCGAGCAATGATAAAGACAATCACCGGACAGCTCGCCCCTTGGCCCCCCGCCAGCCCCACGCCAAGGGGCGAGCATATATACGGGCGCAGCACCTCGCTGGAGGCGTAGCCGTCGGCTGGGCCGACCATACAGATGATGCATCGCGTGGCGGCTGGATGCCCGCGCCGAGCACAGAGCTCTTCTCGGTTCCTCCCTCCTCTTCCTCCTCCTCCTCCTCTTCCACCTCCTCCTCCTCCTCCTTCGACTCCTCCACTTCCACCTCCTCCTCCCTTCTGCCGCCTCCTCATCCCGTCCGCGTCCTCCGCCCTCGAGCTGATCTCCCCCCCCCCGTCGTCCATTTTCAATGAAATCCTCCTCCCGCCGCCTCTTGCCTCGTCCGCCCGAGATATCCTCACCCGCTTGCTTAAACCTGCCACCCGAAATATCCTCACCCGCTGGCTTAAAACTGCCACCCGAAATATCCTCATCCGAAATATCTTCACCCGCTGGCTTAAAACTGCCACGCGAGATATCCTCACCCGCTGGCTTAAACCTGCCACCCGAAATATCCTCACCCGCTGGCGTAAAACTGCCACCGAAATATCCTCACCCGAGATATCCTCACCCGCTGGCTTAAAACTGCCACCGAAACATCCTCACCCGCTGGCGCTTAAAACTGCCACCGAAATATCCTCACCCGCTGGCTTAAAACTGCCACCGAAATATGCTCACCAGCTGGCTTAAAACTGCCACCCGAAATATCCCCACCCGCTGGCTTAAAACTGCCACCCAAATACTCTCACCCGCTGGCTTAAAACTGCCACCCGAGATATCCTCACCCGCTGGCTTAAAACTGCCACCCGAGATATCCTCACCCGCTGGCTTAAACCTGCCACCCGAAATATCCTCACCCGCTGGATTAAAACAGCCACCCGAAATATCCTCATCCGAAATATCTTCACCCGCTGGCTTAAAACTGCCACGCGAGATATCTCACCCGCTGGCTTAAACCTGCCACCCGAAATATCCTCACCCGCTGGCGTAAAACTGCCACCGAAATATCCTCACCCGAGATATCCTCACCCGCTGGCTTAAAACTGCCACCGAAACATCCTCACCCGCTGGCGCTTAAAACTGCCACCGAAATATCCTCACCCGCTGGCTTAAAACTGCCACCGAAATATGCTCACCAGCTGGCTTAAAACTGCCACCCGACAATAAAACTGCCACCCAAATATTCTCACCCGCTGGCTTAAAACTGCCACCCGAGATATCCTCACCCGCTGGCTTAAAACTGCCACCCGAGATATCCTCACCCGCTGGCTTAAAACTGCCACCCGAGATATCCTCACCCGCTGGCTTAAACCTGCCACCCGAAATATCCTCATCCGAAATATCTTCACCCGCTGGCTTAAAACTGCCACGCGAGATATCCTCACCCGCTGGCTTAAACCTGCCACCCGAAATATCCTCACCCGCTGGCGTAAAACTGCCACCGAAATATCCTCACCCGAGATATCCTCACCCGCTGGCTTAAAACTGCCACCGAAACATCCTCACCCGCTGGCTTAAAACTGCCACCGAAATATCCTCACCCGCTGGCTTAAAACTGCCACCGAAATATGCTCACCCGCTGGCTTAAAACTGCCACCCGAAATATCTCACCCGCTGGCTTAAAACTGCCACCCAATATCCTCACCCGCTGGCTTAAAACTGCCACCCGAGATATCCTCACCCGCTGGCTTAAAACTGCCACCCGAGATATCCTCACCCGCTGGCTTAAACCTGCCACCCGAATATCCTCACCCGCTGGCTTAAAACTGCCACCCGAAATATCCTCACCCGCTGGCGTAAAACTGCCACCGAAATATCCTCACCCGCTGGCTTAAAACTGCCACCGAAACATCCTCACCCGCTGGCGCTTAAAACTGCCACCGAAATATCCTCACCCGCTGGCTTAAAACTGCCACCGAAATATGCTCACCAGCTGGCTTAAAACTGCCACCCGAAATATCCTCACCCGCGGAAATAAAACTGCCATCTAACGGCCTGGTGGTTCAGTTCAGTCTGTCAGTGTCTACCTCGCGAGAATCAAATTACGGGCTGCGCCCGTAAAACAACACGAAATCCATGACCCGCTTCCCTCAGAAAACCCTTTCCTTCACGGCAAATTCTCACTGCTGATTGCTCATCTGGGCCAGTGGGGCAGCCGAAGTGGGCGTACCGCTGCAGTCGAGTGCCGCCGCTGCAGCTGAAGGCCGTCGATGTCGCCCCCGAGAGCCGCCGAAGGCGCAACTGATTGCGCAGCCAGATGCCGCGGGCGCTGAGCAAGGATGGTGCACTACCGCATAGGCAGAATTCCACTGACATTATCTTAGCCCAACAGAACGCTCCGACAAAAAAAAACACGTCCTGCTACGATGCCGTAACACCGATGTCTTACAGCACGTCTGTCTGAACCAGACATGGTAGAGTAACATGCTGTGCAAACCACGTCCTGTTCTTACAACATGATCGGTGGGCATCAATGGAGGCCTCCCAAATGGGGTCCGAGCGAATGGGGTCGGAGGATCGCGCCACATCGACGATGCACTGTCGATGCATGGGCGACGTCTGCGTGGGGAAATCGGCGCCGCATTGGCGATGTTGCCGATGCATCGGCGATGCGGCACCATCCTCCGACCCTCTCTATTCTGGCCCCATCTGGGAGGCCTGGAAATTGTGTAGATCAGGGCACCTCACCACGGCTGGACTAGAACGAAGATGATGAGATGCTGGAGAACGATTGGCTCATGATGCTTTCGAGGAATTCCGGAGTGTCAAGCGGCCATCGTTTCTGGAGCCCGTGAGGGATAGATCGAGGAAATCTGGGAACTCCTGGAACGTGTCATTATAAAAACGTCTTGCTCCTCTCATTGACGGGGGTCGGCAACAAGCAAGAGTGACCATGCGCAACAGTGACCTTGGTGGGCGACTGTAGGGGCCGCGGGAGGCCCGAATGCACGCGCACAAGCCACCAAAAGGCCACTGCGGCGAAGGGCCAAACCTGCGAGGAGGATCGGCGTTCGAGGATCGGCGTTCGAAAATCGAGGATCGGTGACCGAGCATCGAGCATCGAGGACCGCGGTCCGAGGATCGAGGACCGAGTGTCGAGGAAGTGCACGGCCACAGGCAGGGGCGGGGGGCGGGGGGCGCACCGCCGCACATGCGCGAGCAGTCCTCCGGCTCGCACTCCACGAGCGCCTGCCCCCGCAGGCGCGGGGGCGCGCGCGCGGAGCGCTCGGGCAGGGGCTGCGGCGGCCCGCACGAGCGCGCTCTCGGGGCGCCCCACTGGGCCGCTGCTGCAGCGGCCCCTCCGAGGGCCTCCACGGCGGAAGGCGGCAGGATCCTGCAGGCCGGGAGGGAGGCCGAGAATACCCGGTTTCGCCCGGGGCCGTAGGCGACGCGAGGAGGAGGAGGAGGAGGAGGAGGAGAAGGAGGAGGTGGAGAAGATGGGAGAGGGGGAGGGGGAGGAGGAGATGGAGGATGATTTCTTTGCCGCCGACCCTCTGCCCCTGTCATGGGAGTCCCTGATGCAGCTGCGGCGAACCGCGAGCTGCAGGCACCAGCGAGAACTGGTGCAAGTGGCCTGTAGGGCGCACACTACAGTGAAGGGGCCCCAGAACACACAAATAAATACACACAAATAAAAATATCCCCTATATTTTTCCATATTTTCTGGGTTTCTGTCTTCCCGCCCACTTCCCATATTTTCCCATATTTTTCTCGGAAATCGAGGAGTAATTGTGTTTGTGTGTTTCTTTTCCCCCTGATACAGGCTGGCCAACAGGAGCGCCGCACGGTGCGAAGAAAATGGCAATGCTGGCGCTCGAGGGCCAATGCACAAGGCAAAAAACAGAAAAACAGGCACGGCAGGACGCCCAGAATGGCGACGCAGCCGAGCACACAAACCTCCCTCCTCAGTCTGAAGTGCCAGACGACAACCCCTCGGCGATCGCCTCCTCAGCGAGAGAAGCCTCCTCCGAGCGGTGCCTAGCCTGAACAAGTGCCAGCGGCGCCGAGGAGGAGGAGGCAGAGGAAGTAAGTGGGGCCCCCTGCGCAACAGATTCCTCGAAAGGAGAGTGCAGGGGGGGCAGGTACGCACAGGATGCGCGGGCCTCGGACGCTGCGCGGATCGCAGGGTCACGAGAAGCAACAGTGGCCTCACCAGCGCTGCTCTGCGGAGCGGCGCTGGGGGACTGAAAGACAGAGGTGGACGAGGCGGTGCAGCGCCTCGGGCCACCAGGTACCTTCCGACGAACACGACCGACCGACAACTCTCCGACGACACCGCCCGCCTCCTCGACTCGAGCACTGCTGCACTCCGTTGCAAGAGGAGCACCTGCCCTGACGTGCGCAGACTTGGCCGCAGGCGCGGCGGAGGAGGAGGAGGGCGCAGCAAAGAGACGGGCCACGGCGAGCGTTTCCGCATCTTGCCAGGCTTCCTGCTTGGGATGTTTGCCCGCCAGAGTACGTTGCCAATAATAGCGCCCTGGCTTCAGGCATCTGGGCTTGCCGAGACATGTCCGATGGAGGTTGCGTACATAACCTCCAGACGCGAAGGATTTACAGGCCGCACGCACCACCAGCCTGCTACCATCTGAGACTACAAACGACAAACAAGAGTGCCCTAGCTCCTGGAGCTGGCTCCCCAGAAGCTCGCGGGTCTGGGGGCACTCGCTGTTCGGTGGCCGCACCGCCCTCGTCGCCCCCAAGCACTGCTCGCACTGCCAGTATGACCCGCGCCAAGCCCACTCATGGCGCCCACGCGCCCTCGGAGGCGGGCGGGGAAGAGGCTTGTCCCGCGCGGCCCTGGAAAAGGTCACACGGTGGCCAAGCAGGCAAAACGCGGGCAGCCAGCACGCGCACTTTACGGCGCACAGCAAAGGCTCGCTGGAGCCAAGCTTCGCGCTCGGCGCTGGGTCCCTCATGGGCGAGGGCGCCGAGTTTAGCCTAATGATCAACCAAATCGTTACCAGACTTGCACCATGCCAGGTGCGGGTCCTGGGAGGCAGCCTCCTCTGTCATGTGACCTTTCACCTTGTGGATCGGTCCCATAGCAGAGCCTGCTGTCCAAATGAACATCCCAGCGTGGACTCTCCTATACGAAAGCTGCTGACTTCGAGGCGAGGCCCACGCGTTGACGACATTCTGACAGTCACTGCGCCCTTCGGAAGGGGCCGCCGCGTGTTGGCAGGCGGCGCTCCAGGCAGCAAATTCGGCAGCTTGGGCCGTCTGTGGGGCTGGGGGTGGGAAGGGGGCGTAACCATGACCCTTCTCCTGCCCATCATCGGACACGCGCACGCGCGCGCTCGCCCAACCCAAGCGCGACAGCTCGCGAACCGCATGCCGTATGCACGATCCGTCAGTGAATATTTGCCCTTGCATCCTAGTCTCATGCACTCGGGGCCATCAGCAAGACATACTGCAGGCAGCTGCTCGGACGGCGGCGGGAAGTAGCCCCCCGGGCGCGTGAAAACTCCGGCGGTGTAGAGCACCGGGCCCTGGGCCGAGAGCTCCGACTCCAAGCCTTCCACAACCAATGAAACAGAGTGTCACGAACGGCTCGGCACATGGGTCATCTGTCGCCCAAGGTGGCAACCAGCCTCGATGCCCTAGCAAGAGCCCAAGGGGCCTGACAGGCGAGAATGCAACCCTTTTCCCACGCCGAGAACTTCGAGGGCGACATGGCGGCGAGGTGGACGCCCAGGCACCCCCTAGACCCCGAACCAAGAGACCCCCTGGACACGCGCTCGCGCTGCCTAAGGACAGCAGCCTTGAGGGGCCGAGGGGTGAGGGCAGGGGGGGGGGGGGCGAGAGTTAACGACACTTCAATTCCCTTGTCATCGACCAGGGTGCTAAAGTTCGGCATGATCCAAACCAGACGCTCCACAGACAACCGCGTGGCTCCATTGACGCCGCGAAGGGAGGCCCCCCCTGTAGACTTGATTCCACGAGCCCCTAAGCTCAGACATGGGCAGACAAATGGCGAACGAACCGACGAGGCTGGACCAAACTTCTTTAGGCCAACGCACAACGGGAGCAACCGACGCGTACCAAGTGGGGCCCATGGTGACGGGAAGGGCCGCAGTCAGCGATCTGCCGCCAGCGGTGGAAGCCAGAAACTGGCCAAGAGACCGACGGAAGGCAGCCAGCTCGTGGTCCGAGGTGCCATGCACCTCGCAACCATACGCACGGCTGGGCCGCGCATGGGTCGCGAAGATCTTCCGAGCGAAACGTCCCAGCGACGACCTGCGCAAACGAAGACGAGCGACTTTCTCCGAGAACATGGTCTTACGAACCAGCTCCTTCCTTTCTCTGCGACCCGCGCGACGGGGCTGCCCAGCCGCGTCGTCAATGCCTAAGTTGACAGCCGAGGCGGGCGCCTGACCGGCAAGCTCGCAGAGGCGGCTGCGCATCGCCGTGGCAGGGCGAGGGCTCGAGGAAACAATGGCAGCCTTTTTGAGCGGCGAAGGCACAACCGAGATCGCTCTATGGTTTCTTGCAAATGGGCAGTGGCTGCCATAAGGTCTTCCGCCGCGGCCGCCCCGGGGCCCGCGCTGGATAGCGCAAGTCACACATGTAAACCCGAGAGGGACACGGGGCGAGGGATCTGCAGTCCATCGAGGGGGCCGATCGAGAACATGCGAATCAAGGTGGTGGCAAACCCGCATCCAACGATTATACCACGCCAAGCGGACCGCGGCCCCTCGACCCTGCCCGACATGGACAGTGGACAACCGCCCCGTAAAACTTCAACAGGTCCCAGAGCACCGAGCACGACTGCACGCCTGACGTGACTGCGGCCTCGCTCCGCACGCTTCGCCGCCAGACGGCGTCGACAGAGGAGGCGAAAGAGCCTGCAGCAAGGTGCCCACGGGCATGGACTTGGCGTGACAGCGACGGGCGCGAGCCCAAAGCCGATCGACCGCCGCGAACAGGCCGATCGGTCGGCGCCCCCCGTCAGGTTTCGAAACCGCGATCAGCAGCGCAATCCGCATCTGCCCTGGGGGCCAGCCAAACCTCTCGAAAAGCTCAAGGAAGCGACCAAGCACAGACAGAGCTTCAACCGAGAGACATGGGAAGTCCTGCATGCGAAACCCATCCACAGATGAGGCGGTGCGAGAGGGGAACGACCGCGCGACCCGACGGATGTCATCGGGCGACAGAGCAGGGAGAGGATCGATCGGATCGAACTTACTGCCCGAGACCTGGGAGGAGGGCCCAACCTGCACATGCCAGATGCGCGCGAACATGTCATGCTCAGAGGAGAGGAGGGAGCCAGGATCAGACAAGACCTCGCCCTTGGCAGTCAGGGTGGTGGAGGGGGTTCAACCTGGGCTGCCGCGCGCAACTCCGTGGGCATGACGGGCGCCGTTTTCGATGTCGGTACGAACCCACGTCAAACAAATCATGTGAGCCTCGGATTTCGCCAACGCCTCAGCCTCGCAAAGGCCGCTGGCAACAAACTCGAGAACACGTTCGGCCTCCTGCACGTTCAGGCAACCATCACCCCTTTCAACGAGATCCTGACACAAGCGGAGATAAGGGAGGGAGACGGCTGACCACCCGCCCAAAATGGAGGGCGGCGTGCACAGGGGAGCTCCAACGCCAAGCATATGACGGCGCCTCCGACCTTCGGGGTCCGAGGAAGCCTGGAAGCCAGCGGGCAGCAGCTGCCTGTCGGTTGCGTTCTGAGGCTCAACCTCGGGATAAGAGTCGAGCTTAACAAGTGGGCGAGAGGCGGGGCCGCTAGCCTACTGACAACGGCTGTGTCCATCTGGGGCGCCTCAGCACCCCCCCCCCCCCCCCCCCCCCCCCCCCCCCCCCCCCCCCCCCTGACTGGACTCCAATCGCGTGGAGCTGAAGCCAGAGGCGGAATCGGTTGCGCAGCCAGCGAAGCTGCGCAGCGCTCCGAGACGTGGCCGACCGAGAACTGGCGACCGCGGGATCTTTCACAACGTCCATCCAGCGCAACTGAGCCTGACGGCCACGGCTGCCCGTGAACGGAAGCTGCGTCTGAAAGAACCCCGACAACTCCCCCGCAGCCAAGACAGCCCACTCACGATAGAGGACATTGAGGTTATACTGGGAACGGCCCCGATCGCCTTCCAGCGCCGCGCTGTGCGCTTTGTCCGCCAGACGGCCCAAGAAGCCCCAATCCTCAGGGGGCAGGGGCAGGCCCCGCAGGCCTCTCCTTCGGGAGGCGAGGAAGTCCGTGAAAACTCAACGCCTTGAGGTGGGACAGCTGGGGATGGAGGGTAACGGGCACGGGGTCGTGGGTAGCCGGTCCAGAGTCGCCGATGCATTTGACACTGGCCACCGCCTGCGCCATCCTAGTCCCCATCAAGAGGTAGTCGCACATCCTGACTCCTGCTATCGAGCGGCAGGTGCCTAAAACATCCGAGGGAAACAACATATGGGAACCCAGTCCCCTGTGAAGATAGGAGACAGCCAAGGTCGACGATCCCAAATTGAAATCGCCCCCGATGGCGCGGGGGCTCGAAACGCTTGTACAGCAAGCGGCCGCCGAGGCCAGGAAGTCCCTGTGGAAATCATTGAACCCAACGCAGTGCTGGAGGCAAGCCGGCACAACGTAACATGAACTCTGACCTGGACAGTGGGTCAAACATCCAGTGGCACGGTTCGGTTTTATGCAGGTACCAAAACCGGGGGCGTGAAGCCCCAGGAAAGAACGATCGAAACCAGCCGCAACAGCCGAGGGTCCACCGTTTGGGCCCAGGGTACCTGGTTCAAAATGTGACTTCCGCACATTTCGAATGCACCACGCCTACGCTTTGCGGGTTTCCTCAGCGCTGATGAGCTCGCGCCCCCGGCACAGCACCACATGGGCAGTGGTCAGGAGCAAGAACTGCTTCATCGGAGCCCACGACGTGCAGTTCGCGGTAACGAACTCCATACACCGAGTCCCACTGATCCCCCTCCGCGCGATGACCAGACGCGCTCCGCGTGGCATCCGAAACTGGGCAGGAGGGGGGGATCATGGGGTAGGGGGAGGGGTTCGTCACCACAGACGTGTCACCCACAAGCTGGCTTGCCTCCAAGGCCCCCCTCTGCTGCGCCCCCCCGCTGAACTGGCTGGCAGGCCTGCTCCCGGACGTCGGGGGGGCCAGATGACGGGGCGGCCTCAGGAGAAGCCTGAACGGCAGGCGCCGACTCCATCGGAGTGCCTGGCGCAGCGGGCGCAGCAGATCTAGGCGAAGGCGGCACGGGCTTGGACACCCCTTCACTAGGATCGCGAGAGAGCTGACCAGCTGCCACTGCGGGGGGCCCTCCCGCAAGTGGCGGGTCGGCCTCGCGAGAAGCAGCTCCGTCATGTACGCTGTCAGCTTCAGCTCCGCGACGCTTTTTCCCCGAGAGCCTGGCCTTCTGCTCTGCCTGCTCTGCCTTGAGCTGCTCGGCCTTCTCCTGGAGCTCGCCGAAGAGGCGGGGGCAGGAGTCCTTGATGGTAGTGGCGAACAGCGCTTTGCGCGCGACTGCCTCCTGGATGCCGCGCTCCTCCACGTCCACGTACTCCGCCAGGCCGGAGAGGTCGTCGTCGTCCACCTCGAGGCATGTGAGGCGCCCCTCCAGGATGTCGGTGATCGAGATATTGGGCGCCTTCTCGGCTGGCGGCTCAGTCGTAGCATGGAACTCAGCGACAGCCTGCTTGTACTCAGCATCGTGGCGGTCGAGCTCGGCCAGAGTGGCCTCCAGCTGCTCGCGCTTGGTGGACAATTTCTGCTCCAAGCCACGGACTGCCTTGAGCTGGCGATCCAGCTCTCCCTCAAGCCTCTGAATCTCCTTGTGGGCAGCATCCGCGCGCTGCTGCGGAGGCACCTCCGCCGCGCGCGCCTTGGCCAGCTCCTGCTTGGCCTGGGCGACCACGGCGGCGTTCCAAGCCTTCTCGGCCAAAGCCACGAGCTGCTCCAACTCAGCGGTGGTGGCGGCTGCTGAGGCGGCGGCTGGTGCGGGCGAGGCGCTCTGGCTAGCGGCCACACCTGCAGCCGAACGGCGGAGGGTTGTGGCGTCGCCGCGCGCAGTGGTGGAGGAAGTGCCGTCTGGGGGGCGGGCTGGGGGAGGCGTTCCGCCAACGCTTGTAATGTTTGCACTGTCCCTGGGCCCAATCGTTCTTCTTGCAAGCACAGCCAGTAGGCCCAATTGTTTTTCTTGCAAACACAACCAGTACAAGTCCAGCGAACGCCTGAACCAACCACCCGACGCGAGGCCTTGGAAGACATAGCGGCGCCGTGATGGGAAGGGAGTGACGTCGCCAAAATGGCCCGCTGTCGCCCAGCCATGCTGAAGAGTCTGTGACAGCAAGCCCAGAACACCTGGGCCAGAACGGCTAGGAGATGGAGGAGGAGGAGGAGGAGGAGGAAGAGGAGGGAGGAGAAGGGAAGAGGAGGAGGAGGAGGCGGAGGAGGAGGAGGAAGAGGAGGAGGAGGACGGGTCGCCAAAGCCCGTCGGAGAAACCCTCCAGCCCAGACAGATGCTCGCAGCGGAAAAAAAGAGAGAGGCGACAGGAAACTTGGCCATGTTCGGCCTCCCGGGGGCCGACGCTGGGCCTCGGGACCAGCCACAACAACGCGTGAAGGAGAGGAAACAAAACAGAAACGCCCCTGGGGGCAAGGTCGGAACTTCCGGGGACCTCCTACCTTGCCATCGCTCGGACGTCCATTACCCGTGCATTTCTCGGACTCGTGCGTATACTTTGCCGCCAGATGACCCCAAAGGCTCCTCGGTGGTCCTCGCCGATGCAAATCTACTGAAAAATGGAAGACCTCGCATGTCGGGGGAAAGAGTGCGAGCGGGACGAGCGTCAACCCCCGCGCGCACGCGCCCGACGCTTCGACGCCAACGGCCGCTTCAGGCGCACACATCGCGCGCGACAAGAGGAAGAGCAGCATCAGAGATCGCGAGGAGCGGGTCCTCCAACAATCCCCATCCCTCCTGACCTCAAGGTCCTCTTCGAAAGCTTCCTGGGCTGTGGCCTCCTCCTCCTCCTCCTCCTACCCCCCCCATCCACCTCGTCTTCTTCCCCCCCGGGCAAGAGTCCTCATCACGACCCAGAGCATCGAGCGAGGCTGGCAAACAGCACCCAGCTGCGAGGCCGGCAAACACCGCCAAGCTCTGCATCCAGTTCCACGTCAGCCCCTCCCCTCCGCCGCCTGCACGCCTCCCCCCCTTCCCCCTCCCCTCCGCCGCCTTCACGCCTGCCTCCACCCCTGCCCCCTCCCGCCCCCAGGTGGCTCCTCCACTGCCTCCCGCTCCTCCACCTTCCCCCATCCTCCTCCTCCTCCTCCTCCTCCTCCTCCTCCTCCTCCTCCTCCTCTTCCTCCTCCTCGACGTGTTGGAGCCGCACATCTATGCTAAGGTGTGCGAGCCTTTGCCTGAAGCGCAGTGCACATGTCTTGTGGAACGTCTCACACTCCCGAGCCTGCCCAAAAGACTGTCCACTGCGAACATAACACATCTTTTTGGTGTACTGTTCCTGCCCACAAGCCTGGCTCAAAAAGTGTCATGGCTGTGAGTCTCCGAGCTGGGACCCCGCCAGCCAGCGCTTGAAGCCAGCGCGCCTGGGCTGCGTGGCGCCGGGACAGCAATCCCGGCCCTTCACTTTCCGCCCCTGCGGGGCCGAGGAGCGCAGAGGCATCCGAACAGCAATCACCAACGGGACAAAGCCGGCTGAGGATACCTCGGGAATATCTGAGATTCGGAGGTTCTGAAAGAGGCATCGGGCGCCTCGGCCTTCTCGGAGCCCGCTGGATCTTGGAGAGCGGTCCAGGACGCCCCCTAGCGATTTTTCCCGAGCTTGGACCTGACTGAACCCATCCCCCCTAACTTAAGGTACACCTGGGTTTTTGGACATACCTTGGCTCCCCGGCGGCCGCTCGGGACAATTGTGGCACCCCAGAATGCCCTCGACGTGACGCAGCTGAAGGAGACCGACCTGGACCCAGTGAACGGTCGAAACACGTAGGAGAACTGTCGAACACTACCCCCCTGAGTTCATTCCTCCCAAGCCTTTCCCCTTGATCACCCCCTGCGCCGCACGCGCCCCGCCTGGTTGAACAGCGACATCGCCCGCTCCCACTGGCCGCCACGTCGGCAAGCGGCGACGGCCGGGGGTCCGGTAGTCGCGGAGCGGGCCGGCACGGCAAGGCGCGGTGGGACTCGGCTGGCAAGGACCGAAGTTCGACCCCCTCCTCCTCCTGATCATGATGTCTTTCCCACCCTCCTCCCCCTCCTCCTCCTCCTCCTCCTCCTCATCCTCATCCTCCTCCTCCTTCTCTTCCTCCTCCTCCTCCTCGCTCCTCCGTCTCGTCGTCACCCTCATCATGCCCCCTTCTCATCCTTTCCGTCCCTTCTTCCCCTGTCCTTGAACCTCACCGCCTTCCCTGCTGCTCCTCCCAACTCTCCCTCTTTCTCCTCCTCCTCCGCCTCCTCCGCCTCCTCCCCTCTCCTCCTCCTCCTCCCTCCTCCTCCTCCTCCTCCTCCTCCTCCTCCTCCTCCTCCTCCTCCTCCTCTCCTCCTCCTCCTCCTCCTCCCTGCTCCTCCTCCTCCTCCTCCTCCTCCTCCTCCTCCTCCTGCTCCTCCCTCTCCTCCTTTTCATCTCTCCTGTTACCCCTCCCTTGCCGCCCCCATCCCTCACTCAATCTATTGGGGTGGCGCGGAGACCCCCGACGCAGGCGCGATTTAGGCCTCCCTGGGAGCGGGCCAGCCTCTGGAACCGCGTGGAATCTCCCCTCATGCCAGCATTCGATGCACTGTCAACCCTGACAGTAAGGACGCATGATGGTACGATAAGGATACAAGGGCCTCGGAGGGCAATGTTGACGTTCTCCGAGTGGAGCTGGCCAGCGAACGTTGCCAGGTGTTGGGCCGAAAAGGCAAGGATACAGGTGCAACCTTGGAAAATTGTTCCTCCTTATATGCGGATTCACTGCATTGCTGGTCTTCAAGGCGGGGGTCCCCGAGAACGCCGACCCACTTCCCCCGGCCTCCAACGTGGAAGCTGCAGGACTTCTGGCGTCCTCTGCCTCCCGCGTACAACTCGCGAGAATCTCGGACCCGCGCGAAAAACTCGCGACAGTGCTGGCCCCCCGCGAAAAATTCGCGAGCCGCAGATCAAAGCTTTCGATGCTGCGGGCTCGCTTTTCACCCAACGTTCATTCTGTTGACGGGCCTCGGGCCCCCGTGAGGGCTCGGAGAGGCCGAGGGCGGCGAAAAATGCCTGCGCCGCGTGTGCCTCATCAGGCCAGGAAGTCTGCGGGGAGGGGGGGGGGGGGTCTGAGGGGGAGCGGGGGCGAGGCTCGAATTCATGGGGGGGAGAAAAGTCCACTTTTGGGACCCTATGGGGCCCCTCCTGGGCCCCTCCTGGGCCCAGGGGCCCTGCAGGGCCCCTGTCTGCAGCCCCCGCTCCCCCCAATTCATCGCCCCCTCGCCGCGCGTCCTCCGAGGGGGGTCGTGGCGGCCGCGCCGGGGCCGCGGCGACTTCCAGGCCCCCAGGCTGGCGGCCGTGAAGAGCGAGGGCTCCTGCGGGCGGGCGCCACGTGGGGGAGGCGGGTTCGGACTGCGAGGCCGCTGAAGCATGCGGCACCGCAGCACGCAGAGTCTCGCGGGACACCGTGGCGTATTCGAACACGGGCGCCAAGCCAGCCCAGAGGGCACACACACACACACACCAATTTCGGGCATCGCGGCAACGCGCGGGGCGGCGCGGCGCAGGCAGTCGAGGAGCACACATACACACCACACACACCACACACCACACACACAGACACACACAATGACACACACACACACAGACACACACACACACATACACAAACGCACACACACACACACACCCTTCGAGAGGAACCTGGAGTGGGTCCTGGAACGGACTGCAAGGTCTTCTGCAACAAGCTCTGCTCGATAGAGTCCCGCCTATTTTTGGAGCTCCGAGCGGGGCGACGATCTAGGGCACGTGTGCTCAACCCAGGTCGGCGCGATGCCGCGGGGAGCTTTCGAGCGGTTTGATCTGTGAGAAGCGGAGCCTGTGGGGTGTGGCGTCATCATATATGATCAGGTTCAGCTTCGCTGTGATTGCATCGCCAGTAAGACCTACTACCACGTGACGTCGAGCTGGCCCCCAGAGGGCGACGGCGTGCTACGCGTCAACCACTCATGTCTCGCACAGGCGAGAAGTGGCCAGAGACCCTCGAAGCAAAACCAATGGCCAAATCAGAACGCACAATGTATCATTCCAAACGTTGTCCGACACTCGCAAGAGGGACTCTTCCGTGCATCTTCGTGGGCGTGGAAACGCACAACTCAGAACGACATACTGTCAATGTGCATGGCCACGTACTGTACTGCCTCCTGGCCCGTATTCCCGAAAAACTTGCGACAAGGGGTTGGGTGTCCGTATCTGGCGTTCATGGCGCATCAGCTGTTCACATGCATGGGAATTGTACGCCTACGATGGGCGCTAGGACAACGACAAATTCTGCGATGTGCATGCCGCGTGCTTCGAGTCCCGGCGGCAACGGCGGAGCAACATATGTAAGGCCTTGGTGATCCGTGGCTGAAGGAGGTGCTCACACTTCGTGCAGAGCCAGGAAGTGACAGGTCAGCAGTCTAGGTGGTGAGGTCGGCGAGTTCGACATATGTGGGGAAGGCTAACCTCACGCAAAAATCCATCACACATGGCCTTGGTCCACCCTGAGCCTCGAGATGGACGACTGCCCGGGTACATGTTGCTCCGCAAGTCGTTGGGCGGCCTTTGTTGCTTACCAATATCAGTTTGTGAAGACGAATCGGGAGCATGTGCGTTAGAATCTCTAGTCATTCGTTTCTGCAAGCCCGAAGGGAACCGAGCTGGTCTTCGCGGTTTTGAGAAGCATGCAGGCACGAGAATGGGCACAGTACGCAAAGGACGACGACGACGCCCACCACCTCGTCTTCGGAGACCCTGGGGAATATCGATATGGAACCAACCACATTTTGCAAGAGCACGGCAACGTGCAGCGTGCGGAAGACGCTCTTACGGTAATGTCAACACTCATGCAATGAACCACAGAAATTCTGGGCTCTTACACCGACCTGTACCGCGACATCCAACGTCTGCGCAAAATCCAAAGGGGTCAAAATGGACAAATACATCCTGAATCCGACGCTGACACACGTTTTCCTGGCATAGTGTGCATCCGACCGTCCTTTCATTTGTTTTCCTCAGGATATGCCGAGGTACAACGTTTGCCGAGCACAGGTCTGAGTGTGCCGCGCACCTGCAGAAACTGGTGAACGAAGGGTCTCGGCAAGCAACGGCCAGACTTTCTCTTGAACGGCTACTTCGAGGGCTTCAATTGCCACCGCCGTCTAATCGGATCTGAGTTTACCCAATGTGTTGGCAAAACCTACAACCAATGGGGATAGGACCCAACCAACCAGTGACCACATCCTATCAAAGTTGCGAGTGCAGGTTGGGCGACGCGAGAGGTGGGTGGATACGATTGATTCAAAGAAAGAGGTTGCACACGTTCAGATGTCACGGGCCCCCTTTGAGGCCCCTGGGGAGAAATCTTCGAAATAGCTCAAAATTGTCTTAAAAATTACATATGCGTTTGTCCCTACGACATGCATAGAGGCTCGGAGGTCGAGGAGGTTTGTCCCACCCGCAACGTATTTACGCTCGACATACGAGCGACATTGTCCGATGCGAAAGAATTGTCTCTGTGAAAAGGCTTTAGCACTCAAGCCGCGCGCGCGGCATCGCGAAACGTTGCGAGGCCGCGCGAACGCGCTCTGGCCATTGCGCCTGCCACTGGCCGCAACGATAGCGCATCGCAGCCCCATGGCGGCTCTGACCAACGCTCGTACCCCAAGCGGCCGTGCCGCCACATGAAGCGAAGCAAAACAACCCCGCGCGCTACCCATTTCAAACGCGCTGAACCACGCGCGGCGGCTGCAGCCGAACAGGCCTGCGTCGAAGTGGGAGGCGTTCTGCCAATCCCCCCGCCGCCAACAGAAACCGCCGCCGCGCGCAAAGGATTAGCGCAAAAGTGCAACCGCTGGTTGCACGATGCAACCACACTTCAACGATTCAGGCCGCGACCCCCCTGGACCATGGCCCCAGCGTCTACGCTGGGACCCCGAGACCCCCGCTTCATGAAAGCAGCGGGCTCGCAAGCCTTCAGGCCAACGCAAAGGCGCGCCAACGGCGGGCCAGCGGAAGAGCCAAAATTGCGACGGATAGAGGGGGGGGGCAAGGAAACGGGCGTGGTGAGGTGGTGGAGGAACCGTGGGGAGCAAGGACAAGGAGGGAACCGATGAAGACACCTATTGTTCCCCAGCCGCATTCGCCACCCGCCATCCCAACCCTGTTGCCACCCTCGCACTCCCCGCCCCGCGTAGGACCCCAAGGCCCATCGGCGGGGTCAGCGGCGCAGCACCGCCGCCATCGCCTCGGCCTCGGCGAGGCTGAGCGCGGCGTCTGAGGAGGCAGCCGCCAACTGCTCCTAGCGCTCCAGCCACAAGTCCCTGCGGCGGGCCTCGGCCGCCTTGGCCTCCGCGGCGGCCGCCTGCTCGCAATATTCCATGGCCCAGTGGACCGCGTGCTCGGCGCACGCGCGGGCCTTGATGGCCGCGAAGCGCGCCTTGTCCACGGCCGCGTCGGCCTCCTAGGTCGCGGTGGACCGCGGCAGAGACCCGCCGCGCGGTCCCTCGCAGCCAGCCTGCAAGTCGTCGGCGGCGGCGGCGAGGGGCTCTGAAGCAGCCGCGGCTGGGGGGGGCGGCAAGGGGGGGCTGCCCCATTTCGGGCGCGGCAAGTCGGCATCGACGACTCGCGTGCACTTGGGGGACGGCGCCATCGGCGTCGCCGACGCGCGCGCCTTGGGCGCGAGGCAAGGGGGCGGGGGCGATAGCGCACTTGCGGCGCAGCGGGCGGCGTGGCATGCGCCCCGACGCCCTCTCGAGGGCGCGGGGCGCTAGGAGGATGACGAACAAGGCAAGCGGAAGTAGGCGGCGAGGGTAGGGAGGTTGAGGCAGGAAAGTGAGGACGACCACGCGACGATGAAGGGGCCTCTGGGGTGGGAGCACCATGGCAACCATAAGAACAATCACGTGGCAAGCTCGGCGGCCATGAGGAGGATGATGATGAGAGGAGGAGGAGGAGGAAGGGGAGGAGGAGGAGGAGGAGAGGTGGGGAGGAGGAGGACGAGGAGGAGGAGCAGCAGCAGCAGGAGGAGGCGGAGGGCCAGACGGAGACGGAAGCTCAGGGACGCTGGCGTCTCCGCAGCACGGGAAACGTTGCTCCTCGGCGCCGTCGCCAGCCGCCCGCGGCTGTAGCAACTACCAGCGTACGAGCGCACGAGTAGCATGAACTCAAGGAAAGGCGCGGCGGACCATCGCGACCAGGATGGATCTCCGATGAAGGCGGGCTGCACGAGCGCACAAACGCTTCGCGCGACCCCCATCGGTTACCCCATCCTGGTCGCAATTCTCTGTGCCGCCCCTCTCCCCGAGTTCATCCTACGCGTCGTCCTCGTTGTTGTCTTCATCCTCGCATCCTCCTCCTCCCTCACCGCCGTCGTCCTCGATGTCCCGCGCCCTCCCACCCCTCCCCCACGTTGCGTCTTCGTCTGGTTCGTACCTCAGGCGGTGTACCCCCCCGCCCGCGCCCTCATCGTCAGTCAGCGCCCTCCGTCGCCCTCAACCTCGTTCCACCCTCCTCTTACCTCCATCCAGCCCTCCTCCAACAGCGGCGGAGGGCGCCGCAGCTCGAGCGCACCTACTTGGTGAACTCCATGGCCTTGCAGGCCTCCATCACCTTCGCCAGTGCTGGATGCATCAGGTGGCTGTACGCGCACGGAGCCTTCTTCGAGGCCGCCTGCTGCTTGACGACGAACGAGCTCAGCGCGGCCTCGTCCTGTGACGCCTCGATCTCTGCCAAGATCCTGCACTCCGCCGTGGAGCACTTCAGCCTGATGATCGTCTCGAGCGTTTTCTTCATCAGCTCATCGTCTGGGTGCACCTTGAATGTCTGGGCGAAGTCGACCATGTCCTCATACGCGGTCGTGAGGTCCTTCGTGATCTTGTCGATCACGTCAGGGCTCCTGGTGATGATCGTCACCATCGCAGCCTTGACGATGGCTTTGAAGGAAGCGTCGGCCTTCAGCTTATCACCCCATGTCTTGCCCTTCTCCGTCACGCCGCCCGCGCCATCGAGCACTGACGGGCCGCCAGCCTTGATCTCGCTGGCCAGCAGGGCAGCCACGATCGCCTTCTTCTCCTGGTAGCCGACGTCGTAGCTCTCGGCCGCAGCGCGGTAAAGAGCCTCAACCTGGCCTCGAACGCCGTTGAAACTCACGGTGTCCAAGAACGCAGCCTGCACTTTGGACCACTCCCTCTCCAAGTTCAGCCATTGGCCATGCAGGCCGCGGAGCTTCACACACTTCACGTCGATCGCCAGACGCTCCTGAGCGGTTGCACCGATGCCCACGTAGTTCACCGCCGCCAAATGGAACGCGATGGACGCCTTCACATGGTATACGGGCAGCTTCTTCTGGCCCTTCCCCTCGGGCGGCACGAACCACACGAGCTGCTCGAGGACCTCTACCCAAGTGGAGATATCCGCCATCTGGTCCGCCCCGCCTGCCCCGAAGAGCAGATCGCGCAAGTGCTGGAACAACTTCTCGACTGCGGCCGTCATCTTCGTCTCGATGGGCTTGTCGGGGTCTCGCGTAGCACGAACGCCCTGGATCGCAACCATCAGCTCCTGGCGCCAACTCTGGCAGTCAGCTCCTGCCAAGTCGGTGATCTCGGTCAGCTTCGCGATCAGAGGCATGAGCTTCTCTTCACTCTCGCTGGCCGCGACCATCGGCTTCACCTTCTCTGCCTTGGCCTTGCACTGCATCCAAGACAATGCAACACCTGGGAATCGCAGGGAGGCGACCGAGTCCATCATAGTCATGACCGCGTCGGCGTAGGTCACAGCGCTGTCATCAGAGTCCAAAGAGATCGCCTCGACCCTCTGCTCCAGGATCAAGCCCAACTTCTCGGAAGCCTCGTCGAAGAACTTACCCAACGCAATCTGCAATATCTTGACAACAGTGGTGTCCGAACCATTCCTGCAGTCGGCCTTCTTAGCACCCCACAACGACAAGCTGGCCGCCAAACTCGTCCGAGCGCTAGGCGAAGTCGGCGTTGCCGTCCCCTCACAGAACTCAGTCTCCATAATCTCTCTGAACGAAGTGATGGCTGAAGGGTACACCGCGAGCTTCACCATCATGTCGTCGTAGCTTGTCTTCAAGGCCGCTGATTTCCTGATGCACGGTACGACGAGTGTCGGCGCAACCCTCTTGACCAGCTCCGAGTCGGCATTGGGGCCGAAAAACTTCATGAATGGAACCACGTACTTGACATCGGCGGCGTCGGCGATGTGAATCGTCGCGCGCGTGAGCGCGAGCACCGTCTGTATTGCCGACATCTCGTCGGGCCCCATCTCGGAGTGGATGAACGAGCACACGATGTTGTCGAACGATCGCAGGTTCATCAAGGAGGCCTCCCCGTCGGTGTCGTCGAAACTCAGCACCAGCGGGCCCAAGATGCCCGATGCGGCGAAGTATTCGAAGTTGTTGATCTTCTCCTGGGGGCTCAACGAGAGGGACCGAACCTTCGGGTCGAGCGGGTCGAAGTCGTCGAGGTCCGCGTCGGGGCCGCCTGGCGCCGTCATCATGATGGCCCCCGTGAGGAACGCTAACTTCGTAACGGTGTCTTCCTGTCCAATTGGCCACTTGGGAACAGCGTTGGCGAGGGCCCTGTGAACGCAAGCCTCCTGGAGCTGCGCGGGCCACATGACGTCTGCCTTCTTGAGCAGTGTCAGCTCGTCGCCGACGGTATTGAACTCTCCGAACTGGATGTGCTTCGTGTCCGAGCACGCCTCCGCGGCCTTCGCGAGCTCCAGGCGCGCATGGAGAAGGTTGGCCTTCTGCAAGTCCGAGGCCGCACCCGAGACACGCAGCATTCCGACCTGCCCATGGGGCGCAAGCGCATGAGAACGAAGATTAGTGGTACTACATGGTTTCTTTCGGGTCGGAGGGCATACTACCCTCCCCACGCGCCCGCGCCCCCCCTGCGCCTGGGCAGAGGGGCGGCGGGCCATCGGCACAAGCTGATCCAAAATGGCCCCAACACCCCCTCGGGACAGCTAGAATGCATTGGCCGCCGCGCGGCTCAAGACAGCCCGATGCCACTTGACGGCCCTCGAGCCATCTAGGCCCAAGCGCCGCCCCACGACAAGGCAACCCCATCGCAGGACCCCTCCCCCCACGCAGGCTTGCCCAAGCGGCCAACGCCTTGCAGCAACCAGATGGGGGCCACGAATGCTGCGTCTCGCCGCTGCACTCTCTGGGAAACCCTCCGCAGCTCGGGCGGGGCGGGGGGGGCAACGAGGCCCAATGCAACCCAATGGGCACCGCATGATGCTCCAGGAAGGCCCGAACAACGTTCAGAGCCACGCCGAGCCGCCCAAGAGCCGTCAAGGGGAATAGATACGAGGGCCTAGAAGGACGCCAAGAGTCAAACACGCAAATTGCGTGATGCATCTTACCCAGGATGGCATGCGTGGGCGGGGGCGAATACTCGAACGCGGAGCCGCGAGGATGGCTGAGATGCGCCCCAGAAAGCCCATGACCCCCCACCCCCCCGATGGCCAACCCTAAAGGAACCCCAAGTCGATCAAGGAGCCGCGGGCGCGCCAGAAGACCACCGCCTGCCCCCAAACACGTCCGACTAGCGCCCAAGAGCTCCGACACATGATGCAGTTACATTGCCCCCTCGAATGGGGCCCATGACACCCGAGCCTCTCCGCACTCGCCAGGGCAAAGACACATGTCCTGCACCGCGCCCGCGACCAGCCGAGAGGGGGGGAAGGAGGGTGGAGAGAGGGAGGAGGGAGGTGGGAGGAGGGAGGTGGGAGGAGGGAGGAAGGAGGAGGAGGGAGGAGGGGGAAGGGAGGAGGAGGGGGAGGGAGGAGTGAGGGGTGGCGCACCTCGAGACCGCTCGCGATCCTTCTCCCCTTTCCCCCCGTCCACCCATCCCCCATCGTCCTCTTCCAGCTCCCCTCGCCATCCAGCCGCGTCCTCCTCCTCCTCCGTCGTCCTCGTCAAATTCCTCTCTCCCCCGCCCCCGTCGCCCCTCTTTAACTCCCACCTCCTCCTCCTCCTCCTCCCCTTCAACCTCCTGGGCGCCATTGCTACGTGGGCTGGCGGAGATGCGCGAAGCGTCAATCATTGTTCTTTCTCGCGCATGCGCCTCCTCGAGTGCCCCTGCTTCGTCGAGCCGCCGAGAATCGCGTCAATGTTCAGCTTGTCGTCGTCACCGGGTACGCTCCTCACGGCGTCGGAGTCGCGAGGAGATCTCGCTGGCGACCTGGCGGGGCCCTTCTCCTCCACGATGGTCTTGCCGCTGGACTTCTTCTGGGCGGCAACTGCTCTGGATGCCAAAGTCGGCACGTTGACAGCCGACAGCGTCTCACCAAAACCATCAGCACTACCACCTGCCTTACTTGGCGTCTCCACGGCGGCCTCGGAAGCACAAGGTGGAGCCGCCAGTTCCTGGATCTTCCCGTTGACGTCATCCACCGTCAAGGATGCGTTCCTGCAGAGCTTCACGAATGCGTCCTCGTTCTTCGACGGGCAGGTGAGGTAGTCCAGCATCTTGGCGGCGTGCTTGTCGCACAGCTGACGGGACGGATCCACGAACACCTCCTGGTCTTCAACCTCGATGTTGAAGTGCAGCTCGTACGAGACGCCTGCGGCGCCGAAGGGGCCGTCGTCGTGGATGAGGACGCCCTTGAACTTCTCCTGGCTGTAGAACGGCTGCGGGAGGTCCTTCGCGACGAAGCCAAGCTCTTGGTATTCCTTGCCGAACCTCGCCAGGAACTCCGACGGCCTGAGCCCTCTCATGCGGACGAACGCCTTCGCCCCTGCCATGAGATTCTTGGTGACGTGGCGCGGGAAGAAGTCCTTCTGAGACGGGTCTGTCGACTTCTCCCACACGACGCAAGCCTTCTCGAATGCGTCGTTGTAATCTTTCTTATGATGGCACTGCTGGCACACATGCGCCCACGTGCCGTCCATGCTGAACCCGATATTGTACACACACCAACACTTCTTGCAGCCATTGCCATACATGGTCGTCTCCGTCACGACGCCTTTCTTGTCAGTCTTGATGACGATGAACGCCCAGTTGTCAGCGCCAATCTCTGTGGCCTGAACTCCGCATCTGGCGCACGGCGACAGCTTCTTCGGGATCTCGCCAGCCGTGCCAGGCGTCGGGGCACCTGCGACGGGCACCAACGCAGGCTGACTCCAACGGTGGGCGCTCGAAGAGACGAGCCCGCACTGACCCCCAACCTCGACCCCGTGCCGAACGGCACTGGCCTCACAAGAAGCCATCCCTTGGCCCCAGGACGGTTGCGAAGCTGCGGTGGTTTCAAAAAACACCCCTCCCTCTTCCATCCCCTCCACTCCCACCTTCACCCTCCCCGTGCCGTCGCTGTGCGTCTCTCACTCCTCCAGTTTCCATTCATCATCCCCCCCTCCTGTTCTCTCGACGCTGTGGTTATCATCCCCCGCCAACCTGCTTTGGGGCCCTTCGCATCTCCTGCCTCCGCCTTCGTCTTCTTGGCGCCCCTGCGGCCCGTCACGACGGAGGCGGCGTCGTCTGCTGTCGAGCCCGCGGCAGCGTCCTTGCGCTTCATGGCGGAGAGCTCTCGGGCGGCCGTGCAGAAACCAGCCCAACAGCACAAAAAAAAAAAAAAAAAAAAAAAAAAAAAAAAAAAAAAAAAAAAAAAAAAAAAAAAAAAAAAAAAAAAAAAAAAAAAAAAAAAAAAAAAAAAACAACAACACACGCCGCCTCAATAACGAAGAGATCAGCCCGACCCGAAATGGCCGCAGCGAGGACGGGAAAGAGGGGAGTTGGGCAGAGCGCCCGTCCGAGCGAGCCTCGAGGTCGTCCCAGGGGGCCGCGGGATTGGTTGAGGTGTTTGCAGGGTTGAGTAAGGCCCCCGAGCACGCCCGAGGGGGTCCAAGGTGGCCCCGCGATTTCACTAAGGGCCATCAGACTGTCGTGATATCGCTTCCTGGGGGGTTGCCGATGGCTCTTGGGTGATGCATCGGGGGGAGGGGTGGGGGGGTGGCCTTTTGGGGGCCTGAGGGTGTTACGAGCCCTCCTCTTCTTCCTCATCCTCCTCCTCCTCCCTCTCCTCATCCTCCTCTTCCTCCTCCTCCTCCTCCTCCTCGTCCTCCCCCTCCTCCCCCCTTCTCCTCCTCTCCCTCCTCCTCCCCTTCCTCCTCCTCCTCCTCCTCCTTCTCCTCCTCCCCGTCCCCCCTGCACCTCCTTCGGGGAAGGGCGATCTGAGACACTGGGAACGCAACGTCAGTTGGTTCCTGGAACCCTCCCAGGTTCCAATCGCACCAGCGTTTCGACCTGCGTCCAGCCGCGGTGACGAGAGAACCCCCGAAGGCCAACAACAAGTGCCTCAACCGCCCTCCACTGAGATCCGCAACCATGCTCGACGCCACGAGGCTCTCGGTGGGCCTCGGGAGCGTCGAAGACACACTCGAGACAAGCCAGCCCCAGGACAGGTCTTTTAGCAACCAGGTGTGTGAGAACGTCGAGAACCAGGGTACACCAAGAGGGAGGGTGACCCGGATGGGGGGTTAACGTTCGATCGATGGGCGCACCGAAGTGCCCCAGGCATATGCCCCCCGCCTGCCCGCCCTCCCCATCCTCCCACCCTCCTCTTCCTCCTCCTCATCCTCCTGCTCCTCCTCCTCCCCCTCCTCCCCACCCTCATCACCCTCATCCTCCTCCTCCTCATCCTCCTCCTCATCCCCCGCTCTCGGGACGTATCGACTGCAAATTCCGACTGATCACCCCTCCCTCTCTCCTTCGCGCTCGTTCGCACCGCGCGGCAACGCGGCGGCGCGCCAGTCGGAGGCGCCTGGTAGTTCAAGTACTGAACCAGCAGTCGGGAAGGAGGATGATGACGCGGAGGAGGAGGAGGAGGAGGAGGAGGAGGAGGAGGAGGAGGAGAAGGGATGGAGGTGAGGGGGGTAGGAGGAGGGGGAGGAGGATGGGGGAGGAGGGGGAGGGGGAGGAGGAGGAGGAGGAGTAGGAGGAAGAGGAGAAGGAGGGCGACGGCGTCGGCGACTGCGACGCAGCTGAAGACGACGTCGACGGCGATGGCGACGTCATCGAATGCGACGGCGACGTCGACGGCGGTGGCGACTGCGACGATTCCGATTCCGATTCCGACGACGACAACAATAGCAAAGGAGGCCGACGCATGAACCCCATGCCATATTCTGAGACACCGAGCCCTCGATCCAACACAAGCGGCGAGGCAGCACGGAGGCGGTCGGGCCCGCCTGGAACTTGTGGTCAGGCGGCCGCCAGGCAGCGGCCGAAGGAAGAATGCGGCAGGCAGGACGAACCAACTCCCCTGTCATCCATCATTCGCCCCTGGGCTCTCGTAGACCATCCTTCCCTGCCGCTGTCCTCCCACCCTCTTCCAGCAACATCTTGCGCCCTAGCCCCTTGCACTTCTCCCACCATGATGCGCTCGTGTAGCCTACGCGGTGCCCCACCGTGCTTTTGTGCGTTCTACAGCATAGCGCACGTGCCACACATAACACCTCCTCATATATCATCCCCCTCCTTACACTTCCCCCCACCCTCATGTCTTAGAATTTGCCCGTAGTGTTTGAACCCTGGTATTGTTTGTGTCTTCGCTCCTCCTCACCTCTGTGCTCCTCCCCGTTGCTCATCCTCCCCTCCTAGTACTGGCTGCTGCATCTCAAGGCGCAGAGCGGGCCAGCAGGCTCAGCAAACGCCACCATACCTGACGAGGCGGTCCTCGGACTTGGAACTCGAACCCTGGGACGGACTCTGGCCCAGCGGCATGACTGGCGGGAGCGGCAACAACTTCGACAACCTGCCCAGAGCCGTTGGTGCGGTCTGCGCGCCCTTGTCCTTGGTTTTCTTGATATGGTTCGAGGCCTTGGCGATCGCGGTTTTGATCACGGGGTTCTTACTCTTACCAATCGCAGTGGCGATGTCCTGAAACGTACGTTCGTACTCTCGTGCCTCCTGCCGCTGGCCTTTCAGGTCTTGTTTCAAAACCATCACCTGTCCCAAGAGCTCCCCCCTCTTCATCTTGTGAGGGTCCTTCGGCATACTCTCGTGAGAACTATGCGGGGTGCACTGCAGGAAAGATGCGGAGGGCACTGCAAGAACGACACGGAAGAATTGCAACGGCTAAGCCGATTTGAGCCAGAGAACCGCGAACGGAGTGGCGGTACCAACTGATGAACACAGTTGTTTGTGAAAGGCTTGCAAGCAGTGCAACTGCATTCATGTAAGCAATACAATACATGCAACAATCACGCACAATACATGAATTGGCCCCAGGAAATGCAATGCACGCACGCAGTACACTTGCAACTTGTCGCTGGTGCTTCTGCTAACGGTGCGGCACACTGCGTGGTTAGATTGTGTTGGTGTAAATGCGATAATATACCTTCTATCCAAGAATTAGTTGGCACCCCTGAGCGCACTATCGGTTCGCCATACGTTGCGCAACACGCTTGCCAAGTGGGCCCTCTTCCCTCGACCTCCCCCCCGCCTCCCCACCCCCCCCCCCCCCGCGCGCAACCAAACCGCGCCCCCGCCCCTTGCTCCCGCGCCCCAAGCGCTCCCCACCGCGCCGCGCTGTTGGAAGCTGGTGGGCGGGCTGCGTTGGGTGGTGCGCGGGGGGGGCGGGGGGGGGGGGGGGGGGGGATGGTGGTTGGTGGGCATGCGAGTGGCGGCTCGGAAGGTTGCGCGCGTCGGGTGGCCGCTTGGACGGGTGCGTGGGTGCGCGGGTTGCAGGTGGGTCTCGCATGGGTGGTGGGTGGGAGGTGGGTGGGTGGTGGGCGATGGGTGGGCGGGTGGTGGGTGGACGGGTGGTGGGCGGGCGGTGCGTGGACGGTGGATGGGCGGCGGGCGGGCGGCGGGCGAGCGGCGTGATGGCGGCTGGTGGCCAGCTGGCGGTGGGCGGATGGAAGCGCGCGGGCGCGTGGGTTGTGGGCGGGCTGTGGCAGAGGAAAAGCGGCGGGATGGCGGGGGAGGGTGCAAGCAGCAACATGGCCCGCAGCGCAGAGATTCAAAGGCCATCTGGAGAACTGCGGTCCAATCCCCAACCCCTTGAAGAGGGGCACCCCTGCAACACGAACTGCGTTTTTAACCGAAGCAAAGCTGGCCCCCCAGGTGGGCGCGGAGGGGGCGCATCAGAGGGGCACCCCTGTAACGCCAGGCTGGCGGGCGCGCGCATGGGCGCGTGGCGGGCGGGCGGTGCGTGGTGGGCGGTTGGTAGGTAGGTGGTGGGTGGGTTGTGGGTGGACGTGGGTGGGCTTAAAGTCGGCGGTGCGGCTGGTGGTCGGTGCGTTGGTTGCGGTGGGCGGTTATCGAGTGGCGGTTGGGTGGTGCGTTCGTGACGCCCCTAACTCTGCGCGGGCGCCCCCGCCCCGCGCGGGGGGGGGCCCTCGGGCGCCCCCCGACGAGGCCCCGTGCGAGCCGCCGAGGGCTTGGTAGCCCTTACTTCTCTGTTGAAAACCCTATGGGGGCTCTTTTGCCCTCTGTGGCCCTTCGGTGAAGTCATGGGGTCCTTTCGTGGTCCTGCCTGGGGCCTAGGCGTGCTACTGGGCCCAAAGCACAAGGGGGACCACTTTCGGGAAGTGGTGCCCCTCGCGTTTGTTTGGCGGCGCCCCAAAGCGCGAAGGAACGAATCGCCGCGCCCGAGCGGGCGCGAGGGGTGGCGCGGACGCCAGGTGCCAGCCCATTAGAAAGAAGGTTTTAAGCAACGTCTGACTTGCCTGGGCGCGAACACTAAACGATGACGACAGCGGATGCGGCGAATGGGCGCACGACGGATGCCCGACCCCTGTATGAAAGCACCTTCCACCCTTGTCAGGGGGCGCCCCCATGCCCCTGTTAGGCGGCGCGCTGGCGCCCAACCCCCGCCCCCTGCCAGGAGGCACCCTTGCAGCGCAAAGTGCATGTTTCATTGGTGCGAAACTAGCTCTCCAGGTGGAGGGGCCCCATTGGGGGGGGGCGCAGCTGTAACGCCAGGGTGGCTGCGCATGGTGGGTGCGCGGTGGGCGCGCGGCGGGCGGTGGGCTGGCGGTGGGCGGGCGGTCGCGCGTGGCGGGTGGCGGGTGGGTGGCGGGAACGCTGGCGGGCGGTGGATGGGCGAGTGGCGCACGGGCAATGCGCGGCGGCGGCGGCGCTGCGCACCCCCCCCCCGCCCCCCGCCCCCACCATATTCCAGCGCCGCAATGTTCGAAAACCGCGCGGCGGCACCGCGCGCCGCCGCGGCCGCGCAGCTATAAGGCCCCCGTGCCGCGCATGGCCTGGCAAACTAGAGACACCGTTGCCCGCGAAATCCGCACCGCCCCGCAGCCGCCCTGCAACCCCTTGTAGATTGCGAAAATTCAAGCCCACATTCCGCGCCACGCGGCCGATGTCTACTGCGGGGGCACTACGAATTGGCGGCCGCGCGCCATGCAAACATCGGCGCGAAACTGCATGGCTCCGCGCGGGGAAACCGCTGAAGGCAAGCGGGCGGGCGCGCGCGTCGGACAAGGCAGAGCGCCGCTAAGCCGCGATCGACCGTCTCGGAGGGCAGCAGCTGACATCCCAGCCCCGACGGTCGCGGCCAAGGCTGCGCGTCCGCGGCTAGCGCATGCGGCGTTGATCGCCACGGGACAAGCACAGCCGCCTGCATTCAAGCCAGCAGACGCTTGCCGCGCGCTTCCAGCGGCGCCCGCGAGCCCGCGAAGAGCGCGGTCGCCTGGACTGATCGCAGAGATATCTTGACCACAAACGAAAAGACAATTGACCTGCTCGCGCTAGCGGTGAGACAATTTTGGGACAAATGAAAAGACAAATTTGCCCCGCCGAACCCTGGGGGCTAAAAACAGGAGACAAATTTGAGACAAATTTGTCACAAATTTGTCGTTTTGGGACAAATTTGACACAAATTTGTCACAAATTTGTCCCCATGCGAAATCGATGCGGTTTGGATTGTCTCTTGGTTTGTCTCCTCCCGAAAGTCGGATGCAAAATTTGTCTCCGCGATTGTCCTGTTGCGCGCGGCCTCGGCTAGTCCGCGCTGCCAACTCGTCCGCTCGCAGCGATCACCCCCGATGGCCGCGCGCGCGCAGTGCAGCCTCCCGCGCGCGCCCTCCATGATCGATGTCTTCGCTGACCCCAGGGCTTGACCGACGCGCCGAAGACGCGCCGCGCTCGCGGACGCGGCGCCGACCCCACCCCCCCCTCCCCCGAAGCTGCATTCGCCCGTGCCACCCGCCCTCGCGCGACGGCCGAAGAGGTGCGACCACCGCCTCGACCGTCGCCGACGTCGGCAACGCGCGCGGCCTGCGCGTCGCGGCGAGGCGCCCCCGCCCAGACCGAGCGCGTCGGAGCACGGGCGAAGAAGCACGCCGCGCGGCGCGAAACAAACTAACCCACCGACTCCCGCCCTGAAAAGCGCGGCGCGCGGAGCGGATCGAGACATTGCGACGATCCAGGGGCGCGCTGGGCGAGCAATCGGCCGCCGTCGCCGCGTGCGCCGCGAGGCAACTGCGCCCGTCGCCTTACAAAATGAGGGCGTCTCCTCGGCGGCGCGGCGCCGTCAATGCAGAGCCGCGCCGCGGCCGCAAATTGCGCTTGACTTAACAGTGGGCGCGCGGGTTGCAGCCGCCGCGCGAAGCCGTCGCGACGCCATTGGAGCGGCGCGGTCGTGGTCCAGGGTGCGCAGGCGCGCGCGCGCCGTGCGCGGCTTGCCGCCGCGACGCGAGCGGCGCGCGCATGCCCCGCTCGCGAGGAGAGAAGGCGCGGCGGGAAATGCAGAGACGGATCATGGAAGGGGGTGCTGAAGATGCAACGTGCAACTGGCATCTCGCGGGATTCCCACCACCACCTGCGCCTCCCAAACAATTGACACTCGGGGCGGCGACAGCCTCGCCCATACATCAAGCTGCGTGGGAGCGCGGCGTAGAAGGTGAGCGACAAGTTGACGACGGCCAGCGCCAGGAAGACGTAGCCCGCATTGTTGTAGAAGTACAAGAGCTCGGCGGGTGGCCTGAACGCCCGTCGCCGCGAAGTTCGCGACGGCGGGGGGGGCCGCGGCTTCCCCAGTCAACGGCGCATCGTGCCGCGGCGCGCCTCTAGCCCCAGCTGCCTGGGGCCCTCAGCTGCGGGGGGGGGGGGCGAGGAAGAAGGTTGCAAGGAAGAGGAGGGTTGTTCAACCGTTGCGAGTGCGGGGAGGGGGGGCGCGCGCGCGGAGGCGCGACGGGCGGCCCAGCGGGGCGAGCCGCGACATCAGGTGACGCGGGGGGCTGAAGTCCACGATGAGACTCACGGGGGATATGCTGCGGGTGGCAGCCCGCGAGGTCCATGGAGAGCGCGACCGCCGCCCGCCGCCCGAGGCGACGTGGCGGACATGGAATACGGCAAAACGCACCCCCGACAATCGACTTCGGCGACTGTGCGGCGACCCGAAGGCACAGCCCAAGCCAACAACTGCCTTTGAAGGACCCGACGGAACGGTCGCCAGTTCCCCCGCGGCGTCGGTGCGCCCATATCGGCTGGGATCTGCGCCGTCGGCGCAGAAGCCCAAGCCAAATTCGCGGCGTCGCAATTTTTCTGCGCATTTACGTTTCCCCCCCCCCCCCCCCCCACACCCTCCTTCCTCATCGGCCCTCCCCTGCGCCACTCCTTCCCCCCCCCCTTGCCCGCGCCTGTCGCGGTCGCACCCCCCTTCCCCCCGCCCTCCTGCGCGCGCGAACCACGCCTCGCTTCTCGGGCATCAGACAACGCGCGGCGCTCGCAACTTTTGTCGCGCGCCCAAACGTACCCGCCCTACCCCCCCCCTGCGCAACCCTCCACCCTCTGGGCACGGATATGCGCAGCTGTGGCCGCTATATACCATCATCCAACCAAACCAGCCACTTGCTGCGCCAAACGCCCGACCAAGCTTCCCAGCCGCGCCCGCCAACCAAACAACCAACCACGGCTAGCACATCTTCGTGCAGCTTCCAATTGGGCAATTGCTGGGCGGTTGGATAGCGCCTGCCTCTGCCAGCGCGCCGTGGCTGCGACCGCGCGGCGGGCGCCCTTCAACTGCCATCCGTGCCCTACGTGCCGCGCGTTTCCCCTGGTGGCCCCAGGCAGCGCGCGGCGCCCGCCGCCTCTGGCACGCGCCCCCGTTCCCAAGGGCACCCCCCCCAGGGCGCGGACCAGCGTTGTTGGAGCATTCGTGCGGCCATTGCCGACCGAACAAGCCAGCCAACCTGCCCGCAACGCAACAGCGCCAATCTTCCCAACCCGCCAGCCAGCCCACGAGTGGATCACATCTCCGCCCAGCGCTCGCACGGGGCACCTGCGGGAAGGCAAGGCTCGCACAACTAAGGGCGAGCGCGAACATTGGCGACGACATCGCGAATCTTGCCACGAACCTAGTTCCTATTCGGTCGCGTTCTTTGCTGCGTCATTAAAGGTGCTTCACCAATTCAATACAATGCAGCGCAATTTCACGTAACGCATCGCCGCGCAAGTTTAAACTCGCTTTTCTTCTCATCGTTCGATTCGCCTTCTTGCTGGTGCCATGCCGTGCAGTGCGTGCAGCCAGTGTGATGCAGCGTGCTGCATAGTCAGCGCCCGTCCACTAGCTCTTTAGGTGTCCTACTGGTTGCGCCATCGTTGCGTGAACCGCATTGGTGGCGACAGGTGTCATTTGGTCGGCCCTCCTCCTCCTCCCGTCCTTATCCTGGCTCCGCGGCCATGCGCCTCGCTCCTGATGTGAGTTTACGCTTTCTGCGCTCAGGGTCGGCCGTCATCCTCCTCCTCCTGATCCCCCCCTGCTCCTCCTCCTCCCGCTCCTCCTCCTCCTGCTCCTCCTCCAACCCCTCACGTGCACTCCCGCTCTCCGAAACCGACCCTCTCTTCCCCCCCCCCCCCCCAGCTCAGTCTCTCACCCGTCCAAGTCCCATGTGGCGAAGGACCCAGTGTCCCCAGGGCCTGGCCCGCGGCGCACCTGTGCAAAACCAGCCTTCGAAGGCCTCGGCGGGCCAGCAATAGCGAACGGGCCAACAGGTGGCCACTGATTGATCCCAGGGGTCGCGTCCAAAGACCAACGCGGCAACGATTCCGGCGGCACCTCGATGCCCAAACCGTTTTTCCAGCCACAAGGGGGCACGCGCCACACGGGACCTGAAAGCATAAGACGCTGAACATGAGAGGGGCCGAGATGAATGCTTGGCGGGGGCGGGGGACAGGACCTGGGGGATGCAAGATTCGGGCAATGTGCAAACCCCAAGGGGGCTCCGAGGGCAATTTTGGAGCGTTTTACTGGCGGGAGCGGGGCGACCACGCGCCCTGGGAATTGCCAACCGTCGCCCGCAAGGCCGAGGCTTCCCGCGACTGCAAAATGAGGGCAGTCCGTCACTGCTCTGTCTCGGCGTCTGAGTTCGATCCATTCGAATGCGACATCTGGCCACCAGGACAGGTCGGGGGAATGACTGCGCAGGTGACAGGATCTGCGGGGTTGAGCGGGAGCAGCGGGCAAAAAAAACACCATCTCGATGGCAGCGATCCGTTGCTCCAGCTGCCTGGGCTGAGCGTCTGCATCGCTTGCGGGCGGCAGGCGGGCGACGGGCTTGAAATGGAGCGGAACGCCACGCCGCCCGTCGCGACACATGCCCGAACGCTGGAAAGGAAGAGGCCATACTCAGGCTGAAGGAAATCCTGATAGAAGAGGAGGGGGGAAGAGGGGGGCGGAGTGGAGGAGGAGGGAAAGGATGCGGATGACACCACAGGGAAGGTGGAGGATGGCGGTAGGAAGAGTGGCCGTAAGAGGGCTTGGGTGGTGGATGAAGTGGAAGACAGGCAAGGAGAGAAGGATAAGGGGCGGGCGGAGGAAGAGAAGGACCGTCGATCCCAAATGGTGCCTCAGGGGGCAAACGAACATATCACAAACAACACGTCACAACATAAAGTGTGTAGCGCAGTGCATTGGGAGTGGCGGTGCAAAGGATCGGGTGGCATGCACCTCCTCACTCAACCACGGCGGCAGCTGCAAAAAAACGGCTCCTATTGCGAGACCTCGGGCGTTGTCCGCCCCGCTTGGCGTGCAAACTGTCGGGGTGTGCGGGGGGGGGGGGGGGGGGGGGGGGGGGGGGGGGGGGGGGGGGGCTCATGTCGTTCGCGAGGCGGCCCTGGACAACGTTGTTCGGTATATGGTAGGGCGGGCGGTGACAGGTTCGTTTGTGCCTGGAGCCCAACGGACAGACACTTGCAAGACATGGGCGGGACTGTTGGTAAGGCGTGCAGGGGTAGGCATTTTGAGCAGCGCAGGGCGGCGCCATGGGATCAGGAGGGGGCCCACGGGAATACGCAGCGCCTCACCCACCTACCATTAACACAGGGGGCGGGTGCTATCCTGTCCCCAACGTAGCGCCACCGCGGGCGCAGTTGGAGCCGTCCCCCCATCCCCCTGCCAGGTTGCAAACTTCGGTCCGTCCCAAAATTGCAGGTCGGGGTTCGGTGCCCTGGGCCGCGGATCGCGGGTGGGCGGGGTCGCGGACCAACCCCCTCAAGCGTTGAACATCCCAGAAGAGGCCAGGGGGAGGGCGATGGAACGAGAGTGGCGATGACGAAGAGGGTATCGGAGAGGGAAGGGCGGGGGAGGCAGAGAGGCCGAGGATGCACATGCGATTGCGTGAGGAGGGGGGGACACGGCGGGCACAATCGGAAGGCGTACGATAATGCAGACGCGGAAGAGCACGATGCAGACAATTGGAATTGCCGACGGTGAGGGTTAGAGGGGCAGGATGGGGAGGGCGGCAGGTGAAACATGATATACCACGGCCTTTCCAAGCTTTTGTCTGCGCGGGGTGGGGTGTCGGGCGGGCAGACCCCATCATTTCAGGCGCCGCGCGGCCCCGCCAACAAGACGTGCCACTTACTTCGTCGCCCCCCTTGCACCTTCCTTCCTCCCCGCTGCCCCTCGCTCCTCCAGGTAATCCTCCTCTTCCTGTTCCTAGTCGCCACTCAACGCTACATTGCGTTGCCTGTCACAGCAAGTTGTCTGAAACACAATGCTTACACGAAATCCTCGTGCTCCGAATCCTCGCCAGGGAGCTTCTCCCGCTCCTGGGCGAAAAGCACGTGCGCACCAGGAAGGGTCTTCAACCGCTCCCTGGCGGCTTTCCGAGCAGCCCATGAACAATGGCACAAGCTCTTGTGCTCCCACGCAGACGCAAAATTGTTGTACTGCTGAAGCCAACACACAAGATACCCAAGAGGCCTGCCAGTCCCCTTTGATGTCCGCTTGGCGTGACGGCCAACGCGGTTCTTCCTACAACAATGGCTGGTGCGAAGGTCAATGGCCTTCCCCTTCCTAGGCTTACGCTCCTTCCCATCACGATGCATCTCGTCATGGCAATACGCGTAGAACCCAGAAGTGTCGTAATGAGTGATCGTGCCAAGGCCAGGTATATCGAATGTGACAACACCATGCTCCCGAAGATCAGGCTCGTCAGCAACGGCGGGCGGAGGCGCTGGAAGATGAGGTGGCGGTTCATCTCCGCCGACTGCATCGCCGCCCCCGTCTCCCCCTCCTGGACCACCATGGCTCTCGTCGCCGTCGCCTGAGCCACCGCTCTCGGACTGCGGCGGCGTCGGCCCAGCGAGGGAGGACAGCTCGTCGGCCTTGACATCGGCATCCCCATGGCCAGGGTCCTCGATATCCATGGTGCTGCCCTCGCCGTCACTCTCCGCGTCGGCACCCGCCTGCGACCGCCACGAAGCCAGCATCTGCTTCGCGGTCAGCTTCTTGGCCTTCTGAGGGTTCCACCACTCATGGGCAACCCCGCCAAACCACGAAGCAACGTCAAGATGCCGAGCGTGAATCGCGCCGACGAGCTCGGGGGAGTAGCAGACGCGGAAGAAGCACACGTCCCACGCCCAGTCGACGGGGAACTCACGCACGGCCTTCCAGTCGGTGAAGTTCCTCAGGGTAGAGGTGAGCCGCACGCGGTCCAAGGCGATCCGCCCAGGGTTGTCCTCCATGCGCCGCGAGACGTCATCGACCTCCTGTCCATCAGCGAGCCGCATCTCGTGGATGTAGAGCGTGAACGGCTTCAGCTTCACGTCGGCTAGAAAGAACCAGCGGGCAGCAGGCTGCAGCCCGTCTCCGCCCGCGCCCGCGTCGGCGCGCGGAGGGGCTGGGACGGCCAACATGACGATCTCGCCGTTCATCAACGCGTCCTGCCCGTCGCTCTTGGGGAACTGGGAAGACGCGATGCGGTGGAGCTTGCCCCGCATGGATGCGTGCGCCTTCCCCTGCGGCCCGCACATGCACGCGTTGGCCGCGTGGCATAGTCGGGACGCAAGCGGCGGCGGGTTGGACGCCTTGTCGGCGACCTCAGGGACAGGTGCGTGCTGTATGGTGTTATGAACGGCAGCCCATATATCATCAAGATGCTGGCGAATGGCACGGGCATGGTGATGCCGACCTCCATGAGATAACATTGACGTCGCAAGTCTCGTGAAGCTCTTGTTCTTGTACTCCACGTGCTGGAACCCATCCACGGAAGTCGGCGCGATCGACGCGTCCGGAGCGTTGGCTTTGGCGCCGTCGCCAATGCTGCCCATGACACGCTCCGCCGCGTCCCTCGAGACGTTCAGGTCGTACGCTTTCAGGCGGTCCAGCTCGTCTTTCTGCAAGGCCCTCTGCGTCAGCGCATCCTGCCTCCGATACCGACTCGCCGACGCAAGGCTGCTCCAATCGGGGGCCGCGAAACCGCCGACTGCGAGGACGCCGTCGGCAGCGCCAACGCCGTGCCCAGCAAGCGGCTCGCGGACGGCAGCTCGCTGGCGCCGACGCCCCAACGGGTGCGCCGAGCCGTGCGCAGCAGCCAAGCTCGCAGCGGCAGCCCGCTCCGTCAGCTCACGGAACGCCTCGGGTGACAAGTTCGCGTACTGCGTGCTCAGCCATGGGAAAGACGGCATCTCCTCGGGCGTCTTATCGGCCTTCTGGTCGCTGCAGAACACGTTCCACTCTGACAGCTTGCGCTTCTTCTGAGCGCAAGGCCCGTCGCCCCCAGGACCTGCATCGTCGTCATCTTCGCCAACTGCCGCGTCAGACGGCTTCTCGTTGAAAGCCTTCTGCCATATTCCAGCCGCCTGCTTCTGCATTCCCTTGGAGATCCATTCAGCGTTCATCCCGTGAATATCAATGGGCCGACCCTGCGGCGACCAGCCCAACACGAAACGGCGAAGCACGGAATGGTTTCTCTCGATCGCAACCTGGTCGCGGCGGGCTTTCAATGCAATCGACCTCAACTCCATGGCGGCGTCAACGGTGCCCAGGCCACCATGGTGGCTGGTAAAATGCCTTGAGAAAGAATCCATGCGCTTGGGGCACGTCATATCACCTGCGACCTCTGCCACGAGGGCGTCGTTGGAGAGAGTGCCAAACATCTTATATGGATAATTACTGAGCTCGTCAACAAGGCCACGAAAGCGGGAAGCGCTGCGCGCAAGCATCTGGAACGCAATCGTCTGATACACGTGGGCGCGGTCTCTGACTGGAAGGCCATCGAAACCACAGTCGTCCATGATGAGCGCGTGGCAAGCATCGATGGCACTACGCTCCTCCTTAGCAAGAAACGCAGCTTCCAATTGGGACGACCGACGCACGTGGGGATGAGGACCGCATGCCGAAGCTCGGTCCAACTCCATCCGTCTCTGCTTTCTCTCCCAATCCACCAAGCCCAATAGAGCGCAGGCGAGTGAGGCAAGCTACTCACACGTCCCTCCCCCGCACCATCGGCGAGGGGTCGCCGCCGCCCGCTCCCGCGCCTCCCACGCGCAGCCTGGGCGGCAGGGGCGGCCGTCGCGGATGGCCCAAGATGGCCCCCACGCGTAGCGCCGAAGACCTAGAGGACCCAAGAATGCCCACTCTACCCGAACACAGCCCAACGCGGCACCGCCCGCGCCCCAGGGATCTCCAGTGCAGATCCTCGGCGGCATCGCGCAAGCACGACTTGCGTGCAAAGGGCGCGCCGCGCAAGCCAACCCAATCAGAACGCACGAAGAGGATGCAAGCGAGTCCTTACATCCCCGCGTCGCTCGGCCCCCCAAGACGTCAATATGCCCCCAGGGTGGTTCGACGCAATCCCGAGACGCGCCCGCGCGAGCCCCAGAGACGCGCTAAGAACGCAAATGAATGACCCAAGAGCCCCCGCCCCCAGAGACGCCGAAGACCCGATGCTGGGGTTCCATCCAGGCCGCCCCACGCCGAATGAAAACGTTGGTTTGGCCGATCAACGGCAACGTGCCCCCGAGAGGACACCGACGGCCGCTGCGGCGGTGCCGAGAGAACCCCAGGACGCGCGCGCGAGGGCACCCCTATGGACGCCCACAAGGCCAAGATCAGCACCCACGACGCACCGAATGGCAGCTAACAACAAGCAAAGCACACGCGCGCCCCAAGACACACGCGAACCACCCGCCGACAACACAACCAAACGTAGACAGGCGCCAATAAACCGCACGCACAACAGCCCTCGCCGTCGCGCCGCGGGCTGAAACCCGACAAGGCCAACGCAACGGCGGGGCACGCCAAAACCAATGCGACCACACCGCGGTCGCGCTCAGTTGACAGTCAGCTTGCGCGTTGGCCAGAGCCAGAACGATCGTGCTTGACCCTGTGTTTTTTTTGTACAGGCTGTGGTTGTGTCGCGCGCGTGGTCGCTCTGCTGCGCTGTTGACGAACAAAAACTCGCCCCACCTCGTTCCCCCCCACCCCCCCCACCCACCTCCGCAAGCATCTACGCCCGCCCCCTTACCCTCCTCACCTCCACCTACTCCTCCCCATCCGTTCCTCCTCGACCGCGCTCCCTGGGGCACGGCGACCCCGAGCGTTTTGTTTCAGCGCGCGTCGCCCGTTGTCCTCTGATTAGGAAAACCCGTTCGGACGCCGCCGCTGGGAGTTTGGGCTGGCGGGGAAGCGCGAAGCGTCACGACTTTACACTAGTTAACCCGATAAAACTGTACATGAAATCTGCGTGTATGAAAGCAACTCGGCACATGATGACGCAATCCTGCAGCACGAGGCCAGTGTCGCACCATTCCAAGACAGATTGACGATATTTACTCTGTTCTGTTCGTCTGGCCTCCCAGACGCCTTGCCCGTCGGCCTCCCCTGAGGGAGGGCGCGGCAACTAAGCGTTCGCGTCGGCATCAAGCACGCAGCGCGCCCCCCCGGCCGCAAGGGCAACGCGCGCAACAAGGCGCGCGCCGTGAGCGCCTTCACGGCGTCCGTCCACTTGCGGCCAGGCGGGCGTGGGGCATGCGTGATGCGCGGAGCAAGCGCGCAGTGAGCCAACCCCCATCGCACCTGCAAAAGCAACGCCAGCGCCACCTGCTGGAGCGCCATCGCCGACGTCATCGCCGCCATGGGGCGCCGCGCCAGGGGCCCCGCCGCCGCCCGCGCCGACGTCGTCAGCGATGGCGGGCGCAGGGCCACCCCCGTCAGCGAGGGCGGGAATTGCAGCGGGTGGCCCCGCAGCGGGGACATGCCCAGCAGGCCCGCCGTCGTCTTTGAGCCACTTACAGAAGCGTCGGTAGATGGGGTCAAAGAGGCCATGCACGACCGCTAGGACACCGATCCACGAGGGCCCCTTCTCCCAGCAGGTCCAGCCTCTCCCAGGATAACTGCGAAGCTCGCGATTGACTACGGCATCAACGAACCTGAACACAAAACGAGATTGGACCACACAACAGGCGACGGCAAATTGCCAACGAACCCGCACCTGGCCAAGCCGAGTACCCCCTGAGATTGGCATGGGCGCCCATCCACCCCCCCCATACCCGCTCCCAGGCCGCCAGAGTCCCTCCCCGACCGCCCGCCGCCCGAAACCAGTCGAACCCCGCATGCTTAAGCAAGAGGGGTGTCATACCAATCTCGGGGTCTGTCTCGGCCAGACGCGGTGCGGCGTCGTTGACATGTTGGCGTCGCCTACCTCGTCGGGCGCCCCTGCTGGGACATACGTCTCCACGACGTCCTCATCGTCCCAATCGCCGCCGCACATGGCCAGCAACAGGGCTCGCAATGACAAGTTCTCCTTTGTTCTCGGGAGCACCATGTCAAGCTTCCTCTCGTTGACACGTCGCATCTCGGCGGACGGCATGCCACGTATGATTTTCATGCGTTCCAGGATGACATATCGGGCTGCAGCTCGAAACACCTTTCTGTGATTCCCAAATCTCAACGACAACACTGCATGCACCATATAAATGTGAGCAAGCCTCAGAGGAACTGCCGAGCGTTCCCGCACAGTCGCGCCCTTGTGGGCAAAACACAGGAGGCGCAACGACGGCGCGCCGAGCACATGCTCAAGCGCGCGCTCTGCGCGTGCAACGGCAGCATCACCGTCAGTGCAGCTCACGCGATATACCCTCTTGCACAGAGCAGCAATAGCGTCCCACCCCACAAATTGCATGACGAATCGGCAAGCGATAAAATAACACTCGGCCGTGCACCTCCCAACATTTAAAATCGGCACGGGCACGTCGAACGTAAACACAGTGTACGTGCCATTCAAATGAACCAGCAACGACATCGAACATTCCACCTGCAACAGCTTAGTCGGGGCCTTATCTCTAGCAGCGCCTACGCGCCAGAACGGATCATCAGCAGCCAGCGCGCTGGCAAGATGCTCGAAACCTGGAGGCAGAATGGAGTCACTAGCATTCTCTGGAACAATCACCGACGTTGGGGTCTCATCATACCGAGTGGTGAATCTCGCGCACACGACGCGCCCCAACTGTCTCATCACATCTACAATGACGGTTGTGATCAAAAGTTTCACCATGAAAATGTGCAACACTAGCGAGCAAATCGAGAACAAACACTTCATGCCCCGCAGGGTTCGGCGGTCAACGCCGTGCTCCTCTCCCTGGGTCTTGAAACTCCCCTTGGTGCAAACCTCTGTGGACGAGACGAGGCCTACGATACGAGCTGATTCAGCATCATCAAGGGGCAATTGTTGGTTGGCGGCGGCCATGCACACGATTGCGCTCACGGCCTGGCCAACCGACTCCACGTGCTGGGGGGAACCTCGGGCCGCGCCAGCGGCAGCGTCGTGACCTCAGGAGGGCGCGGGATCGAGGACCCCCCCGCCTGCCTAGTCCGCCAACCCGCTAAGAGGACCAAAGCGTGCCGACAGTCCCACAAGCATGCAGCACCGCCCCAAGGCGCCCAAGATGGCCCCGCGACCCCGCACAAAAAGTCCCCAATAATGCTTCCGATGGGCCCAGTCGCATCCCTTGGCCAATAGCTCCACGACAGGTCCCCCAAGAGACCTCACGACACCGCGCACTGCCCGTTCTGGCGCCCACGCGCCCGCTTTGGCCTAACTTTGTTTCTAACTACCGCGCGGATCCCATGTGCAATGTCGCGGTCGGCGCCGATATTTCTATTGGCGCGTGCTCCCACGCCTCATCGAATATATCGTTTCTGGATTGGTCGGCGGAGACGCGCACAGCGCCAGAACCTAAACGGCCACGGGGGCAAGTGCTGAAGGCAAGAGCGGCGCATCCAAGAGGTCGCCCTAGGTGGCTCCAAGTCGGCCGACGATGGCCAAACTATATTCCGAGGCGACGCCCAAACAAGACGACGGCCAATAGTGCCCAAGACGGCTCCCAAACGACCCAAAACTGAGTTGCCCCAAAATTGCACCCGCCCCTCAATTCTAGGTTGCCCGAAGACCTGCCAGCAGACCGCGGACGAGGGCCGCGGCCCCCTTCCGCCACGCGCCTGCCGAGCGGAACTGGCGGTCCAGCCCCTCGGGCAAGGCCGCCGCCAGCAGCGCCGCCTCCGCGGTGCCGTCGCCGACGGCCGCGGCGGCCTCGACTGCCTGCTCCGCGCCTCCGTCGGCTGCGCCAGCGGCGGCCGCGGCCGCGCCGCCGCCTGTGCGCCACGCCGCGAGGCCGCCGGCGTCGGCCTCCTCGACGGCCGCGTCCGCGGCCGCGCCGCCGCCTGCGCGCCACGCCGCGAGACAGCCCGCGGCGTCGGCCTCCTCGACGGCCGCGTCCGCCGCATCACCCCCGCTGTCAGCGGCGAGCCACGCAGCGAGCATGATGAAGCAAGGTGGATAGCCACAGCCACAACACATTTGAGCCAAAAAATACGGAGGAGGAAGAGGACGGGGGGAAACCAATAATGATCAGGAGGGGCACATTGTTGATACAAGAGAATTGCTCTTGGGAGCGCATCGGCTACAATGCGAATGCAATTCAGATGGGCTGTGATCGTGAACCAGATAAAATTGAAATATAAACCATAGACAAGGTACATCATCACACACGAGTGAGGGACAATGCGATCAGACAAAAAAAAAAAACAAATCTTACATTCTTACAAACCAAGGCGCAAAGGGGCCCGTGACATCTGAATGCACACGTTTCAACACTGTTTCAGGGCGCGGGGACCACAGCGGCTGTCACGAGCCGCAAAACCCTCGGGCCTACGTGCAGTGATCGGGCCGTGGAGGTTACCGAAACGGCCCATGGGGACTCAAATGTGGCGTCAGTGCCGAGCGGCATGGAACCAACTTTCGCCGGCGGTGAGGGTACCACCAAGGGTCAAATGCTACGGCAGTGGGTGCTAGCAACAAATACATGGCCAGCATGTGCGCCCGCGTCCTCCACACCTATGTGGGCCGTGTATGAAGATCAATGTCGTGCAATGAAGCAGCCAAAACTCGTCCGAGTCGGAGACGATGAGGATGCGTCCAAGGTGTGGGTCATCAACAGCATGCTTGCCGGGTTCGCCATGTGTAAGGCCATCATCGAGGACCCGCAATGGGTTGTACGGCGCGATCTAGACGTAGCAGGGGTCGAGAAGTGGGGGTACGCGAAGGCGTACCTCGGGCTACCAAGCTTTCTACCACGGAGGGCAGCGGCACCAGGCCGCAGGATTTCCCCAGCGTGCACGTTTTCGCTCATCAAGGGCAAGTGCCACAGCGACGATGGCGCCCTGACGCGCACGAGGGCAAATCACAAAATGTGGCGACGCATCCTCGACATGAGCGGGACCCCATCCGCATCAAGGTGGATAAACATTGTTCGCGGCGTGCGGGCCGTGACCGAAGCGACAAATTTGACACGGGAACGTTTTGACATCCGTTGAACTCGCCGTTATTTGGAGCAAACGTTTTCGAGCGTGGACGTGAACGCGTGCCCTTTGCATCTGTCATATGTCAGCAGCGCAGGAAAATGAGCCCTGGCTCTCACATCGCCACAATGGATATTGGCCAAGCGTTCGAATTGTGTGTTGCATCCTCGCGCCTGCCAGGTTGGGACCTCATGGAGCAAGCCTACATAACCAAGTTCCGAACCTCCCGTCTCCTGGTCCAGCGAGAAATTAGGTTGTGGTTGCAACACTATGGTCGTGGGTGGTGGTCTGTATCCCTAGCTCAGTTTCGTCGGGCGCTCGCGGCGGCTGCAAAGCTTACGCTGGCTGCAATCAGTGATATGGTGGTGGGAATGGCTGGGATGGCGATATGTGGTGCCATCGGCGGCTGCATCGGTTCGTCTCGGGGCTGGTGAATTGTTCGACCGCCAATGTTTATATTGGCATTCCGTGTGTGGTTTTGAATTTCGATGGGGGTCCAAAAGACCACAATCACTGGAGTAAATACGTGGATGGTATCATTGCGGGAACTATGACGCACAGCAATGGCTGTATGGTGATGCCTCTTGGACAAATAATCGAGGAACCTATGTTCGCCTTTTGTTCCGGGCGTAGCCCGAAAATGATCCCCTCGAAATAAAACTCACTGAACTGACCTGAACAGAGAAGATTGGTCGTATCCGTTACGCGACGGTTTTAACTTCGGCCGCCAAGGGCGCAACCTACGGCGCAACCGATCGGACATGGTTGAATTGTCAGCCGCCGAAGGCGCAACCTATGTCGCAACCGACAGGGGACGGTTCTATTTTCAGCCGCCGAGGGCACAACCTATGGCGTAACCGAAAGGAGACGGCATTCTCGGCCGCCGAAGGTGCTATCTATGGCGATAACGGATCGGAGTCAATTAGATCCTCGGCCGCCGAAGGCGACACCTATGGCGCAACAGATAGGCGACGGTTGTATTCTCGGCCGCCGGAAGCGTAACCTATGGCGCAACGGATCGGAGACATTCTTATTCTCGGCCGCCGAGTGCGCCACCAATGGCGCAAGCGACAGGAGTCGGCTTAATCCTCGGCCGCCGAGGGCGCAACCTATGGCGCAACCGATAGGAGACGGTTATATTCTCGGCCGCCGAAGGCGTAACCTAGGGCGCAACTGATAGGAGACGGTTATATTCTCGGCCGCCGAGGGCGCAATCTATGGCGCAACCGACTGGAGGCGTTATATCCTCGGCCGCCGAGGGCGCAACCTATGGCGCAACCGATAGGAGACGGTTGTACTCTCGGCCGCCACAGGCGAAACCTATGGCGCAACAGATCGGAGACGTTTAGATTCCCGGCCGCCGAGTACGCCACCAATGGCGCAAGCGACAATGGACGGCTTGGTCCTCGGCCGCCGAGAGCGCAACCTATGGCGCAACCGATAGGAGAGGGATATATTCTCCGCCGCCGAGGGCGCAACCTATGGCGATAACGGATCGGAGTCAGTTATATCCTCGGCCACCGAAGGCGACACCTATGGCGCAACAGATAGGCGACGGTTGTATTCTCGGCCGCCGAAGGCGTAACCTATGACGCAACGGATCGGAGACGTTCTTATTCTCGGCCGCCGAGTGCGCCACCAATGGCGCAAGCGACAGGAGTCGGCTTGATCCTCGGCCGCCACAGGCGCAACCTATGGCGAAACCGATAGGAGACGGTTATATTCTCGGCCGCCGAAGGCGCAACCCATGGCGCAACCGTTAGGAGACGGTTGTACTCTCGACCACCAAAGGCGTAAGTTACCCTAGGGCGCAATCGATAGGAGGCGTTATATCCTCGGCCACCGAAGGCGCAACCTAGGGCGCAACCGATAGGAGACGGTTGTATTCTCGGCCGCCGAGGGCGCAACCTATGGCGCAACGGATCGGAAACGTTCTTATTCTCGGCCGCCGAGTCGCCACCAACGGCGCAAGCGACAGGAGACGGCTTGATCCTCGGCCGCCGAGGGCGCAACCTATGGCGTAACCGAAAGGGGACGGTTATCTCCTCGGCCGCCGAAGGCGCAACCCATGGCGCAACCGTTAGGAGACGGTTGTACTCTCGACCACCAAAGGCGCAACCTATGGCGCAACGGATCGGAGACGTTCTTAATTCTCGGCCGCCGAGTGCGCAACCTATGGCGCAAGCGACAGGAGACGACTTGATCCTCGGCCACCGACGGCGCAACCTATGGCGCAACCGATAGGAGACGGTTATATTCTCGGCCGCCGAGGGCGCAACCTATGGCGCAACCGACTGGAGGCGTTATATCCTCGGCCGCCGAGGGCGCAACCTATGGCGCAACCGATAGGAGACGGTTGTACTCTCGGCCGCCACAGGCGTAACCTATGGCGCAACGGATCGGAGACGTTTAGATTCACGGCCGCCGAGTGCGCCACCAATGGCGCAAGCGACAGGGGACGGCTTGATCCTCGGCCGCCGAGAGCGCAACCTATGGCGCAACCGATAGGAGACGGACATATTCTCGGCCGCCGAGGGCGCAACCTAGGGCGCAACCGATAGGAGACGGTTATATCATCGGCCGCCGAGGGCGCAACCTAGGGCGCAACCGATAGGAGACGGTTGCATTCTCGGCCGCCGAGGGCGCAACCTGGGGCGCAACCTATGGCCTCTGCCGCCGGCCCCAAAGAAAAAAAGTGGGGGTCATGCAACACACCGCGCAGGCAAAACATGCACGACATGTTTCGGGGAGACGTAAGACCCGGGGACCCGGGTACGGGGGACTCGGAAATCCCCGACGAGGTCGCCAAAAAAATGACGAGGCCGAGCCTGCATTTTGACGAGGCCTCCCGCTGCAGACATCCCACAAAACTCCTCCTCGTCAAAATCCGAGTCACGGTCGTCAAAAAAAAAATCGAACCCGAGTCCGGCAAACCCGGGTCTTACGCTCCCCCGAAACACACCGCGCAGGCAAAGCATGCACGACATGTTGTACCTTCTGTCAACATGCAGCTGCACCATTGCAGATTTCAGCGCCTCGTGCAAGTGGTGGCAGCTGCCACGGCCGATCTCTCAACCGCCTGTGCGAATTCCACCCACGACAGAATTCCCTCGGTCCGCGTTTTTCTCGCATCCACGTTACGCCGGCAGACCTCTGCCAGGAGGAAGAGAATGAGCAGGAGGAGGAAGAGGGAAACGAGAACGAGGTCCGAGACGAGGACGACGAGGAGGAGCTGGAGCAGGAGGAAAACGAGAAAGACGAGGAGGATGAGGAGGACGATGAGGAGGACGACGACGACCATCAGGATGGGGAGGAGGACGGGGAGGAACACGAGTAGTACGACGTCGAAGTGTGGGCATTCGAATGCGTGCGGGGCTACGCCCGATGTATGCTCGCCGTTTGGCCTGGAGGTGGGGCCCAAGGGCGAGCGGTCTTCTGATTACGTAATCGGATGCTGATGCTGAGGGCCTTCTTGACCGGCTGGATATGTCTCCTAATACGAGGGTTCCAGCTGTGTTTCACGCACAAGAATCCAAATTGAGACTGGCTGTATGCAAGTGTCGGGTCGTCCCGCAGGTGCGAGTCGGTCCAAATCCCACGTGCTTCCCTGGCCAGGCTCTTTACCGATGCCGTTTGGGAAGCTATCTCGGTATCAGTGTCTTGGCGTGTCTGACGTGGCCGCGCGTCTTGGGGGCTTGGGGGCCTGGGGCTTATCTTCGGATTGCATCTTCTTGGGTGCCCACCGTGGCTCCTCAGAACACTGGCCCGCTCGACACCAGATTCAGCTGCTGCCCGTTTGGCGCGAAAGCCCATTCGAGAGTAGTTCCAGCACCGACCGCAGCAGCACCGTCTGCTGGGGACCGAGATGGGTGGCCAGTACAACTCTAACAAGAAGGGGAGCTTTAGTGGTCAGATGAAAGCAGACTCGTGGTGAAATGGAGGCTCTACGTCGTGGCAACCACGGGGTCACAGTATGGATTGGGCTGAGGACCGCGATCCAGACCGTGACCGACGGAAGCGCCGTGAGCCATCATCGAGCAGCGAGTCAGATGGACATCGAAGGCGCCTTGACAATGCGCAAGGGTACCCCCTGAAACACAAGGACAAGTACCGCAAGGTCGTGGCGGCGGAAGCGGACAGAAAAAAGGAAGACCTTCGGCACCAGGGTGAGATCCTGGCCAAAGCTATGAAGTCACGCTTCGAAAAATCAATCGCTGCGCAAGTCCTGGAGCCGCTGAATGCAATGGGTCGTTTTCCTCCTCCACCACCGTGCACACCTTCAGCCAAGACTCAGGGGGCCCAGGCGGGGGAGGAGTAAACAACGCCGGCTACCAGCGACGCAACAACACAAAGCGGCCAGGACCCCTCTGCATTGCCGATCAAACTCGTGGAAACAAACTCTCGTCATACCTTTGAACTACCCGGCGGTTCGACGACCAATTTCATGGAAACGTTGAAGGGGGAAAAGAAGAAGAGATAGGTACCGAAGAGTGCCGAGAAGTCCTTCAATCGCCGCGGGCTGGAAAACATTCCCAAGTCGAAGGAGGCCAAGCTCGAGAAATTTTGCACATTTTCAAAGATAAGTCTTCTTGCTTTTGGAAGGCAGTGGTTCATTCTGCATACCTGTCCCATCTGCTTGCGTTCGCCCTCGCGGAGCCACCTTGCCAGAAGAAAAGTAGCAATACTCTCGATTGGTGGTGGATCAGTCTTGGGGGGAATGACTCACAAGTCTTTGAGCTCAGCGTTGTATCGATCTGGAGTGTGCCGAGGATATGCATCACCTTTTTTTGTTTCAAGATCGTGCTGCCGTTTGGGCCGACACAATCTACGAGTCCACGGAGATGTGGCATTATGGGGCCGTAACACTTGCAATAGTATTGCGGTAAACGCGGGGGGAACTCAGAAAACATGGAAAGGGGTGCGTACCACCGAATGAGTTTGGGTCAGAATTCATGTATGAACCAATTTGTTGGGCGGTCCTTTTGGCGAAACGGGGCCAATATAATACACAGGCCACCTTAGAGCTTCACCGAATAATCCCACCAGCCCTCTGGGCGTAGGTGGTCTAGAGCAGATCCTCTTCCACCCCTCCCTCTTCCCCCTTGGGGAGGGGTTTACCCCTCCCCCTACCCCCTCCCCTGGACCTGGACGGGGGGGGCCGCGGGTAGTTAGAGCGTCCCAGATGGCCCAAGACGGCTCCAAGAGCGCCTCAGAGAACCCAAGATGAGCTCCAAGATGGCTCAAGATAGCGCAAGATCGCTCGAGATGGCTCCTAAGATGGTTCCAAGAAGCCCAAAGACGGCCCCAAGATAACTCCAAGTGGCCAAACAGCTCCCCAAGGAGGCCCCGAAGAGGCCAAAATCGTCCCAAAACCTAAGGAAAATCAATGATTTTTGCTTTCTCGCCTTTTCGCTTCCGATGGCCATCCGAGGCCTGGAGATGGTTCCAAGATGGCCCAAGAGGGCCCCAAGAGAGCCCCAAAAGAGCCCCAAGACGGCCCCAAGAGCGCCCAAGAGCACTCCAAGAGCGTTCCAAGAGGGGTCCAAGAGGCGATTTTAGGGGCTTCCGAGGGGGGGCGCTAATTAAACCCCCCCTCTTGTTTGATCGATCTCCTCCAAGATGGCCCCAAGAAGCGCCCAGGAAGCCCCAAGAGGTCCCAAGATGGCCCCAAAATGGCCCCAAGAGGCCCCCAAGAGGCCCCCCGGAGGCCCCCAAGAGACCCCCAAGAGGCCCCAAGAGCCCCCCCAGATGCACCCAAGATGCTCCAAGAGGCCTCGGCGAGAATGCCTAATCATTGATTCTACACAGGTTTTAGCCACATGGAGGCCTCTTGGGGGGGGGCACGGATTAAGATGACTCCAAGAGCGTCTGGGAGAGCCCAAAATGACCTCCAAGATGGCTCAAGATATCCCAAGATGTCTCATAATGGCTTCCTCTGTGTGCTGCCCACTTCTCTGATCGAGGCAATTCCTCTGGGCATCGTTTCTGGATGGGCTGGTGGGGATTCGCGAAGCGACAACAATTCCTGACAGGAAAGGTTCTGGGGTTCTGCCGCTTCTTTGAAAATTCGTTTCACCCTGTGAAGCTTAGAACAGATTCCAGCGCTGACCATGGTGGGACACACTTCGAAAGGAACCTGGGAAAAAGGGTCCTGTAATAAAGCTGCGGGGTAACCTGCCGCAGGCTCGGCTCAAAAGGGCCTGGCCATTTTTGGAGCTGCGAACGGGGCGACGACTTGGGGAACGCGTGTTCAACCCAAGTCGGCGGGCACCGATGCCGAAACATAATTTCGAATAGTTTGATCAATGAGAAGCGGCGCCTGTAGGTAAAACTTCATCATCTATCATTGGTCAAGTTCCGCTCCGCGCTACTTGCGCCGCAAAAACGCACGCACGCACACACGCACACACACGCAAACACGCACGCACGCACGCACGCACACACAAACACACACACGCGCGCGCACACACAGACACGCACATCAACGCACACGCACACGCACACGCACACGCACACGCACACGCGCACGCGCACGCAAACGCACGCGCACACGCACACGCGTACACTACACGCACACACGCACACACGCACACACGCAGACACGCACACACGCACACACGCACGCACGCACACACAAACACACGCACACGCACACGCACACGCACACGCACACGCACACGCACACGCACACGCACAAACACACGCACACACACACACGCACACACGCACACACGCACACACGCACGCACGCACACGCACACGCACACGCACACGCACACGCGCACGCGCACGCAAACGCACACGCGTACACTACACGCACACACGCACACACGCAAACACGCACACACGCACACACACACACACCACACGCACACGCACACGCACACGTACACGCTCACGCACACGCGCACGCACAAACACACGCACACACAAATACACACACACATACACGCGCGCACGTACGCGCACGCGCACGCGCACGCACGTCTGAAACACACACACACACAACTGTTGGCGGCCGCGGCCTCGCGGGCAGCGCCGAACCGAAGGAGCCGCAGGCGCACAAACATACACACACCTTATAAATCAAAAAAGAAGTGCGCGCAGACAGCGGCGGGAGGGAATATGAATGAAGATGAAACAGCGAAGTTCAAGTGCTTCTTGTCGAACTTACCACGTGGGGAATTTTTGTCGAACACAGCGAGCCGCGGCCCCTGAGCGCCGGCCAACCTTCTTTGCGCTTGGCAGCTGGGGATAAAGAGAGGACGGATATCTGACGGAGGGAGGATGAAGCAGGTGAGAAGAATGAGAAGAAGGAGGATGAGAGGTAAGAGGTCACCAGGGTCAGGATGACGACCGACGGATTTTATATTGTTAACCCTGGGATGCAGAATTGCGGGGTCATGGGGGACGATTACCTGCACGATGAGGGTGGAGAAAGAGGAGGAGGAGGAGGAGGACGAGGAAACGGAAGGAGGACAAATTGTGGAAAATGGGCGTGGGAAAAAAAGAGGACGTGCGAGGGTGGAGGCATTCAGGAAAAATGCAGCGGGGACGGATGCGGAGGGGGAGGAAAAAGGGGAGACAACAAAAAAAGTGGGAGGAGGAAAAACACGTAGAAGGACACAAAGCCGAAGGGACCAAATAGGATGCTAAACAAGTAAACGCACGAAAATGCATGAAGATGGCGCCGCGCCGACTGAGCGATCACGGAACGGTTGGAACAGCTACGCCTGCTTCGCGCCGAAAACATGTAGAACAACAGTTTTGGCCACGTAACCGCCAGTTTGGCGCGCGTTCAAGAGAGGCCTGCGCGCCGCCCGGCGCGGTCCGTTTTGGGCCTGATGTGGCCCACGTGTGGGGCGCAGTTTAGATCGCATTTGGACAGGTTCCGCCCCTTCCTCAAAAAAATACGTTCAGAAAACGGGGGGGGGGAGCAGAACCGGCGAAGAGGGGCAGGGGGCAGGGCCAAATGCGGCCCACAGGCGGGGCGAGCTGATGCCAACGCCAACGCCCAAGGCGCACAAAAGAACGGCATCGACCGACCGTCAAAGTGGCGCCCGATCGGCGCGGGTCGGGCGCCCCAGCGCGCTGGCGGGCAACGAACGAGCCGCGCGTCACGCAGCCGCCGCGGCGCTCCGGCAGCCCGCGCCCTCCGCCGCCCGCCCGTCGCGCTGCGCGCGTGGCCCGTCGCGTCGCGCGGACGACCGGCGCGACCGCCCGCCGCGCGGGCCCCCCCTGCGCAGCGCGACGCCGGAAACCGCGTCGGGGGCGGAACCCGCCGAATCGCGCCGCGTCCGGCACTCGGCGCGGGCGCGGGCGACGGCGCGAAATGAGCAGCGACGCGCGCGCGCCAATCGCACGCGCAACTGGAGCGGAGGCGCACATGCTGAGCGGGGGCAACGAGCGAGAGAGCGAGAGAGAGAGAGAGACCCCCGAAACAGACAGGGGGAGAGAAAGGGACCAAGAGAGAGAGAGAGAGAGAGAGAGCAACACAAATAACGAGATGGAGAGAGAGAAAGAGAGAGAGAAAGAGAGAGAGAGAGAGATAGAGAGAGAGAGAAAGAGAGGAAGAGGAAGAGGATATATATATATATAAATAAAAATAAATAAAAAAAAAAAAAAAAAAAAAAAAAAAAAAAAAAAAAAAAAAAAAAAAAAAAAAAAAAAAAAAAAAAAAAAAAAAAAAAAAAAAAAAAAACACTAGAACCATTGCGCGCGCTTCGCGCGCGCTCAGGTTCTAGCCCAGGCCGGGGGGGCGCTGGACGATCTTGGACAACGCTATCAAGCACAGGCGCGCGACGGCATCTGAGGAGTTTCTAGGGTGTGCTGTTGGAGGCACCTCTTGGGTGCCTCTTGGGGGGGCGTCTGAGGGTCCCTTGGGGGCATCGGTTCTGCAATCTGAAGCCGTCATTGGCCGTCTTGGCTGCGTGGAAGCCCGACTTGAGGCCACATGCGGCCAGATTGAGGCAATCCGGAAGCCTCCCGGGGGCATCCTGGAAACAGTTTTGATGCATTTGGGGCACTCTTGGGCTATTTTAAAACCTCTTGGAAGTTTCCCTGGGGCCTCTTGGGCCCTCGGGGAGCTTTTGGGGTCCTCGTCGGACCTCTTTGGGGCCTCTTGCAGCCTCCTGTGGGCCTTGTGGGGGACCGCTCTGCTGTTGGGTCGCGTTCCCCTTCTCGGGCCTCTCTTGGGGTTCTTGGGGCCCTCTCGGGCCGTCTTGGGTGCCTCAAGCACCGTCTTGGGGCCCTCGCGGGCCGTCTTGGGGCCCTCTTGGAGGCCTCTTCCTCTATGTGGGAGCGGTATTGGAAGCCTTTGGGGCCGTCTTGGAGCATCGGGATGCCAAAAGGCAGAAAAAACCGTCAAAGCCCAATCGTAAAACAATGAGTTGTGCCTCTTGGGGCCACCTTGGGAGATCTCTTGGAGCCTCGTCGGCCCTCTTGGGAGCTTATTGGGGGCCTCTTGGATCCGATTTGGGGCCTCCTGGGACTTCCCGAGAACCTCTCGGGGTAGAAAGCTCGGATTCTCGGTTCATGTTTCCCTTCTTGGGCCTCTCTTGGGGCCGTTTTGGGGCCCTCTCGGGCCGTCTTGGGCGCCTCAGGCACCGCCTTGGGGCCCTCGTGGGCCGCCCAGGGCCCTCTCGGAAGCCTCTTCGGCTATCTTGGAGTTGTCTGGGAGGCCTCTTCCTCCTCCTCGTCCCCCTCCCCCTCCTCCCACTCCAACTCTCCCTCTCCTCCTGATCTTCCTCCTCCTGCAGCGTGTTCCGGAAGGCTCCCGCCGGAACATGCTGTGCACAAGTGCTGTCACTGCTGCCGCCGCCGTGCCCTGGGTGGTGGGACAGAGGCCTCATGGGTGCTGGTTTGGATCTCGTGGTTGGCCTGTCGGGGACGTCGTGAAGGCAGTTTCGCAGCTTCTCGGTAGCCGTTTTGGGACCGTTGTGGGGCCTCCTCGGGCTGCTTTGTGGCTTCTGTAGGCCTCGTTTGGGCCTCCTGGGTGCCTCTTGGGGGCCTCCTGGGGCCTCTTGGGGGCTCCTTGGGGCCTCCTGGGGCACTCTTCAAGCGGGAGGGTCGAATTTTGGAGTCGTGGTCCCCCTCCTGGGCGCATCTTGGAGCCGTATTGGGGCTCTGTTGGGCTGTCTTGGGCGACTCTGGGGCCGTCTTGGGGCCCTCTTGGGCCGTCTTGGGGCGCTGTCGGGGGCCTATTGAGCCGTCGTGGAACGTCGGACAGCCGAAAAGGCTGGAAGGCCAAAATCGTTCGAAAACCTTCGTAGAATTGACGATTTCGGCCTCTGGAAGCGCTATGGAGAGGCGTCTCGAAGCGTCGTGGAGTGCCTTGGGGGGCCTCTCGGGCCGTCTTGGGCCTATCTTGGGCGTCCTGGAGCGGTCTTTCGGCGACTCGGGGCCCGCTTGGGCCGTCCTGGGAGCCTCTGGAGGCCCTCCTGGACTATTTTGGGCCTCCCCGGCCGCCCCTCCTCCCATGTAGGCGGCGCCCTCCGAGGCCCAGGACGCGGAAACCCTTTTTAAATACACAAGGAAAATGAACCCCAGTACCCCCTATGGAGGCTTTTCGGCGCTCTTGGACCGATGGGGGCTCGAAAGCGCGAGAAGCCAAAAACATAGAAAAAAACATTGAACATATACGACTTTGGCCTCTCCGGGCCGTACCGCGATACCTATCAGACTTCTTGGGGTCTCTTGGAGGCCACCTGGGAGCCTCGACAGCCGTCGGAAGGCTGACTTGGGCTGCTCGGGAGCGTCTTGGACCATCCCTTCGCATTCTGGGGGGCGTCTTGGGCCCTCCTGGAGCGCTGTGGAGGCTGCCCAGAAAAGGAAGGGGCAGCAGTGCCCGGAGCGTCCCCGAGATGTGGCCATATCTTTTCAGCGCGTTCCAGGAGCATCTTCCCGGAACGCGCTCGTGGCAGGGCGCCCACGTCCGAGGACGTCGGCATGGAAAACCGCAGCGCGTGATCATTCCAGCGCGTTCCGGCGAAGACCGTCCGGAACGCGGTTGGGCAAGCGCTGGGTTTGAGGAAAGCGAGTGGGAACCGTTCACGCAGTTTGGGATGCTCGGGGCAGGAGGCGGAAGCCATCCTCAGAAGACCTGCGGTCTTCCTGGAGCCGTCTTGCAGAAAACAAAAGAAAAATGATACCCTGCAGTCGTTCCTGGAGCCGTCTTGGAGCCCTCATGGGCTGCCCTGGAGCCTGTTGGAGCCCTCTGCGGAATGGTCTTGGAGCCCGCGCCGAGGATCTGGAAAATGTCCGGGACTATCGCGGCGGCCTCCGAGGCCCGGGACGCCGAACCCCCGTGAAAACACAGCGAAAATGAGCCCCGGTGCTCGCATGGAGGATCGGGCAGCTGTTTTCGGGCCCCTGGGTTAGAACCATCGCGCGCGCTTCGCGCGCGCGCGCTCAAGTTCTAGCCCAGGCCGGGGGGGCGCTGGACGATCTTGGACAACGCTATCAAGCACAGGCGCGCGACGGCATCTGAGGATCTTCTGGGGTGTTCCGCGTGCTTCGTCAACTGGCTGTTGGATGCACCTCTTGGGTGCTTCTTGGGGGGGCGTCTGAGGGTCCCTTGGGGGCATCGGTTCTGCAATCTGAAGCCGTCATTGGCCGTCTTGGCTGCGTGGAGGCCCGACTTGAGGCCACCTGCGGCCAGATTGAAGCAATCCGGGGTCCTCCCAGGGGCCTCCTGGGGGCAGTTTTGACGCATCGAGGGCACTCTTGGGCTATTTGAAAGCCTCTTGGACGTCTCCTGGTGGCCTTTTAGGCCCTCGGGGAAGCTTTTGGGGTCCTCGTCGGACCACTTTGGGGCCTCTTGAGGCCTCCTGTGGGCCTTGTGGGGGGGCCGCTCTGCTGTTGGGTCGCGTTCCCCTTCTTGGGCCTCTCTTGGGGCTCTTGGGGCCCTCTCGGGCCGTCTTGGGCGCCTCAAGCACCGTCTGGGGGCCCTCGCGGGCCGTCTTGGGGCCCTCTTGGAAGCCTCTTCCTCTATATGGGAGCGGTATTGGAAGCCTCTTGGGCCGTCTTGGAGCATCGGGATGCCAGAAGGCAGAAAAAAACGTCAAAACCCAATCGTAAAACAATGTGTTGTGCCTCTTGGGGCCACCTTGGGAGATGTCTTGGAACCTCGTCGGCCCTCTCGGGAGCTTCTTGGGGGCCTCTTGGATCCGATTGGGGGCCTCTTGGGACTTCCCGAGACCCTCTCGGGGTAGAAAGCTCGGATTCTCGGTTCGTGTTTCCCTTCTTGGGCCTCTCTTGGGGCCGTCATGGGGCTCTCTCGGGCCGTCTTGGGCGCCTCAGGCACCGCACCGCCTTGGGGCCCTCGTGGGCCGCCCAGGGCCCTCTTGGAAGCCTCGTCGGCTATCTTGGAGCTGTCTGGGGGGCCTCTTCCTCCTCCTCGTCCCCCTCCTCCTCCTCCTCCTCCTCCCACTCCAGCTCTCTCTCTCCTCCTGATCTTCCTCCTCCTCCTGCAGCGTGTTCCGGAAGGCTCCCGCCGGAACATGCTGTGCACAAGTGCTGTCATTGCTGCCGCCACCGTGCCCTGGGTGGTGGGACGGAGGCCTCATGTGTGTTGGTTTGGATCTCGTGGTTGGCCTGTCGGGGACGTCGTGAAGGCAGTTTCGCAGCTTCTCGGTCGCCGTTTTGGGACCGTTGTGGGGCCTCCTCGGGGCTGTTTTGTGACCTCTGTAGGCCTCGTTTGGGCCTCCTGGGTGCCTGTTGGGGGCATCCTGGGGCCTCTTGGGGGCTCCGTCGGGCACTCTTCAAGCCGGAGGGTCGAATTTTGGAGTCGTGGTCCCCCTCTTGGGCGACTCTGGGGCCGTCTTGGGGCCCTCTTGGGCCGTCTCGGGGCGCTCTCGGGGGCCTATTGGGCCATCTTGGGACGTCGGACAGCCGAAAAAGCTGGAAGGCCAAAATCGTTCGAAAACCTCCGTAAATTGACGATTTCGGCCTCTGGAAGCGCTCTGGAGAGGCGTCTTGAAGCGTCGTGGAGTGCCTTGGGGCGCCTCTCGGGCCGTCTTGTGCCTATCTTGGGCGTCCTGGAGCGGTCTTTTGGCGACTCGGGGCCCGCTGGGGCCGTCTCGGGAGCCTCTGGTGGCCCTCCTGGCCCATGGGGGGTCGGAGGCGGCGGCCTCCGAGGCCCAAGACGCGGAAACCATGTAAAAAAACACCGGGAAAATGAACCCCGGTCCCGCCATGGGGGGCGGGGCACCTGTCCCGGGGCCCCCGGCCTTGCCCCCAGGGATATATATATATATATATATATATATATATAATATATATATATATATATATATATATATATATTATATATATACATACATACACACATACATACATACATACATACATACATACATACATACAGAGCAAATAAAAAATAGAGAGAGAATGAGAGGAAGTCAAAAGAGAGAGGGAGAGGGAGAGGGGAGAGAGAGAGAGAGAGGAAACAACAAGAGAGAACGACAAGGATGCAGGAGGGATTGAAGAAACGCGCGGTGGGCAGAAACGGCGGAAGCGACGCCGACGCAATCATGGGTGCTTGGTATGGCTTGGTGCGGACAAACCAAACTGGCCGCCAGATGGAGAGTAACCGGGGGACCTCGCGGCACGGGGGGGGGGGCGGGGCACGCTTCTCTCCTCTGCACACAGGAGCCAGGAAGTAAGGATACAGAGGGCCTCGGGCCTCCAATATGCAAAACCTGCCATGGCGAAGACAACGGAAAAACATTGATGACAGGCGCACGCGCGCTCTGCAACTCACCTTGCAAACGGCTGCCATCGTGCCCACTTTTGCTCGACGCATTCCCTTTTCCCCAGCTTCTCGCCTCTGGACCCTGCCCTGGCTCTGCGGGTGCTGTCAGGCTTGTTGCGCCCTTTGGGAAACGAAATGCCAACACCAGCCGGAACTGTTCTGACAATTCACCTCATCCCATTGGGCCCAAATTATACCAAGCCCTCCCGTGTCTACCAACCCCAGTCGTCCCACCGCTGGCATCACCTCCATTGCATGAACCGCCCAGGTCGCTGGAACTCTCATGATCCAGACGTCTCTGGGAATGCTCCCAAGCCGAAGCGGACAGCGAATCAAAACATGCGTTGTGCCGCGGGTGCGCGCGTGCTGATTCATGTGTTCCCATGCGTCCTGCATGTGGGGTTCCTGACGGCTATACCCTCCGCGTTCCATCTCGCCTTTTCCTATATCCTTGCTCCTCCCTACCGAACCACGTCCTCCCGACTACATTTCTCCTCCTTCTCTTTTTCTCTCCCGCATCCGTCGCTCGGCCCCTGCATCCCCCGACATCCGATGTGTTGGTTGTATCCCATGGGAACTCCTGCAAAGTCCAGGCCTTGTCCGAATGGTTGGGACTCTTTGGACCCCTACCCAAGAACTCAATGTCGTGATCTTTCAAGGCGTGTCTCCCCAGAGGTCTAGACCTCTTCCTGGAGACGGGCTTCTCAGTCTGGAGGGCCCCTCGCTCCTCCTCCCCCTCCTCCCCCTCCTCCTCCTCCTCCTCCTCCTCCTCCTCCTCCTCCTCTTCCTCCTTCTCTCCTCCTCCTCCTCCTCCTCCTCCTCCTCCTCCTCCTCCTCCTCCTCTGGAACCGTTGTGCAAGGCCCTGGGGCCCAGCGAGGGACCCCAGAGGCCGAACACAGAGAACAACCTCTTGATCTGTTTAAGTCATTGGGCGCCTGGGTCCCTCAGGAACAAGAAACGTCCGTCGGAATAAGTGGATACACCTTGGGCGATGCTTAAGAAAACTTGAATGTTCGGCCAGAGTCTCGATTATTCTTAACGTTTCAAGGTAAATCCTAAGATTTTAATAGAATTTTTGGGTTTTTATTCAAGTTCTGAGACTATGAATTTCTTAACCCATGATTTCTTAAGAATTTCGCAGGGTGTAGATGCATGAAGTGCGAAGGCGTTGGAAATAGATTAGTCTTCCGCCCGCCCCCGGAAGAGTAAGGGACAGGAACGGGCACCGGATGATCGGAGTAGGAAGGAGCCTGAAGCAGAGTGGGACTTGGGAGTACAGAAGTACCTGCTTCGGCCAGGCGCAAGAGCGACCCTGGGCAAGAGTGACCTCTTGTGCATGGTTTAGGCAGCCGCGGGGAGGACTAACCAAGTGAAGGGCGCCCAGGACACACAAATAAATACACACAAATAAAAATATTCTCCATAGTTTCCCATATTTTCTGGGTTTCTGTCTTCCCCCCCACTTCCCATATTTTCCCATATTTTCTGGGGAATCGACGATTAATTGTGTCTGTGTGTTTCTTTCCCTCCTGACCAAGGCGCGCCAGCCAGTGCTGGGGAGACCCCTGCGAGCCCGCACCGAAGGTCACTCCGGCGAGGGGTCACTCCCACGCGTAGCCGACTGCCTTCGACGACCGACGGGCACGCCATGCCAGCACAGCCCAGATCGAAACACCATGCGAACGACGGGGGCGCGCAGGACAACCGCTCCAGCCGGGGCCGCGGCGCACGAATCGCGTGACCGCCTTGGCGCCGCCCCCGCGGGGGTGCCCTGGGACTCGCGGCTCCGATCCGCTTTTTGCGCGCGGGTCTCCGAAAAGGCGTGCACGGTGCAGCCTTTGAACCATCAAGGCTTTCGGATCGCGCTGATCGTTCGACGGGGGCCTCGGATTCGTGAGGTGCCGACTTTTTGCGCGCTGGTCTGTGGCATTGCGTGCATGGTGCAGCCTTCGCACGATCGCGGCTTTCGGATAGTGCCGATCGCTCGGTGGGGCCTCGGATTCGTGAGGTGCCGACTTGTGCGCGCTGGTCCGCAACACTGCGTTCATCGTTCAGAATTCGCACGATCACGGCTTTCGGATAGCGCCGATCGTTCGATGGGGGCCGATGGAGGGCCACTTCTGGCGTTCAGCCTTGAAGGCCCGCGTAGGAGTCGTCGCTGCGTCTACGCGGCGCGAACCTGCCAAAATGTGGTCTAAGGATATTCGTGTCCTCTTCCAAAACCCCTTTTTCCCATCGGGGAGGGGTACCCTTCCCCCTTCCCCCCTCGCGAAGCTTGTGTTGGCGCCCCCGCGATGCGTCAGTGGGTCCCTCTTGGCCCAAGGTGACTCCAAAAGGGCCTCCGATGCTCCAATATCGCCTCGAAGACGGCTCAGGAAAGCCGAGAATGTTTCAAGCTGGAGCTCAACATGACACCAAAAGGTCCCAAGAGAGCCCAAAGATCTTTCCAATTGCTCTCGGAACCCACCGCGGACACAACAAGAAACCAACATCCTCAACAAAAAACAATACGTGTCTCCGTCTCGCCGTTTCGCTCGCGATGAGCTTCTGAGGCCTCAGGGTGGCCCAAAAGAGCCCCAAGAGGTCCACGAAAGCCTTGAAGATGGTCCCAAGAGCAATCCGAGGGCGACCCAAGAGGCCCTCCAAAATGGCCTCAAGATGTCTCCAGGGCTCCCAAGAGGCCCCCAAGAGAGCCCCAAGAGGGTCCTAAGAAGGCCCGAACAGAGGTACTGCTCCGCCTGCTCGCTGCTCGCGAACTTTCGTTTGACAGTTGCTTCGGCCTGGGCATCGTTTCTGCATGAGCTGGTGGGGACACGCCACGCCAGCAACTACCCGAGGCAGAAGTCTTCCTTCCTTCACCCCTCGCCTAGAAGAGCCCAACACGCCAAAGCCAAACATGAACTTCAGGTGGTCTCCTCCGATTTCGTTGGTCGGCCCTGGACACCCCTCCCCTGGCGCGCTCGACACTAGATGCGCCGCCAGGAAGAAGGTTTAGCGCCAACCTAAAAAATCTGCGCGGCCCTCTAGAAGTTTATGCTGAGACAAATGGTTCGAAAGTAAGTAAGAGGGCCCCTAACCCTTCGAGAGTGGACCTGAACAAGGAGGCCCGAAGCATCAGGGATAGGGGGTCTTCTTCAACATATGTACCAAGCCAAACCACGCATATGTATCATCCCTAGTGCAAGGATCGGGACCCCTAGGAGGTTACGTCATCATGGTGCGATTGGGGTTTAGGGGTTCTTGTTTTTAGCAATGATGAGCATGTCTTCCATTACTTCCTCCTCCCTCATCCTTCGTGTCCTCCTACTCGCCGGCCTGGCCCGCTCGGAGGCTCCTCGCTGCATCTCGGATGGAACCCTCGTGAGCTCGGCGCCCACAGGGGTCTACCCAAACGGACTTCGGTTGCGCTATTTTAAACCCATCCGCGAATGTCAAATGTTGCTCCAACTCTCCGCTTAAAGATCCAACTCGACCCCGCCATTCCCAGACGGTACCCCGCTGCTTGGCCCAGGGCGATGCAACTGGTAGGGTCAGGGCACAATCCCTTACCCTATCACACATCCTCCATTCCTTCCTCTTACCTCCACGCCCTCCCCCCTCCATGTCATAGGTTCGAACACCTAGGGGAGCGGCACTGCTATATGAATCCAAGGCAGTGCTGGACGTATTCGGACGAAAACAACCAGAACATCATTAAACCATTGGGTTTGAGTTGCCATCCAAAGACCATTGCCGCTGTAGTTTTATTTAACTTGCTCATCCAGATGTTTGAGTGATGTCACGCCACGTTGCTTTCACCTGTGCGCGGAGCAAAGAACAAACGCACAGTATCAACGACAACAGCAACAGCAACAGCAACAAGAGAAACAACATAAACAACACTAACACTTACAACACCATCAATTCCAAAAACAACACCAACAGCAGCACCAACGACAACAGCAACACCACCAACCCTAACAACAACAACAACAACAACAACAATCATTTAAGACTGGGGACACTCCGTTCTCACCAGTGCCAGGGTTTTCATAGGAGGCGGGCAATGCCCCCACTTTGTGGGGGGGCCGGTTCAAGCTCTACCAAATTTCCAAACGACTCTTCGCCACCACCCACACCCAGCTTCCCGCCCTATGACGTTCGGACACTTCACTTCGTGGCATGCGGACGA